>RJWH01001061.1:0-477085 GCA_004363575.1 Solenodon paradoxus
AAACAAATTTGACAAGGAAAGCAGTAGCACTTGTGAAATACTACATGTGTCTAAGCATAAAATGAGTTCCTCAGCACAGGTCTGAACACTGTTTACTGACAAGACTCTACTATAACAAAGCAAGAAGTCAAAATGTTTACTTACCAACTTTCACCATATGTGTTCAACTGGAGACTGAGCAGTTATTTTTATTAAGCGAATCCCTTCTCTTTAGACGTTATTAGAATAAATAGCTTCAAACAATAGGCTATTCATTCAGCTTAGTTTACATTCTAAAAGCTCAAACTCTTAGTTCTGCATTTAGTCTGAGATTTTAAACCATTGTGCTCTCATTACTTAACTAGAGGTAGATGTATCTTCCAATTTTCAAAAGTTCGAGTTCTGTCTGCCACTTTGCTTTTATGAAAGACCTACGTTTGTACCTGCTTCCAACAACGGGAAAAAAAAAAGTCAGTGTTTTCACTTCCACGACACAGTCGAAAAGCAAAAACCAGCATTTGAGTTTGTTTTCCCACAGATGTCACAGAGCTAGCGCTTGCGCAGAAGGAGTGGTGCCGCCAAGCAACTTCTTTCCGGGGGAACTGCCTTTAAAGGAGTGCGGCTGCTTCTGCCATGCAGCGGTGTTACCTGAGGTTTTGTGTTATTTGGTATGATTAGGTATCATTTCAGCTTACAAACACTTTCTTGGGCACACCTTATTTTCAGATAGCATGGAAAGAAAATACCATAGAAATATACCAAATATTTAGAAAATACCGTAGAAAATAACAAACTAGTTAAATACTTCCTTCAGCTCCACAGTAGAATTCCGTTATTAGAAGGAATCAACTGATGCTGTATTCCACTAGCACTTTGCATTTTAAAAAGCAACTAAGAATCCAGGAGATGAAATGACATGTCCAAGATCAATAGACAGGCCTCTTGACTCCCAGAGCAGCACAACCTTTCACAGAAATTAGGAGTAGTAGAGGTGCGCCCTGGTGGAGCAGCAGTTAGGTCCACCACCTCCAGAGGGGCACAGGTCACATATATCCCAAGGACCTGGGTGCATATCCCGGGAAGGAGAAACAACCAAGATGGAGAACTAAATAAAGATGTTTCTTCCTCCTCTCTATTCCTGCCTGCCTGCCGGCCTTCGTTCCTACCTGCACCTTCCTTTAATAGACAAAAAAAAAAAAAAAAAAAAAAAAAAAAGCAGTAATACTTAACCTTCTTCTCTTCTCCATAACTGTTAGGAATAACTTTTCTTTCAAGCATTTGCAAGAGAGAACAATTTATCCTGAAAAGATTCTGCATGGAATGACCCTCAAATATTGTACATTTGGTGACATTTATTATCATCTTGAAAAGCAGCTAAAGGATCCCAGATCTCATGAATACAAGCCTCTAAATGGGGTCACTTCTCTATTATCTTACAACCAAATGTACTTCATGGCCTCTATAAAGATAGTTTCCTAAATCAGTTGCAAAATAGCCCCTGGAAGATATTTCCTAGTATAAAACTTTCACAGATATTTCTGAAGTACTTTGCCTAGCTCTGACTTGGCTAGAAAGCTATAAATCCCCTGTTGCACTAAAGACTACTTCACACATTCTCCATCAGAGAAATGTTCCATACAGAAATGCCACTATATAATCCTTGAAGACTTACATGCTTACTTCTCAGTGTGGACTCAAGATCCAGACATCCTAAAATTAATGCATCTTGCAGAAAAAAAAAACATATAAACATTTAATAAAAAATATTATATTTGGTTTGGGAGACTATGACTATCATTTCTTGACATTTCTTTTTTACCCTTAAGAAAATCATAAACTTAATGAAGTATACACAGATGTCAACACCTGAAGCTTATATAATGGTATAATGCAATGTTACTTCAATTTAAAAAAATAATAATAAAAAGAAAACCATGGAAGATAAAGGCAAACCCCAGAATTCCCAATTGACCATATTTCCTGGTTTCTCAGAATTATCAACTCTAATACATATCCATTAAACTGAATGTAACTTTTCAAATTTAAAGAGGAAGTTTTGTAGAAATAATGAAATATATTTTCCCTTCCAAGCACATACAAACCATTACTGTAGAATATTTCATAATCATCCAATGCTGGAGAACATTTAAACTACTTTAAGATATAATCTGATCAAGTTGGGTACAGTCACAGATACATGGTACCTTGACCATAGTCGATTTTTTTATACCATGATGTACCTGGGGTCTTCTGCCCAAAGAAGAAACTCCACAATCATTCATTGATAGGTTGTCTTGTGTATGCAAATCCATTTCTTCTAAAAAAATCTCAAAATGAGGGGAATTACCCATGATTTTCACAATATACTAATAAAGCAGGTATAACTTGCGATTTCTAAATCACTTTTTCTGCAAGAAGATTAAACAATTTAAACACATGAGGCATTTATGTGAAACTCGACATGTCAAAGTTTTCACATGCTCACATTTTGTTGTTTTTCATAACAACATTGATGTAACTAACACTTTGTGTTCTCATTTTTACTAATGGGGAAATGGGGCAGCAAAGATGTTAAGTGACTTCCAGATGAATGGTGACAAACGTAAATAGTGCAACTCTTAGCTGAATGATTGTTATACTTCTGCTCTGAATCCCAAATCTATTAAAATGCCATCTTTGAAGTCTGACAAGATGGTATTTCCTTGTTTGTCTTTCCCGTTGTCTACTGGAGATCTTTGGTCTATGCATTTATTCACCTTCTCTGCTTTGTGCTTTCCTTCTCCAAATGGTCTTCTAGAGAGAAGCTTTCTCTTAAGTGTGAGGAAAAGGCTAGATGATGTAGTTTTGCTTTTAAGTCTAACATTGGATTTACTTTGCATTTCAAATATCATGAAGGGAAAGGTCAGATTTATCTTACTATCAAATGATGGCCTGGGATTAGAAAGTTTGAGATAAACTATGTCGTAGTTCTTTTTTTTTTTTTTTAATTTGCAATTGTCAGAGTTCATTATGCACTGAGATACTGTATGTAGTATTTTTTCCAAACCTCAAGACAACCGTTTTATAAAAAATATAATTTAAAGAAACACTGGAGAATAAGGACTCTTACATAGTCTGAGTTTTCCAACCTATATGTCATTATGTCTCAATAATGTACACCCAATCACTTGCTGTTATCTCACATTCTAGAACTCTTGGTCATGATTAAATGCAGTGATATGTGTTATAAATTCTCTTGATAAAAATGATAGCGATGTTGAAACCCAATGTTTTCACACAATTTTTTCCTTATATCAATTTTAGCAAATAGAATGCAAAATTCTGAGAAGGCCTTGTATTGCTGCACAAAGAAATAAACTTAATAAATCTAGCATTTATGTTGCACATTTAATAGAAAGCTCTTAAGCCATAATCACTGTAACTGCTGGGTATCTTATTTCTTGAAGAATTCTTTCAGTGCATGCATTAACTTTGGTTAAATTATTCTGGATGTAAAAGGCAGAAGAATATTTTAAATAGTATAGTTTCAGAAGCATCATTGTAACAGACCAATTTCAAAAGATTCAGTTGCTAAATTTTACTTCATACTTCATAGTCCCTTTGCAGATCAGTTATATAGAGTTTAAAAGAGGGAATCATGTGCTGTTTTCTGCGTGGCCATTAGTCTCACACAAAGAAAAGAAGAGAACAATAAAATAAGACTAAGAAATCATTCTTCCAATGATTGTCATTGAACTGTTACATTAGTAAACATTCACAGTATGAAGTCTCTCTCAATCTCCAGCATATAAAGTAGTGCAAAGGAAAAAAAAAAATTCCAGTTCTATTTTATCTGTGAACAAAACTTGTTACATTTTCTCCAATTTCATTTCTTCCATAATGGTAGGCATTTGCTGTCATAGCTCCCCAAAATTAATAATAAAATATAATCAATTTCTAAAGGCCCCTGCAGCCTTTTTAAAAGTTAATTTCCAGTTAAAAATAAACTTTAATTAAATCCAAGATAAAATTGTGACCTATATTCTATTAAATAATTCACTTTCTTTTTTTTTCTACACAGTATTTCTTACAATTTTTAAAAAACAACAGCTATGGAATTCAAAGACATGAGATGCTATTAAAGCACTGATAAATGACTGTTAAAATTCATTAGTTCTTACATAGTAAATACTTCAAAATGCCAACTTTTCCCATCACTGCACAATTACTAACAACGTTGACAATTTACTTAGGCACACACACAGGCACACACACACACACACACACACACACACACACGATCTCTCCACAGAACCATCTTTACTTTGAATATCTTTTCCAGTTAATGTGCAAAATTCTTGCATTCGAATAAAAAATATAAAGATACTTCTGCCCTATTTAAGCCTTCCTCCTCTCCATGATGTATCATTTATTTGATATGTAATACAAGTTTAGTAACAACTATGCCATGTATAACCATTGAAGGGCGTACTACTGTATGCACTGGATTCATTTGCATATTTCATTTTCATGACTGCACACTCTATGCATAAATATATTTGGAGATGCTGGGGTGGGGGGCATGGGAGTGGGCGGTAGCTGGTGGAGACAGAGAATCACACGTCAGTCTCCACAGCCTTCACATTCGAACAGTTGTTTTTATCTGTCTCACTGTCATCCCCCTTTCCCTGACACTTCTCCTCCTTTGCGCAAAGAGATTCCTTAACTCCTTCTTCCATCTCTAGATACTCTGACTTGTCCCCCAGGGAAGAAGAAGTGGAGCTCCGGAATTTCTTCAGCAAATTAGAAGGGAGGTATGAGCAACTGACTGCGTTCTGTGTCAGCTGTGTCTGTTCCTCGTTTTCCGTTTCTCTGTGATAGAAATAGTTGAAGTTAGAGACAATCACTGGCACAGGCAAAGCAATGGTTAAGACACCTGCAATGGCACACAGGGACCCCACGATCTTGCCCCCCACAGTGATGGGCTTCATGTCCCCATAGCCCACAGTTGTCATGGTTACCACAGCCCACCAAAATGCATCTGGGATGCTTTGGAAATGGGTGGTAGGTTCATCCGCCTCGGCGAAGTACACCGCGCTGGAAAAGAGGATGACCCCGATGAAGAGGAAGAAGATGAGGAGGCCCAGTTCCCGCATGCTGGCTCTGAGGGTGTGGCCCAGGATCTGCAGGCCCTTGGAGTGCCGCGATAGTTTGAAGATCCGGAAAACTCGCACCAGACGAATGATCCTGAGGATGGCAAAAGACATGGCCTGCTGCTGCTGACCGTTGCCACCACCCTGTTGCTGGGCCAGGTCAGTGCCCAGCGTGATGAAATAAGGCAAAATGGAGACAATGTCGATGATGTTCATGATGTTTTTGAAGAAGAGCGCTTGGCTGGGGCAAGCGAAGCAGCGGACCACAAACTCAAAGGAAAACCAAACGATGCAGACCGTCTCCACGATGAAGAAGGGGTCGTTGAATATCGTGTGCCCGGAGTTCTCCAGGAGGGGTGCCGAGGTGTCATTCAGCAAGCCACTGTGCCCGCCTGCACTCAGTGCCATGACGAGATCCCGGTCATCCCTAAACTCAGGCAAGGTTTCCAAGCAGAAGATGACGATGGAGATCAAGATGACCAGGACAGAGACAATGGCTATGCCCCTTGCTGGACTGGAGCTCTCTGGATACTCAAAGAGAAGCCAAATCTGCTTTTTGAATTCATTCTCTGGCAGGGCCCTGTCCTCCTCCTCTCTCACAAAGCCCTCATCCTCCCGAAATTTCAGCAGAGCCTCCTCCCCCAACTGGTAGAACTTCACCTCCTCGGTGAAGATGTCAAAGGGGACGTTGACCGGCCTCTTCAGGCGGCCACCAGATTGGTAATAATATAAGATGGCATCAAAGCTGGGTCGGTTCCTGTCAAAAAAATACTCGTTACGCAAAGGGTCAAAGTACTGAGTCCTCTTCTCAGGGTCCCCGAGCAAAGTCTCTGGAAACTGGGCCAAAGTTTTCATCTGGGTCTCAAAGCGAAGGCCGGACACGTTGATCACCACGCGTTCACAGCAGTCACTGTAGCGGACTGAACTGTAGCCACCACCCCCGTCCTCCTGAGGCAGCAGGTCCGTGTAGGAACACTCGTCGCCGTGGTCATCGTCACTATAGTAAAACCTTCCCTCCTCTTCCTCCTCGTCCTCCTCATCCTCGTCATCCTCCTCCTCACTCAGCTCCCTCAGGATCTTCTCCTCGGAGCCACTGGGCATCAGGTCCGAGCAATGAGGAAAGTTGCTCTGACGGTGGTGGGCTTTCTTCTTCTCCGGCCGCTGCTGTCTCCTCCTCCTCCGACTGCCCCGGCTGCTCTGAGCGTCATGGGAACTGCAGGCCCCATGAGACTGGTGGTGGTGATGGTGGTGGGAGCCCCCACCACCCCCGCTGCCTTCCACAGCAGCAGTGGCCGCAGCGACAGCGGCTGCTGCAGCCGCCCTGGAATGAGCGAGTCTCTCCCGCTCCCGGGCCCGGGCCTGGGCTGCATAACCATAAGGCATGTGACTATTGCACCCTGAGCTCTCTGCACTCACCATCGCGACCTCCATGGCGGTGGTTGGGGAAATGGCTGGTTCCAGTGGTGGAAGAAGAAAGGAAAAAAGAGGACAGCTTCTTTTCTCACCAAATTAAGGTAAGTTTGGAACCCTTAAGCAGATTGCTTGGAAGACTAAGGATATTTTCAGTCCAACTTTGCATTTTCTGTTTTTAAATCAGCAGGCCCCATACTCTCTCTTCCCAGGGATTCGACATTGCTCTTCAGTGTCTGACTGGTCTAGGTAAACAGCCTAAGCTCTCGAGCCTAAGTCAGAAAAGGTGGGGATCTTCCAAACACCTAACTTTTGGGGTAGATCTTCAAATTTGGGAACACTTCTGGGATGTGGTCAGTGATGATGCTGCAAGATTCAAAGGCAGCAAGTATCTGACAGGCAGCAGTCATGCCTCTTAGAAAATGGAATATATTTGTCTGCCATGGAAATTGTCCAAAGCTCAGTCCATCAAATGGAAAAAAAAATGCAAAAAAGTCTTTTGTCTTAGCACTTGCCTTCTCGTGATAACTTGACCCATGTTAACGTGTGACTTGAAGCATGTCTGGCCATTGCTGCTTAGCAACTCTCAGGATGATTCCAGGCTCTCCCCTTAAGTTCATTACAGGCTCCCTGGACCCAGGGGCAATGCCAAGCTATTGACGGAGGCAGAGACCTTGGGAGGTAGAAAGGATGCACGGCGAGGTGTTAGCAGAGGCAAAACCCACTCTAAGGTCTCCATAGAAATCAAGGAAATACAGAGCATCCTTCAGCTAAAAGCAGGAAGAAGCGCTTCACCTGAAAAGAGAAGGGGAAGACGCACAGGAGAAAAATAAAAAGAATCAAATCACGAAGAGCAAACCAAGCATGTATTTAAGAGACACTTCTTCCTCTTATCTTCAAACCATATCAAACAGCAAATGACCACACATCTCTGAAGAGTAGGGGGCAATGTGTTAAATCGTCCCACTAAACATCCTTCTTCCCCTCTTCTTTGGATATTTATTGCAGTTCAGTCTATTTTGATGGCAACTCAGTTATTTTTCCTCTTTTCACTTTCGACCCACATGGCTCTTTCTTCAATGCTTCCTTTCACGAATGCCAGGTCCTAATTCTCCCTGTCACTCTCTTCATGTCACGGTAATAATAATGTCACTTCATAGCTGTGTGCATCATTTATTGACCTTTTAAATTTCACTCATAAAATATTTAGGAATGTAGTGCCCACCCACTCTCTCGATCTTGATTCAGGATGAGAGAAATCAGAAAAACCAGTCTTCTTTAATCCAGGGTCCACTACTTGAACAAGCTTGAATCACCTCATTTGTAAAGCACAGATAATAATGCAATCTCTCCCGTCCCATTTGCGTAAGGGTTAAATGAGCTCATGGACGTTGACAGAATAGCACAGTGCCTTGTACATAATAAATACCAATAAATGCTGGCAGTTATTAATAACATGACAGTAACGTAAGCTTTCTTATCTATGTACCCACCCCAAAGTGTGAATAGCCTTATGCCACTGTCTGGAGTAGGGAAAGGATAGGACATCAGGACATTCTGAACTCACCAATGGTCTGTATTAAGTTGGCACTCTCTGAAGCATGTCCCTGTTGTTGTTTCTCTGTTCCCTAGACTCCAGAACACTCCCTACCACCCACAGCCTAGGAGCTAATCCCAGCTCCCACATCTCTAATAATCATCTCTCCTTGCAGTTTCTCTATGCTCACCTCAATGCTTCCTCCTACACTCTTCTCAAGGGACTAGCTCCTTATGTTTTAAATCCTAGTTTGTGTGGACTTCGTTTTCAGTCTGTCACACTTGCTTTCCTAGAATTGAATCCGTATCTGCTGCCCCCAAGTCCCCTGTCTTCTCTCTCTGCCCACCTTTATTTTCAGGCTCTCACTTCCTGACCACATCTTCCTTACAGCTCTGATATGCCCCCTCCGTCACTTGGTACTCCTGGTCTTTCCTCTTCCTTAATCGGCAATCCCCAGATCCTGCTAATTAATCTCTTCAACCATGACTTATACAAGCTCCTTCCTCAGTCTCCTATCTTGCATCTTTCATTCATTCCTTCCAACAGGGCTTCCAAGAACGCAGAGTAGCCCAGAGAATTGAGGAGGATAATAACAGAATTCAGGTATATACTAGCTTCTATTCCTGGAAGCACTTGGGGAAGAGAAGAGAAATGGCTTTCTGGAGCCATTAAACTGGATTCAGCTCTTAACCACCTGCTGCTCCTTGCTGAAAAGTGTCAGCCTAAATCCTAAACCCATCAGAGTTTTATGAAGTGATAACCAAGGAAGTGGCAAACAGAGGGCTTCCCAGTCATCCACCCCTTCCCAATCAAATATAATCCTAGGGCAAGAAGTGAGCTGGACTAGGACAGAAAATACACCTCTGAAGGCATCTCAAATGACATCCTCTTACTTTGCCTGACTCCTGACATCATCTCACACTCTGAAATGGTTACCCTCAGGAGGTATCCAAATCCCTATTTACAAAACTATCCTTGGGTTACATTCACTGTGAAGGGTCAAGCCAACATCCTTTAAAGTCTTTCACAGGTCAAATAGCTTGAGAGTTAGCCCAGTTTCTTCCCCAACTCCCCCAAAGAAGTTATAACACACTATTTAAATAATGCCCCAGTGTAACCAAGTACAAGTATATCCATGTACTACGCACACTCTACTCCCACCCAACTGACTCCCAGTTCATGAATTGAAGGGTCTTCTAATTCACCATCAACTCTACAGGAAACCTAGATCCATCCTCTTTCTTTTACTCTGCACCAAATAATTTCTCATTATTTATTTATTTATTTATTTATTTATTTATTTATTTATTTATTTGGGTGTGTTAGTTTTTGTTTATCTAACTCCCCCCCCCTCCCCTGCCACAACAGAAAGCAAACTACCTTCCTTTTAAATGGATATCAGTTTCCTCACTATTTCTGATCTTTAAAAAAAGAGAAAGAAAAGAAAATCCTTCCACCCAGCAAACATAACTGGTTTAAAATATCTCTTTCTTTCTTCATGTGAGGAGAATCTGTTCAAATCAACTCCCAGGGGCCTTTATTGGGGAGACCTTTGCAGGGAAATTTCCCTTCCTCTTTAACAGCATTAAACTAATAGAATTTTGCAGGCTACCTATTCCCAAATCCCTAAACCCCCAAACAACAGTCAAGCACGCTGCCCCTCTTCCTCACCACCGCCCCCCTTCCCCAAACAAGGCTGCTATCACTTCTCAGAGCTAATTCTGCAACTGGGTGATACCTGAACCGTAAAGGGGAGGGGGTGTCAAAAAATGCCAAGATCGTGAGAAATATACATTTCAATGCACGCCATTTATATAGTCCCTATGTGATGTTCAAATGCTCGGGAAAATGCACGCAAATCCAAACGTTGGGAGAGGCTGCAAGCAATTCAAACCCGTTCACCAGCTGTTCTCAAAGGAACCGAACCGGTGAGTCTGGGAAGAGGCAAAAGGATGCTAAATCTAAACCCCACCTGGTTAGGAAACGACATCTTTAATCGCGCCCTCGCCTCCAGACCTAGGTTCTCTCTCCAGTACATTAAGCAGGGCGCACGCACCCCATCCCCAGGGTTGGGAAAATAACAACTGCTGGCCCCCCGGAGCGCCGCGCAGCAACTGCACCTCCCTTCTCCCACCTCCTGGTTTATTTTTAACCGCCTTCCATTCATGCCCTTCTGTCACATTCCCGGTATTATTTATCCCGCAAATGTCCACTGTTTCTTAAAAGCCAGAAGAGGAGAGTGGAGGAAAGGTAAGAGCGATGTCATACTTACCATTCCAAGGCGAGGTGCAATATAAAAAGAAAGAAAATTTCCGGGTTGGTTTTGTTTTCCCCCTCAAGCTGCAACAGCTGGAGGAGGGGAAGAAAGCTCTTGGGGGCAGAAGGAATCGCTCCGGTGTTGGCAGGTGGAAATTTCAAAATATCCACGGAGCAAGTTGTGTTGACTGGCCAGGGCAAGTGGAGTCCTCGCTGCTGGAGCCCGAGGACGGGGATGGGGCTGCCCCAGGAAGACCCCAAGACTCCCGGCTCCTCTGGAGTTCAGCACACGGGGTCTCGGCTGGGAAAGGAAGTCAGGGTTGCCCAGAAGAAGAAACAAAATCCTAGACAGCAGTGATCACTTGTTAAGTCCGAATTCCTCCTCCAATATCCAACGTCTCCTTCTCTCGCTGGCTGCAGAAGCAGCACACGCCTCCCCCGGCCGCAAACGCGCGCCGGCCGGGGGCGGGGCCAGGGCCGTGCCGAGGGTGTGGCGTCCACCGCGGGCGCCGGGGCCGCCTCCCCGCTCGCGGGCCGGGCGCAGTCACGACGCCGCGACTACCAGCCTCCAGCCCGGTTCCCCAACGCGGACGCTCTGAGCGCGACTGCGAACGGTTCCCGGAGGCCCTGGCCGCCACCGGTAGCGCCAGGAGCGAAGCCCAGAGGGACCTCTGCACCTCGAAACTGAAATGGGGTCCCACCAGCAGAGCAGGTGCCCCCAGGGCGGTTGGGAGGGGAGACATCGACCGGACAGGACTCCACACCAGGACGTTTCTGCGCATCTTCTCCTCTCCCGGGGCTGGCCCCCTCCGCCCCACTGTGCGTTTGAAGGACGGTGGGTCCCGGCGCCTCTCTGGCGGGCGGCCGCGGTTGCCACCTCCCTCGGAGTTTGTTGGCCCCAACTCGGGAGTCTCGCCTCTGAGGAGCGGACGACACCGACTTCAGACTCTCGTTCGACCCAAGTGAGGAGGGGGTTGCAGACGTTGGAATCAGGCCCAGGCTGAAGGCTGAGTTGGAAGGAGAGACGGGTGGAGTAGAGGGATCTGAGCCGGCTGCACTTCGGCCCGCGGGCCCGGGGCTTTGGAAAGAGGGAAGGAGCCCTGCATGAACCTGTTGCAGCAGAAAGAAATAACACTAGACAGGGGTTCAGCAACAGACCACGGTTCGGCTCCTTTCGTAATGACCGAATCTCTGCCACCACCCGCCTCCACTCAGCAACAAACACGTAGTACCCCTGATGGACTCATTAGGTGGCTGGCGTCTAAAATACCCTGGGCTGAGGATGTAAATATGCAAAACCCACTAAAAGAAAGACTAACACAAACAGTGGGAAGAGAGGATTCACACACATACACACACACACTCTCTCTGCCTGAAGCCCCCCCCACACACACACACACACACACATACACTCTCTCTGCCTGAAGCCCAGGTGGTGCCCGGGCTGGGCACCTCTCCAGGCTCCCCTGATGGGCCAAGCAAGTAGTGGCAACGCATGCCGGGACTGCTGGAGCAAATCCGACCTTGGGCCAGGTCAGCTGGCACCGACATGGCCACTGTCGTCCTTGGCTGGCAGCTTTGTTCGAGGTCCCTATTGGGCCTCCTCCTTTTGTGGCGCTCTATTAATTATTAAGAGAAATATTCCCGAGTTGAATTATAGATATGCCCTGTACTCACTCACCTAAACACTGCTGGCTTTGGCGAAGGACATCTGGAGGACTGCTTGCTTTTCGTGCTGTTTGATTTATTTTTACTCTTTTTAAATTACTAAGACATTGCTTTGAAATCAGTGAAAAAGCAAAAGCAAAGAAAGCAAGCCAAAATTCTGGTCTGGGGCCTGGTTTTCCTAACTTCCTCCAGGTAGTGCAAACTTGATCTTCTGTTCTGAACAAAACGTACAGGTGATCATCTGAACTCAACCGCTGGTGGAGAAACAAAGTTCCACACCAGCGCTAGAGAGGCCCTGCACATCAATGCATTCCCCATTATAGTTCTTTCCAGCAAGTAGGGAGGGCAGAGTTCTCCAAAAGTAATAGCAATCAAGTGCAGGGGCCCCAAGCCCTCTGCACCTGTACAACGTAGAGTTTCATACCCACCAACAGCAGGTGACAGTTTATTGTTTTGCATTGGAACAATATTTGCTGGGATGACAAATCCTGAGGGCACAGGATTTGGGGATTAATTTCCCAAAGGCAATTTGTAAGACCCATCTGGAGCAACTGTGGAACACTTTCAGGGAGATTAAAACTGAGAATGTATGATGTACAAGAGATGACAGTTAGGTTGAAGTTTGGATATTTTCAATAGAGCATGTTAAAAGTTTATGAATTATGCTTCCAAGTGCTGTCTATTACATCCTGTCACAGTCAGGGAAATATTAAAGTTTAAAATACCTGAGGACTGCATAAATATTTGCACTTCTTGAGTATCAGGAATCTGAATTACATAGCAGCTGAATGCAGTAGAGGAAAACCCATTCTCAGGAAGCTATTCATGAGGTTCTGCAGTCAACACTTATTGAGGACTAGATCAAAACGGGCGTTCACTGACTACCCACCTCGTACCCATCTCTGTGTTAAGTTTTCTGCATGCCTGTTGGCTAATTTTATTTGCATAATGAAACACTTATATGGTAAATAGTATTAATATCATTATTTTAGTAAGAAGATTGAGACTTAGACAGGCTAACTTGCCCTAAAGCTAAATAGCTAATTCTGTAACAGAATGAAACCTTTAAACATTTCACTCTCTGCAATGTGGACAAATTCTGTGCTACTAATGATTATACTACATGAGCTATGTCCGTGTGTCCACACAAACTAGTAGCTATTACAGATGCATATACTTATCATGAAACAAGAAGGTGTAAGCTATGTGGAGGTATGAGAATGGTATTCCTGGGGTGCAAAGAATGGAAAGTTACTTAATTTGGGGGAAGCACATGAGGATTAACAAGAAAAGGGAACATGTGTCTGAAGAGCAGTGAGAATTGGAGCAGCTGTGGAAGAATATATAAACAGGTGGCCCTAAGGTGAATCAAGAGTAATCAGAATCTGAGAGGTGAGATCCAGTTGGGAAGAACATGCTCCTCCATCAGCCTTTCCCCTACCTCACACACAAACATGCACATACATACTTGTACATATACATGCACACATACACGTGCTGCACATACACACGCACATGGGTATGCATGCATGGGTGTACGCATATACATGTGCATGTGCGCACATGCAGGCACGGAGCTCTGTACTTTTAAATCATTTATAAAACTAGAAACATTCCACTTCTCTCCTTGAAATTCCCTTAAGAATTCCTAAACACACAAACAGTAGCAGAAAGATTCCTTGTTACTAACAAAAATCTACCTGTTAGTCCCCAAATCCTATCTACTTTGGAGAGGGAAAAATTATCTTCTTGACTTTCTTAATCATCAACTACTCAAAAATGTGTAAGCGCCCCACTCACCAATACAACTCTTAACACAAATAATTTATCCCTGGCTTTGAATTCTCTCAGTGGTGGTACAAATATTTCAAACTCTGCTGGGAAGTCTTTGCTTCTCTAGAAAGGGGCAAAAGGCAGCAAAGCAGATAGGAGGTCCAGTGGGAGACAAATTAAGTCCATTATAAATGTTTTTTGTTCTCCCTGAGAACTGTGGTCCCTAGTGAATTGCAATGTTCTGTTTACTCCTCATTTCCTCCTCAAGAAGCCTGCAAATCTTTCCTAAAAACAGGCCCTATATCCTGAGCAACCCGCACAGTACCTGACCCAGAGTAGGCACTTGATAACCATGTACTAAAATGAATGAATAATGGAAGAGTTTTCCATTTGCCAAGAAAGTTCAGTGAATGTGTTGGAAAAAAACTCTTAGATCATTTTTTACCTGCTCATCTCAGTCTCTCAGCTATCTGACTTTTAAAGTTCTGAAGGAACATGAGGATGAGTCTTGGGAAACTTGATTTCATGCCACATATCCCCAACTGTATACCTGCAGATGTTCTGAGGAGCCCATCATTCCTATAAAATGAGTCATTCAGCTAGTATGTGCTGGTAGCTGAATTTTCCAATGACTATTGACCACCACGTTTCCTATTTCATCTCATGCATGCCAACACTGGTCTGGTCTTGAGACATCAAAAAGCATATTTACTTCTTACTAAGTTGGGGAACTTCAACCCTAGAGAGCAAGACTGCACACTCACTTTCTGAGTCTCTGAGACACAGTGCTGTGAGGAGTAAGACAGCTGACCTGGGACGCCACCTGCGTTTACAGGGGAAGATAAGTCAATGCAATCATGTAGTCAGGGTCCAATGGAAGTCATATGAAGGGCAGAGAGAAACAGCACCTAATTGAGGTTAAAAAGAAAGCTCCTTAAAGCAGGAGGAGCCACAATGGCAAAGACTATTAAACAAAAAGGGCACTTTCGAGGATAAGCAAAGTTAAGCAGCATCCAACATGGAATGAGAAAGCCGCCAAGAGTGAACTTTGCTATGCTCAAGAACTAGGTCTATGACAACACGCTGTGCAAATGGATTCTCAACCATTTTTTCCCCTCTAGATTTAGTTCACATGCACAATAAACTCCCCTGGGCAAATCCAGATTAGCAACCGTGTGACACTAGCTGACTAGACTGAGCTACAGGCATTTCTGGGCTTCTAGGCTACTATGGCAGTCCTGTCTCCTCTATGAATGCATGCATCTCAGAAACCAAGTGAGTGAAATTGAGTTGGCCTAGCCATAAATCTCAGGGTTAGTTTAATAAATGCAAGTCAATAAAATACATGCCTCTTTAATTGAAGAACTCGAAATTTAGAATGCACCTTTAGTGGTGATATACCATGTAGGGACACTTGGTGTTGAGGTTCAGTGTCACATATACTATAACAAGGTCAACAAGAATCATCCTGTAGGTCCTTGTTCTCCTTTCTTGATACATGGTTATGAAATAAAGCAGCTGTGGAAACTCACTTAAAATGGAGTAGCAACCTTGGTTCAGGTGCAAATCACCCACATACTATCTGCTGGACCAGTCAATCAGGAGCAAATTTGAGTCACGGGTGAATGGACAAAGGTGCCTACAGACACTGTCACACCATGCCTTCTGTAGTTTATGTCAAGGAGTTTTCCCCATATTCCTATGTTAGCCTTTTTATAAAAATAAGAGTTTATGGTATACTTCTGCCAAAAATGTGTTCCAAACTCTCGGAAGTCCCATTTAAATATGGTCAATGAGCATAAGACAGACTTGATTTTATTCTTGTAAAAGTTGGTTCCTTTCCCATATTTCCCAGTTTGGTTGTGATTAATACATTTCATCCCCTAGAACAGACATCACCAAGGCTTATAGCATAAAAATGTTTACATGCCTTCTCCAGGATGGCAGCATCCAACATAACCCTGCTAACTCTCCCATCAGATCAGCATTACTTCTGCTCCAAATAAGGAATGGAAAAGTCCTGTCCAGCACAAACTTTCCGAAACAAGGGCCCTATATGTTGGAAGGATGATCTCATGAATACATTTCTACCAGGTGCAGATCAATTAGGAAATCTAACCAAAATGACTTCTAGTATTTGCTCACTTATCTCCACTCTTGACTAAAGATAGAAACACAATGCTGGGGATAAACAAACTGATAAATTTTTAAACAAAAGCTGAACATGTGAATGTCTTAAGGATGTTAACTTACATTTCTCAACAGTAACTGCTGAGAACAACACATCATCTATCAGATTTTATAGACACTAGAAGCCCCTCTAATCTATTTTTCATTTGACCTCATGAATCAACTCTTATTCTGAATAAGCATGGAGATCACATAGACTGACATCTCCAGAGGTCACATGGGAGTATAAAACCTGACAATTTCTTTAGATGATTATTAGAAAGTCTTTTTTTTTCTAAATTCATAATAGGTTTGGACATGAGAGTAAATTTATAATAATATTTATAGTGAAATGCTAATAATTTATAATAAACCTTGGGGGAAGAATAAGTGTTTGACTAAGATAATTACTCTTGGATTACTTGAGGAGCTGGATCAGGGATTGCTGTAGGGCTAAAGGATTGTAGGGTTATAGGACTATAGGTTATAGGATTCTCTCTCCAGCCTCCTATGCGCAAAACCTCCAGCAAGATACCAAATCATTGTGAATCTCAATTTCCTTATCTATACAAATGTGAATGAGGCTATCAGTCTTGGTTCACAAGATTGTGATAGTGGATCATAAAAGAAAATATATGGGAAAGGGTTCTACAACCATAAAGATATGATTTAAATATAGGACAGTAATATTTAAAGAAATACCAATCTGGTATGGTCTAAATATTTGTGTCCACCCCAAATTCATTTGTTGAAATACTAACCTCCAATGTGAAGCTGTCTAGTGATGGGGTTTTGGGGAGTTAGAGCTAAATGAGATCATGAGGGTGGGGACCTCAGGAAGGGATTGGTGCCCTTACACAAAAAGAGTTACCTGATCTCTCTTCCTTGCTCTCTTTTTCTCAGCAAGATGGCTGCTGCCTATGAGCCAAGAGAAGGGCATTCCGAAGAAAACTTACCTTACTAATCTTAGACTACCCAACTTCAAGAACTATGATACAATAAATTCCTGTTGTTTAAGCCACCAAGCCTATGGTATTTTTTTATGGCAACCTAAGCTAAGCCACCATCAAAATGCACATATGTATATATATATATATATATACACATACACAAACACAAACACACACACTCTCATGTGTACACCAAAGTTTACATGCAAACCATTGTTACTTCAATATAAGTGGATAAACTGGAGACTAATGAACAGATAGCATCTAATGCATAAAAGTTCTAGTAAAATTTAATTATATACACCATTACCTAATATATTCCAAGTCAAGGTCTTAGACACCCATCTCTCTCCTTCCTTTTCTTAGTACCCAATGCCAGGCTTAGTCACTTTTCTAAGTACCTGGGAATGGATAGGAGAGGGTTTCCTTAGGGAACTAGAGGGATCATTCTGGAAGAATTCAGATTTCTATGTCTGAGTATTGCTCACATTTTACGTAAAAGGAGATAATGATTGCTATTCCCAAGTGTCCTGATTTGTAAATGTAGTCCACAAATTCCTCGTGTGATTTATTCTCTAAAAGGCAGACCTCTGTTACAACTTCTACTTCACTAAGGGTTATTCTGGTAGCAAGGAATAGAAAGCAGTGTTAAGATAGCTCATATATAATAGGTTATTGTCCAATAAAATCTTTCCAAGAGTCCAGAAAGGAGTTGAAGAACCAAGATTTGGCAAAATCAAAGGAATAGCTAGAATCTATTTATCAACCTACTTACCTACCTAACTATCAGTGAAATCTACTGGCCACTCTCTTCTTTCTCGTCCGCATGTCTCTCTCCTATCTCCATGCATGTATCCTCATAATGGATAACTTAGCCCCACTGTTACCTAACATTCTCATTCAAAGGACCTTCACATACTGACTTTATAATTTCTGAAAAGAAGAATCTGATTAACTCAACTCAGCTTTTTGAACTGACCATTAAAATCAACCAGTAATGAGGTTTGTGGCCAAGTCACCTTGGTCCCAAAGGGAAGTGATTTACATGAACCTCTGGGTGGTCTTTACTGAACAGGGACCAAACAAATCCAGCACACTAATTCTAGCAACATACTAGGTTTTTTTTACAACAGTAAGAAATCTTTAGTACTCTTACTTATAAAAGGCCTACCACATGTCATTCTAGCATACTTAAAATGCTTGCCTATGCCACATTACATATATTACGTATCAAGTTGCTGACTAGCTGATAAGGTTACACTAAAATTTTGCAGTATTTGTATCAGCTTTTCTGTATTTCAGAGCTAACAATTTTATTCTCAGAATGTAAATATTTCATAGCCTTATGAAAAGTCTATAGGCATCAGTCATAGCCCAGAAATAAACCATAATCCTTGAACAAAGAAGTAGCTCCTTGATTACTGTCAAGTAAGATTCTTGTGGGGTTTTTTTTAAGGAATTATTAAATAACCTCATTACTGACAAGCTCTGGATGAAAGTTATCCTCACTCACCTGTTTATCTGCATATGAATATGAGCTGACATATATGAATGCATCCTGTGTTTATGTTGTCTTCTATGTTGTGTGTATGCTATAATGGGAAAGATAATTATTAAACTTGGCAAATGCACCCAGAGGCTACTGTGAGCGATGCATCCAAAAAAAAAAAATCTAAAAATAACTAAGTAATAAATAACCATTTGCAGATGGTAATTGTTCACGCAGTTTTCTAAACAACAGCAGGTTTCTTTAAGACATTATGGTATTTTTCCCGATATTTTACTAGGTGTACTGTTATCTCCCCTACTTACAGACAGATCATTTGAAAGGAGTGCAATAAAATTGGCTGGATCCAAATTAAAGATATTTTAAGACAATATCAAATCATTGCGTTCATCTTAGCCTCACGCATGCATATTCTTCTACATTAGTTAAAAGCGCCAAGAGAGTCATTTCTGAGAGACAGCGCATTCCTGTAATTATTTTCAAATACTACATTGCCAAAACTATAAGGGCCACTCTTCAAAGAGTATCTTGAATCGTTAGTGTTTTGTTTGCTCAGGTTCACACTAAGGAAAAAAAAATAAAGCACACTACAGCTAAAAAGTCATTGTGGCGTGGAACTATATCGCTGAAAAATTAAGGTGAGAAAGCTTCAGAGTTTACAGCAAGAGACTGAGAAAAGCGAGAACTAGTGATTCTTGGCAGGGCCTGCATATCCACCTTTATAAATAATTAAAATTATATTCAATATGACCAAACTGAAAAACACCATACAGAGGAGGGGAGTATGCTTGACATGTGATCTTATAACATGGATTCTTCTATCTGGGACTCAATCAAAGTATTTGGTGCAGTGTTTCAGGAGTGCTCAGGTCATATGGAGCTCCGATGTATATGTAGTTAGTGGTCTAGTCACGAGCATCAAGTTTAGCTCAACAGAGTCCCTATACTAATAATATATTTAATAACAATATTAATTTCCCTGCTTAAGACAGTATACATTCATTAAGTGATGAACTCTGATTCTGGTTTTAAACTAAAAGAAAAATATAGTATGTTCCCTCCTTCAACATGAAGGAAGTTATTAAATATTTCATTTCTAGTTTGAATGTGATGGATGCAAAGAATAATTTGACTTGTTTACTGTGATGGATAAATTACAGGTTAAAAGCACAGCATCTAAAGTAAGAAAACATCCATCCATTACTTAATATGTGACCTCGGTAAAGCTTCTTAAGTGTTCTAAATGTAATGTTCTGACCTGCAAAATGAGAACAATGATACCTTCTTTACAAGACTGCTGTGAGAATTGGATGAGATAAGTGTTATATGATGGTATATATACATATATATATATGAATGGTAAAATGCACAGGGAAATTGAGAAGATGATTTTACTCAGAGTATTGCAATATGAAATGCATTCACTAATGAGGAAAGTCTCAATGAAAAGGATCTGAGATTTTATAGGGGTAAATAAACAAGGGATTCATCCTAGGGTTCCTATTTGGAACCATGAGGAAAGATGGAGGTGTTTTAGTCTACAATAAGCAAAGAGAATATAATCTACATGTATATTATACTCAATGTTGATAAATCAGAGAAAATATAGACATTTTTATTAAAACCAAAAATAGTAAGCAACTCTCACTTACCAGAGAGTTACCTAAATTCTATGAAATTGAAATTGTATGACATTTCTGACTGGTTTCTGTAGGAGTGCCTATTAAAGCTAGCACTTTGAAAGTCTTAGCAGTTGCATTTCCTTAACTCCTGGGAATTTTAGGAATATTCAGTTTGCATACACAATAATTTGCTTCCAAGCTCTCCAGTATAGATTTACTTATAGTGATCTTATAATCAAATTTGGTAATATCATCTGGAAGTAGGAAAATATTATATATTCATACAATGAGTGGTAAAGGCCTTCTTCCTAAATGGCAGATATAAACATACAAAGACACAGAGAAGGTATATAGTTTCAATTCTAAAACTTTGGTCATGGGTCAAGGATAAATGCAAATAGAACACTCACTAATCCATATCAAAGTTCTCTTCCCAGTGGGTATATGTTCTTAACTGATTTGTGTTCAAAATAGTCAAAAAACAAACAAAAAGACTAACAAACCAGAGTCTCTCATCTTTCACTCAAAAGACAAGATTTCTTCAAAACATTAATAGCTTTACTGAGAATTCCAATTTTTGACCACAAAACCTGAAGAAATCAGCACAGCTAATCAAATGTGTATTAAAAAGAATTAAAATCAAAATCTTGCCATGCTATCAATGGACACGAGTAAAACCTGTAGTCCAACTCACTACTGGGTCCCCAATCACTAGTTAGGAGCAGAGCACAAAGGTTCCAAGAGGTCTCCTTTCCTGGGTGAAATAAACAGGGCCCCCAAAGCAACATCTGGTCCAATCCAAGTTATAATACCAAATCATGAAAGAAAGTATTGAAGTATTGAAGAAAGTAATTATTTTATTTAGATTATTACAATCGAGGGGATATTCATTAAATGGATGTTTCAAAGAAACAGAAGGATGCTTAGGGATTTTATTAGAGACAAGTAAATAAGGAAATAACTCAGGAGTTTAAGGGATTCCTGAGGAAGGATGGATATGGATCTTATCTCAAACATATTATTGCAGCATGGTCCTTAAAGAGTAGGAAGATTTCCTAACCATCATTGCTTTCCAGGAGCAAGAGCTCAAAAAAAGTTCAGCATTGTCACATTGTTAGTTTTATAAAATATTTATTCATAAAGGACGTATCAGCAATTATTGTTGGATAGGGAAGACCATGTAGCAGTATACTTTATATATTCTATATACATAATACTATCCCATACTATGTGTATAACTTTGGGAAAATTACATAATTTCTATAATTTCTAATTTTCTTATCCCTTCAGTGTACATAAAAATAGTGACTTCTTCAAAACATTTTTGAAGACCAAATCTGATAAATATGAAAAGTTCTGACACTGGGTTCTCACCTGATGAGTACTCATAAACAGTGTCTTACTATTGTCCTCACCATTTAGAACTAAAGGCATGCCATAAGAAAACAGGCCATTGTTTCAAGCCTAAACCCCATTTGAAAAGATAATACTTCCAGAGGGCAATGATTCACGTTTTTACTTGCCAGATTAGTTTGGTCATTTTAACAGAAATTTAATAACTCAGAATAATAATGAAGCACTGTCGTCAGTTGGCACGGGGGGAAATTTTAAATAAATTCTTTAAAAAGTTCTGTTATTGTAGAAGAAAAAGAAGAGAAGTTGTCCTTCAGGGGAGGAAAAATAATTATTTTCTATACCTTTCTACTTTTTTTTTTTTTACTGAGATAACTCCTATAATAAAAAATAGATTAGTAGGAGAAAAGATTAATAACCTATATACCTGAGAGAGACCCAGGAAAACTGAGTGATTCCTTGAAATGGCTCAAGCCACTTTCTATATAACATCAGCTAAAGGACAAAGGTTGTCTGGAGCCTAGAGTGTGGATGAAGAAAGCCAGTTATGAGAGGTTACCAGGAAGGCACAGTTGACAAAAGCATGGTTGTCATTTGACCCATATTACAAAGATGCAACTTTTTCCTTTCTCCAGTAATATGAGGGTAATGCCTTAAAAGTGGAGACTCTTCCTTGTAATTGTGCCACTTACAAAATGTGAATTTCTACGTTTCAGAGTGTTTTCCAAGTCTGCCCTTCCATAAAAATAACCTGTTCAAAATAATCACTATGATAAAGAAACATGTATGGGGGTATTAAATTGTGCTCCCCCACCTTCATCCCTAAATAATTAACTAAATACCAGCAACTTAAACAAAAATCAAAATTTGGGAAAAATTAAATGGTGTTTTTCTGGGTTGTATGAAAACCAATTGTTCTATTTTCTAGCAGGGTTCATGTAAACTAGAAATCTGTGAGGATAGTTGGAAAAAAATAGTTTTTAAACTTTGTCATCTTTTCCTTTCAAAAAGTGAAATGATTGGCAGGGAAATCTTACTAGACCATTGAGTGTTAATATGGACATGGTTCAGGGAGGAAAAAAGTTTTGTTGTCAGAAAACAGTAAATAAGGCAAATCTAGAAATTCTTGATCAACCATGTCGTTCTCTTTATCTGCTTCGAGCTTGGAGAGCTGTGTCACAGGCTGCAGAGTCTCTCTCTCTCTCTTAGTTCTCGGTCTCTCATGCTACTAATCCCACCTAATTTAATGGCCCTACAGTAACAGAAGAAAAGAATTTATATGCATTTCCTAAACTCCATACCTGTAATGATATAGGTTAAAAAGAGGGGGAGAGGGGCAAGCAGTTTTTGTCATTCTGAACTGAAGCTCTTAACCTGTTTATATCAGTCTGGCAAAAGACTTCAGAGATATTAGTGACTTGTTATGGGAACTAAGCTTATAGTGACTGGCTAAAGAATTCTTTAGATCATCAAAAAGATGCTTCAAAAGAGACAAAACTTATATTCCAAGGACTCAGTATTATAGTAGACAGTTATTGAAAGCAGACGCTTTAAGAAGCTTCAAATCAAATTGACCAAAATCCCCGAGGAGGCAAGATTAACCCTTACCTGATAAGGTAGCTAATATATATTTGTGTGGTCTGAAGTTAGGTGATTTTGACTCATATTTCAATTTCATTCCTGATAGACCATAGGCAATTAACTGTAAACTTCATTTCCTTCATCTAAAAATTGAGGAATAAAGGAAGTACACACATTGCAAAATTGCTTTGAGGATTAAAAGAGAAAATTTAAGAACATAGCCCAGTTCTTGGTCCATGGAAACTACTCAGATGAGTGTTAGTCATAGTGGTAGTAACATATATTATAAAGAATATAGAGAGAGACTACATGTATATCCTACAATTAGTGCATCTGATAGCATATCATTAAATACTGTTTGTGGTGCTATCAATATAAATGTTACAGCAAGTCAGCAGTGGGGCTATCAACAGGGAAGTTGAAACTCCTTTTACTCTATGACACAGGGAATACCTTCCTATAGCCATCTGGGTTCTTCTACTCTTACAAATGATCAGCTAAACATCAGACAGATTGATAAGAGAACAAACAAAAACAAAAACAAGTTTAATACTAGCATGTATACCTTCCTGTGCACATGAGAGAAATCCAGTAAGACTGAGCAACTCAACCACCAGTGTGGCTTCTGTTACAACTTTAAATATTTTTAGCTAGAGACTAAGGACCTTGGGGTGGGGTGGGGCAGTGTCAGGAAGAAGGTCAGTCCTTTGAGGTCACCAGCAAAGTTACAAGGACAAGGACAGCATGGTTCTGCAAATTCAGGTTCTGCTTTCTCCACTGCTAAAGATAATAGATTTTCCTTCAAGTCATTCCCTAAAGGACATGTCCTTACAGAGTTTTCTTTTACATATGTCTTCCAAAATAGCAAACTCCACCCGCTCTTTAGAGCCTCTCCTATGAAATAATACTTTTGACAAAAAGATATATTTGGGTGAGTGGCAGAAGTTTTGTGTCCCCTACAGTACCACGCCTGGAAAGTAGTAAATGCTCAGGAACTGTTAGTGTTTCTACATCACTGCTATCAATGGAGGTAGGCTTTATAGTAGAGATTAAGCTTCAGCTCCATCTTAAAGAGTGGGTAAAAATGAACTAAATAAAAATACTATTTTTGACTAGAAGACTAAATTAGTAGTTACAAGAAGGAAAGAGGGAAGGGGTAAGAAGGTAAAAGAGGTCAGTTGTATAATGAAGAATGGAATTGAACTTTGAGTGGTGAACTTAATGTATATGCAGATGTTAATTAATAATGATGCATGCTTAAAAATTATATAATCTTATAATGCAATGACATTCAGTAAGAAAGCAAAAAAGTCTCTAAAATAGCAAGAATGAATGTGCTGGTGTGGGAATTGGCATGCCACAGTTTTCCAAGAGAACTCATGGGGATATGTATCTATATTTCTATAAACAAGTCATTATTATCATCATTATTATTAGCAGCTGCTATCCCTTATAGTGTTTAGATGGAAGTTACTAATGTGTAGTGGGCTAATAGATAGATACCCAAAAGATATGTCCTTCCTGTTCTAATTCTTAGAATCTACGGACAGTATCTTAGGGAGAAAACTGGTCTTTGCAGATGCACTAAGTTAAGGCTCTCAAAACGAGATCATCCTGGATTATTCAGGTGGTCCCTAAATTTAGTGACTAGTGTCCTTATAAGAGAAACACAAGAGTTTCACAGAGAAGACAGTGTAACCGAGGAGGCTGAAATCAGAGGGATGCAGTCACAAGCCACTGGTTGCCACCAGACCCTGGGAGAAGCCAGGATCAGAGGCAAGGTGCCCTGATTGGGAACTTTTGGCCTTCAGAACTGTGAAAGAGCACATTTTTGTTTATTGGTTTAATAACCAAAGTTGTCTTTTGTTGTGTGTTTTTCTTATACAGCAATTGCAGGAAACTAATCTATGATGCTAAACATTAACATGTTTCATCCTAAGCCTTCTATCATGTTCTTAAATACTCCATATTATTGTCACCATATTTACAGGTGTTACAGAAATATTTAGCAGGAGCTCCTAACTAAGTCGAAAGAAAAGGTTAAGAACACCTTCTTAAAGGACATCTAAAGAGCAATCAGTTGGATGGTTAAGAGTTTGCGAGACATGAACTGAGAGCCAGGACAAGCAGTTGAAGGGCCTCATTGAAGGGACGAAGGACTGAACAGTTTGGAGAGACAGGAACAGAGAAGGATGAGGAAGAGCACCTTGGTGCAGTGCTGGGGTCTGACCAGGTTTAAAGATCTGTCTGAGCCTGGGACGAATTCCTCCCCTCCCAACCCACCCCCCTACCCCCACTCCCCCCAAAAAACAAATGAACAAACAAACAGAAAGCAGCTGGCCAGGACAGAGGCCACACCTAGGAGATTCTAATAACAAGCAGAGGTCAGATTCTTTGTTTAATCAGCCAGGCCACTGGCCTTTTGATAAATAATAGATAGGCCTGGATTCTTTTAAACCCATGTCAGTATGGGAGGGGCAAGGGGAAAGAAAAGAGATGAAATGCACATGGAAATTGGCATAAGCTCTCTGGGGTTTTGCAGAAGCCAGGTGGTAGCCCCAAAAGAAAATCAATAACCGCCACTTCTATTTGTGGCTCTGTTTCCACAGAAACATGTTTGTGGGTGAATTTGGAAGGCAGAATTACAACACCAAAACCACCAGTCCAAAAAAGACAAAAATTCAGTCCAATAAACTTTTTACTCGAGTAACAAATGTTTGATTTTACAAAAACTCTTTTCCATTTAATTAGTGAATTTAGAGGGGATTATCAAGTTAACTCAGGCATGGCCCTGTAAACACAAAAATCGCAAAATCTGGGCACAATGTTAACTTCAATAAAAGAAGAATATATGGAAGGTGGTAGGAAAATGTTTGCCTGACTAGTTATTGCCAAAATAATGACTCGTGAAACTTTAGGACACTATGCTAGAGAGGTTAACACTACTTAAAAGAAAAAATTCGCACTTTTTTCATTTGTGCCTTCCTAAATCTCAAGTGTTATATCATGTACTTTGCAGGCACTCTATAAAAATGTTCTTGAAATTATCTGCCAGGATTTAATTTATATATAACCCCTTACTTCAGATGAGATACAATTCCTCCTAAGACTCATTCATTAGTAGAATGAGCAGATTTTAGTATTTTATTAATATCAAATGCAAGATACTGAAAGTACTCAGAACTTAAATCATTAAAAAACATAAAGTTGTAATAGTTCACTTTAAAACTGTATTTTAGAGGAGTTTGAGGTTCATGACAAAATTGAGAGGGCGGTATACATTTCCCTACCCACGAACATGCACCGTCTTTGTCATTATCAACTTCACTTATCAGAGGCACGTCATAATCAAAGTCCATGTTACCTTAAAGTCTCTCGTTACATATTCTACAGGTATGGACAAATATATAACAATATATATCTCTCACTATACTATCAGACAGAGTATATCTGCAGCCCTAAAAATCCTCTATGCTCCTTATTCATCACACCTCATTTTGCCCACCCGCCAGCAGCCACTGATTTTTTCAACTAGATCCACAGTTTTGTGCTTTCCAGAATGTCTCATAGTTGGAAACATAAGAGTATATACAACTTTTACAGACTGGATCCTTTCACTTAGTAAAACATGTCTAAGGTTCTCCCATGCCTTTACCTGACTTGATAACTCATCTCTTTTTAGCACTGAATACTATTCCACTGTCTAGGCGATCATTTTTAAACTCTGATTGTTCCATGACTTTACAGGAAACAAGAGCTTCATTCATGAAAAGCGTGCTCAGTACAGAGTCGCAGATGTAGATGACCCTAGTCTTCCTAACTTCTAAGTTGCCTAGACCCTGAGGTGGCATTGACCCCACAAGAGGGGCAGATGAAAGGGCAGGAAGAGAGAGTATCATTGGTTTCAGCTGTGACATCTGTGAGGGATTTGAAGAAAAATGCAATAGGCATCAAGGTAGATTGATAAATCCATAAGGAAATTCCTTGTCGTAACAGACCATAAACTATACAGGATGAATCAGTCTATTCTTCACTTCTAAAATCTGAGGTTACTCTTTAACCCACCCTCTACTACCTTATGTATGTTGGATATTGTTAGTTACCTACCTACCAACCTGCATCCCCTGCTTTCTTAGACAGTAGCTCAAATTGAGAGACCCTGTGCTTGGCCATTATCTTTATTCTACATCATTCTAAAAAAACTCCTAATGTGTCTTTTCCACTAATTTCTTCCACTTCACAGTAGAGTCATCTTTTTAAACAAATCAAATCACATGATTACCCCCATTTAAGTGACTTCTCCTGATTTTGAAAAAAAATGTCCACCTCCTTCCAATGACCCATAATGTCTTATGCGACCTGCAATCCTCCATCTCTGATGTCAGCTCCTGTCACTCTTTCACTCTTCTCATAGACCTTTTGATTCTTTAAACACAACAAGCTCTTCTACCCTCAGGACCACTGTCTTTCTATTCCTTCTGCCTGGGAAGGCTATCCTTGGTTCTTGGGGAGACTGGCTCCTTTTTATCATTCAGATCACAGGACAAGTGTCTGGGTCTTCCTGTCTATCTAATCTAATCTTTCCGTTTTTTTTTTCAAAGAAGAGGTGCCGGCAGGTATGAAGGCAACTAAGCAGTCAGGCAGGAGGAAAGAGGAGGAAGAAACATTTATTTTTAATTAGTTGTTCACCTTGGTTGTTCCCTCTGGCCCTGGGTCTCAAACTTAGGTCCTTAGGATGTATGTGGCCTATGTCTGGTGACCTTATCTGCCAGGCCACCAGGGCTCTCCACCTATCTAATCTAAAGGAATATTACTACCCAGTCACTATAACAGTGTTCTGTTTTATAACCTTCATGCTAATGAGCATTATCTGAAATATTCATATTTATTATTTGTTTACATTTTAAGAATGAAAGTTTCTGATGTGCAGAAGCTTTCCATTACTTCTCTTCTAGAACTTAATCAATTTCTAATAAATATTTATTAGATGAAAGGAAGGAAAGGGGGGAAAAGTTATTTAACAAAGTTGTATTGTATTTGATCTATAAGCAACCAATATACATTCTTGACTTACCAGCCTCACTAGTTAAGGAACATGGAATAAGATTAGTACCTTAAAAAATATTAAAATGAACACATAAGTTTTAAAAACATGTGCTTTAATAAACTTGCTATTACTATTTCTAACCATTATACAGGTTTCCTTCAATATCATACTCTGGTAGAATTTTTCATAAGCAAATCAGAGAGTCAAAAAGTAGTATGAACATTTTAGCATTTAGCATTTTAGGTTGTCTTTGGTGTGAAAGAACACCTGGCTCTGGTCTTTATCAAGTGTAAATGTGGAGCAGTTTACTTAACTTTTCTGAGCTTAGTTTTTTCATATTTAAGATAGGGTAAGTGCCCCATCTTAATATGAGAGCCAGCTTACCATTCTGATTGAACGCTAGCTCTTTCTCATAGATTAAACAAATAGATGTCAGTTGGCTTAGCATAACTATTGTACAAAATAAGGATCTGAAAAATCTAATAATTATTAAAGTATTTTATTTTATACCTTATTATCAACAAATTTCCCACATAGGCACATGTGTCTACTTTTCACAACAAGACCACATGAATGAGTCACTCAGCATTGGGTCCCCAGGCAACACTTGATACTATGTTCTCTGAGTCCTGGCAGTATATTCATTTCCCTTTAATAATGACATAGCACTTTCTTCAGCTGCCAGCCAGGCATGCCTGCTAGTCCTTTATTTCCTTTTCATGAAGCTCTGTTTTATCATAGCTTCACATATGCATCTGATTTGGTCTCTGCATTTCGCGACTGCCAATATATGGAATCTGTTTGATCTTCATGAAACTACAGGAAAAGGGATGGAACTTTAACAGGATTGCACAGACATTCTTTGTTTTCCCCTCCAGTTGAGTTGGGTATTTCAGAGATAAAAATTTTAAAAAGCACTATTTTCAGGCTGGTTACTAGAAAAAGTTTCAAGTGAACTCAATAGTAAATAAAAAGGTATATAATGGGTCTATCAATTATAAATATGTGTTTAAGGAAAGCTTATGAATAAAATCTAACAAAAAAGTAGATGCATAAAGGCAGAGTAGAAATTACCTGTTCACTCCTGAACTCTCAGAGCAAGTTATCTATATTTTTCCTACAGTATAAAATTTCCAGGGAGAAAAGATATTAAAGTTCTTATTAAAGCAAGCTTATGAATTTGATTGAACTTAAGTTTTATAATTTCATATTTTCCTGGTATTTTTTGTGGTCTGCACATACAAGCTCAAGACAGCCTATCATGAAATGAGGAATAAGCCAAGGAAAAATGCTTCCCATGACAACTAAGGCCAAGAAAAGAAATAAAAAGGAATAAGAAAATGAAATTTAGAGGAAAGTTAATTCTCTTGGAATACAAAAAGCATAATTTTTCATTGTGATAAATAGCTCTTCCTGAGTAAATGTAGTTTAATTGTAAATCTTTTAGCTGGAAGCTGAAGTTACAGATGAGTCATGCCATCATAGGATAACCTATTTGGCAATTCAACTTAAATTCAAAGAACATTTACTATATGCCAAGTGCTGTGCTAGACAGTACTTCATGACATCTCACTTATTTCTCATAATTACTGTATAGAGAAAGCATAATTGTATGCTTTTGTCATGTGAGAAAGATGAAACTCAGAGAAGTCAATTCTTGTGTGCTTCGTTGCACAGCTTACAATGGCAGTGCTGAGACTCACTCCAGGGCAGTTGGATTCTAAGTGATTTGACATACACACTCAGAACTCTCATGGAAGAAAGTGAATAATCTGGAAACAGTATATATGGCTGAAGGAAAGAGATTATAGACAGAAGTAAGGCTATGATGTTTAAAACAAGAGGGATTACAAGGCTTCCTACTCATGAAAAAAAAAAGAAAATATTTCACACTATGATATATTTTGCTCCACTGCCTAGGTTTATCATCCTATCCCAAAAGGTGAGTGATCCCCAAAATTTCACTCTCAGCTCCAATCTTTACAAGCTTTCTCAAGGATATCATCCACTCTACAGGCTGCCTCTATGAAGAAAACTCCCAGGTTGGTATCTCCAGCCTTGACTGTAATCAAGAACTCCAGTGAAAACTTTCCAGAGTTAGGCTGGACATTTTCATCAGAGCACTATCACTTCCTCTCAAAAATCATTATTTATAAAAGAAAGAAGACTCTCCTCCCCCTAGAACACCCAAATATTTCTTCATCCTGCTTCTCCTATTTCTGTTTATGATAAATTAGCTATCCAGGCATGGTGGTTCAGAATTCAGTAGTATCTTGATCTTTTTCCTTTAGAGCCCTACATTTGTCACTGGGTCATGTTGGATCTAATTTTATGACTTCTTATCTTGTTACCTTCTCTTCTATTGCACGCATGAAAGGATTTTTTTTTAATGTAAAATCAAGACTCTGATGTAAATATAAAATGAGCACATATCAAATATTACATTAAATCTTAGTAAGAAGCCAGGAAGATATTCCAGTCATTCAAAGAAACGTACATACATAAGCAATAAGAGACAGTAAAAAGAATTTATACAGAGGAGTAAATAATTTACAAGTAGATGTAAAACCACCTTGCTATAGGAGTGGAGGAGGGAAGGAAAATGTATTGTTCCAACAGCACACAGATCTCCTTTGCATGTCTATGAAAAAGATTCATTCGGATTGCTATCGGTTCATGACAAAGCATACTGTAAAACATAGTAAGCTATCTCCTAGCTGACAAAAAGCACAAGCCCTATGGAGTCAGACAACCAACCAGGGAGTACACTACATAAACTTGCTTTTCTCCTGAAAGCACTTAGTAATATTTTTGGTCCATTTCAATGTCTTTCACAAATATTCCTAATTCAGGCATTTATTCCTCATTTCGAACTTCAGAACCGAAATTGCAGACCATTGTCATAGTCTCTAATTCATTTCCTTGCACTTATGCAGCCATCTTGATGGCTTTAACGTTGCTTCCATCTTGATTAATTATAGATATTTCTTGCTGATCATAAGCCCCTGAACACCCTTTTCTTACAGCACTTACTTTAGAAAACTTACAACTGTAAATTCTTTCTCCATACTAGTCAGAAGCGAATCTACCTTTCTCAAAGATCTGGGTGCTAATACTTTGAAACATAATCATCAAGAAAGATAGTACTCCTATCTCCAAGGTCTCTGTGGAAGGGTCAGAGCCTAACTTATACAAGAGCTAATTAGAAAATACAGATGACCTAATCACGATGATCAATCTCCCTACACACTTCCTACAGCACTTTTCTACTAGCATAATCCAGCACTTAAAAACTCACCTTCTGTCACAGGGTTCAGTCTCTCCCCTTGCAATACTCTAGTCATTATTAATAATAATTTGAATAAAATTTTTCTGGCCTATTAAACTGGTCTGGTGCAAGTTTTCCTTGACATATCTACCTTATCCAGTCTATAACAAATACTGTATCTTCCTAAAACACCAATCAACTCATAGTCTTCTTTTCCACCAAAATTACCCCCACGCCCACTGACAAATAAACATAACTTTAAAAAATCAAACACATATTTAAAAATCAGTAGATTTTTCATAAATCTGTTTATTTTTTCTTAAATAGTCACAAGAACTGGTAACTTTGTCTGGGCTCACTTTCAAGCATGGCCATAATCAACTAGAGCTAGACAGAATTATTAGCCAATAAAATTGATTTTTTTTTTTTTTTATCTCCTGCCTGCCAATGGGGGCCTATGTGTTTAGACATAGCTATATTGCCTCTATAACTTGTCTAATCTCTGCACATTTCTGCTTTTCGATCTTGGCCAATGAGATAAAATCCAAATCCTTTATATTTCCCTACAAAGTTGTCCTTTCTTACATTTACAACTTTGTTTCTTACTTGGGTTTTGCTAATTCAGGCTCTTCCTTGCTCCCCTGAGATAGATTATTATTTTTCATTCTCTTCCTTCTACCTGAGATACATTTTTCGCTCTTGTTTTTCTACCCTTATTACCAGCATTAAGTCATACTTGAGACTCAGGATCCAGCTCATGGGCTACGTCCTTTTGGAACTCTTTTCCTAACTAGATTCCCAATTGTATCTATGTTCCTATTTAGTAATAATGATTATCTAACTCCCATTAACATTCATCCAGGCCTCAAGAACAGGACTACTTCTTCATCTGTACACATATCACCTCTTGCACATGCTCAGTTTCTTAAAGCACAGTGGCTGAATATGATTGGATTGAATTGTGTCTGTTCTTCCCAACAAAATCGTTAGAGCCTAGGCTTAGGGCAAGATGTTAATTTTTCTCTTAATTTCTATAGTCCCTGGGCCACATTCTTCCATGTAGCAGACAACAGATCAGTGAAAATACAATCAATCTATTTATAGAAATTTAGCTGAGAAAGGGTCAGAGATATCTGTAGAAGGAATTGTAGGTTGAGAATTCAGAAGACCAACAACTAATTGGATTTTTCATGTAGTTAAAGATGAATAATGTTAGCTAATACTAGATTTCTTCTGTGTATAATAGTAATTTTTCCTGCTCCAAAAGTCATTGATTTAAATAAAAGTACACATAAGTGTGGAAAGAAATACAGGACCAGGCCACAGTCTAAAATCTGAAATCCAAAGAGGAAAATTCCCTTTAATCCTTTAATTGTGAAACGTAGTAGTGGCACTCTTCTATAGGGCAACATTTTGAGTACATTTTTAGACTTCTTAATAATACATATTTATTATCTCACAATTTTGTAGCCCTAGAATCTAGTGCAACTTAAGTGTATGCTTTGGCTTTTGGTGTCCCATGAGGTTGCAGCCACGTTAAAGATGTGATCTTAACAGGTGGGATCAACAGTAATGGATGTTTCCAAGTTCTTCCAATGGTTATTGGCAAGATTCATTTTTTCAGATAGGGTTTGAACTGAGGGCCTCAGTTCCTCAGGACCCACTGATTGCAGTTCTCCCTGAATTACTGGTCACATGGGCTTCTCCATAAGCAGCTCAGAACATGGCACCTGGCTTCACTAGAACAAGCAAGAAGGGAGGACAACGAGTGGGCTAGCAAGATAGGACTCGTAAGGAATGACATTCTATCACTTCAACCACAAACTATTCCCTAAAAGTGAGTCACTAGTTACAGTCCACATACAAAGAAAGGAAATTGCACAAAAATATGAAGACCATACTTATTCTCCACCTTTCTCTTGGCCTCTCTTGGACATCTTAGATCATAATTCTCCCACTTGGGTTCTTGTAATGTGTTCTGATAAAAGAGCAGTGAGGGAATAGGATATAGTAATTTGGAGGAATAAAAGGCAGGTTAGCTAAAACAAATCCTTCAATAGGAAAGTACACTGGAAAAGTGTTGAGGGAAATTGACATCAAATGTAGCTCCAATATCAATGGATATTTCTTCAGTCAATTCATTCATTCATTTCAGTACCTATATCTCATATACAACAAAAATACTTGTAATGTCATGTGAGATCTTCAGTGTCTTAACTCCAAGGTATTTTAATTATTCTTACCAGGTTAGTATTCTAGCCATATCTAAGAAAATATTAGGTCTTTCTAAATATTTTTGCCTTAATGTAGCCATTTTAATTTTCTGTATCCTCATTCATTTTTTTCCTATATGTATTTTTAATATTCACTATATTAAACCTGTAATTCATGTTCCCATTTTTATTCATTAAATTATGTTATAGAAACTTTTATGAAAGATGTCTTGTAGGGTTAAAATTTAATAGAAACTCCCTCTATCAAACTAAATTAAAACAAGCAAAAAAGGAACAAGAGACAAGATATAACACTGAAATAGTGAATGGAACAATGCTCATGCCACAAACTAAAAATCTGGAGCAAAGTGAAATGAGACACAAAGAATCTGTAATCATGAAGGATCCAGTTATGGCTAAGATATATGGCTGCCATTAACCTATAGACATCTATTAGATGGCTGATAATTCACAAAAATTTAGAAATTCTAAAATTAACAATATATATGAATATATCTTCTTTTCATCACATTCTCTCAATCTGCATGACAAATTGGCAGATAAAATAAGCAAATATACAAAAGGATAAATACAATGGTCAATAAAGGTTATTCACAGATCCTAAAAGGAAAATACACATTTTTTTCTCAAATGTATGAATGAAATAATAATGTATTTCCCCAAAATAACAACAGTACAATTCAATTTTCTGACCGCAAGAATAAACATTTGAAGAAAAGTGGAAATTTTTAATTGTCTACTAGCTAAAGTCTGTCAAATGTGAATGAATCAAAAGTAAAAGCATAACAACTAGAAAATATAATAATATTACATTTTAGAATTACGAAGTATAACTGAGAACATGTCATAGTAGTAAAAATCATTACTAACCCCTTTCATTAAAGCTGAGTAAAAATTAAATCTGAGAATTTAGAAAAAGAACAGTGAATTAACTCAAATAAAATTTAAAGGATAAAATGGAGATGAAAGAAGTAATTTAGGATAAATTAGAAAAAACTGCTCATTTATCAACAACTCCAAGAATAATTTCTCTAGTAGAAAAGAGTATATGAGGATGGAAATACAAAGTACAGGAGATCAGGGGAATAAGGAAAGAATAAATAGATAACTAAAATTAAATCTAATTTTAAAATATAGAGATAAATAATACATAACAGTAGAAAGGATAAAAGACAGTAAGAACACAAATTTCAAATAAAATAATGACAGTATAAGAGAATATTTTACACCATTCTATGAATGACAAAAATTCTTAATAAGCAAAATAAAAGGAAAATATTGACTCAAAAATGTATCTGTCTCAATTGGGACAAAAACAGAGCAGAAACTAAGGACTTTGTTTAAAATATGACTCTCAAGGAAAGAACTTAGGCAAGATATTTCAAGAATGACTTTCATAAAACTTAAACTGATAATTTTAACACATTACCAGACCTTCCCCAAATCTTTCACATAAAGTCAAAAATCACACTAACAAAAAAGTATTTTGCACAGAAAAATGAAACTACAATTTTACTAATAAACAAGAAATGTCCATTTCTACGTACAGTGCCTTCAATAATAAAATATTAGCAGGTAGGTTTACTCCAGAAAGTCAAAGATTATATTAGGATTTAATGACAGAGATGAACATTTGAGTGATGAAAACATGTAAAATTAGACAGTGGTAATGACTGCACAACTTTGTGACTACTCTCAAAAACCATGAGTTGTATACTTTAAAATAGTGAATTTGATGGTATGTAAAATATAACTTAGTAAAGCTGTTAGAAAAAAGACACAAGAAAAATACAATTCAAAGACTAGGAAAAAATATTTGCAGATCATATAACTGATAAAAGATTTATAACCGGATTAGATAAATAACTAAATAAAATGAGGATGCATTTTTCAAAAACAGGTTAAAAGAATAAAGACTAGATGTCATCAAAGATCTTTGGAGGATTGATAGGCACAAGAAAAAGTATTCTACTTTATTAGTTTTCAGAAAGTGAAAATGAAAATGAAAATCATAATGCCATTCCATGACCCAGCTTCTAGAATGACTGTCGCCCAAAAGAAAAACAACACTAAATAATGATGAAGCTGTGTAGAAACACTACTGGTGGGAATGTAAAATGGCAGTCACTTTGAAAACCAATGACACTTTCTTAAGTAAACACAAATGCATCATACAATCTAGCAATTTTACTCTTAACTACTTACCAAGAAAAATGAAGACAATGGTCCGTAACAAAGACTTATTTGCAAATGTTCATAGCATCGTTATTCACAGTAAGTTAAAACTGAAAATAATCCAAAGTCCCATCACTTGGTGAATGGATCAACTAAATGTGATGTCATATTAAGCAATAAAAAGGAATAAAACACTGAGATATTATTCTGCAATACAAGTGAAACTTAAAAACATGGTCAGTGAAAGAAACCACAAACGAAAGACTATAAATTGTATGATTCCATTCATATAAAATGTCCAGAAATGCTGAATCTAAGGAGACAAAAAATGGTTTATTGACTAGGGCTGGAATGGAAACAGGTTAGTATTCAAGGGTTCAGAAAAATTTTGGTAATGAAAATGTTCTAAAACAGGTTTGTGGCAATGGTTGTATATACGCTGCATTTACAAAAATTCTTGAGTAGGATACTTACCATGTGTGAATGTATGGTATATGTCATACCTTAATATATGCAAATATACCTTTATAGTAAATTTTTTCAATTAAAATGACTATCTCATTGGTACCCACTTTAAATTTTTCAATAGTTTCCTATTGCTTTTAGATAAATTTCTAGTCCCAGACTAATTTGAATCCTGAATACTCTAGTCCCAGACTAATTTGATCCGTCTTTCCCTTTTCACTGCATAGTTCCACTCTACTTTCTTGTTTCTCAGATTTTACAAATGAATTGTCCCCTCTGCCAATATCACCCCACCTCTCTTTGCTAGCTCCTATTTGTTCTTTGCATATCTCAGCAAAGTTAGGTTCTCAGAGAGAGTTCTCTGAGCTCCCAGCCTTCTACTCAATTAAGCTCCTATCACGTGCTCTAAGATAGCCTCCGTGCGTATTCCCTTATACCACTTACCATAATTATAATTATATAAATATTTATATATAGGCAATGATTTAGAAAATGCTGCTTCCTCAGTAATCTTTTAAATTGTGAATCAAATCACATCTCCTCTCTGATTGAAACTTTCCTAATGTTTCCCACTGCACTTAAAATAAAAGCTTCATTCCTTGGCATAGCCTAAAGGTCCTTCCTGATCTGGCCCCTGAATCTAGCTCTGAGCTCATCTGAGACCATCAGATCTTTAAATTACAGCACCATTAGTCTTCTGGGTTTCTTCTAATCTACCAGCAATTCTGGTTTCTTCAAAGCCTCTCCATCTTGCCTGAATGTTTTTCTCCTAGAGCAATTTCTTCCCATCACTCAGCTAAAGTATCATCTTGTCTGAGTCACCTTCCCTTTTCATTCCATTAAAGAGACAATTCACCTTTCCACTTTAGTCATTATCATATTAATCCATTTGTTTATGTGTTTAGCATTTCTTGTTTATTTTTCTCTCCATGTGGGCAGTAACATTTAATCTCCCTATATCTAGAGTAGTGTCTGATAAAATGGTTAATGTTCAACCAATATTTGTCTAACTAATTAACATATTAGCGAAACCTGGCCTTTCATTCTCGGTCCTATGCAGTATAGCTTCTGGTCTGTCAATTTTCTACCAGACAGCTCCGGGTTTACCAGCTATTTCCGTATTTATTTTTTTAAAGAAATTCTCTTTAATATACTGATGATCGAATCATAAAAGAAATTTAACCTTGTTAAATTAGTATTATTATTCTACATTCTAAAGCATCTTCCATTTTTTTTTTTCTTAAACTTAGTAGTTGGCCCCAGACACAGAAAACTTGGTTTTATCAGTTGACCCATATTGTAATATATAAAACAAGCAATTGTTTGAGTCAATCAGTCTTAAGATGCATTCCAACATTTGGTCTCACACGATAGAACCCTTGCTGGCCAGGGAAAACACAGCAGCCCTCATTTCTGGGAACTGTACTGGTTTCATTTCAGTTGCTGTGGCACTTGGCCATGGGGGTTTCAAAAAAGGAAAATGCAAGCAAACATCAAAGGAGTTCAATGCTTTAAAAACTCAGGCATACTATTTTCTAAGTCATGGCCAATCTCCAGCCAGTCTCTGGTATCTGGGCAGATTTTAAAATAAAGCCAGGCTGTTAACTATGAATCTTATTTTAAACTTGAAAGATGCAATCAATATATAGAGCTAGACTAAAATCATGAAAATGGAGTCAATGCCAGGCCTTGCAAAACTTGAAGCAGGGCTTCCAAATCTAATTGGCCTTAGCAACTGTTTTTCCAGTCCTCTCCCAAAGAAAGAAGATAAGATTGAAAGCAAGAAAACTTCTGCCCTGGTGTACCCTGGTAGAGTAGTGGTTGGGTCAACTGCCTCTGAAGGATGCAAGCCACAGACCCCTGAGTTTCAGTTCAGGGTTTGGGGGTGGGGGAACAACCAGTATAAAAAACTAAATGGGAATAAAATAAAAATATTTCTTCTTCCTCACTCTTCCTGCTTGCCTGTGCACATGCCTTCATTCCTGCCTGTACCTTTCCTTTAAAAAAACAAAAAACTTCTGTCTGTGAGACTGTAAAGTTTATTAATTAAGGAATACTTTTCTCTGTATCCTTTGTTAAACCACTTTTAGGTGGGCACTCCTTTCTCTCTCTCTCTCTCTCTCTCTCTCTCTCTCTCTCTCTCTCTCTCTCTCTCTCTCTATCTCTGTCTCTCTCTCTTTCTTCCTCCCCCATTCCTCCAATCCACTAATGAAACTCATTATACTAAATTCAGATTATAATTCAATCACAAATGTAATTATATTTGCCTCTTATCTTTAGGAAGCACCAATTTAACATTTCCTGTTCAATGCAACTTAAATACTTCCAACTGAAATTCATTTTCTTTAGGGTAGCCAAATTTAGGATTTCTTCTCTTCCTATTTCTTTAAGATCGTCTAATTTCCTAGAGAAATACTTACCATCTTAATATAAGAAAATCCTGACTCTCCAGGTATTCATGACTGCTGTGGAGTAGTGTTTATTGCAATGGACAAAGGCAGTAACTTCACTCAGAAAACTTTCGGTCTCCACTTTCTATCCTTGCTAATTTGAGTCATGGCCATCTGTTCATTGGCATTACTGAGTTCAGATGTACCCTCAGTATTCTCTTAGTTTCTGCTATGGAATCTTCTTGACCCATGACAGACAAATGAGATGCACTTTGGTTTTCAACACTTCTAGGCTTCTCATCTTACTCAGGTATGTAGGGACTTTTCCTGTTTTATCTTCATTTGTTAATAAGCTGAATGTGTTCTCTCATTCAGGATATCAAAGTGCTTCCTCAACACCTTTCTTCAATTTTCCCCAATATCTATCCTAATAAGCATACATACCCTGTCCAATGTGGGAAGTTCACCCGAGTCTCACTGCTCAATAGGTCTTATTAAATAAGATTCAAGGTCTAGCTGTGCTCCCCTAGAGGAAATAGTAAGCATCCATTTCTGCTGGATTTTAAATGTTGGATGATGGGGGTTTGTGCATCATAAAATCTTCTCCAAAGGCAATGAGTCTGTGATCTTCTCCTCTAATTAAAAGAATAGAATGACAGGATTGTATTAGTCACCATCTCTTACTAACAAATATTTGTTTCATAAACTGAAATTGATTTTTCTTTGAGTCAGTCTCCTTCACTGCTATTATGTAGGGGCCCTGGCAATAGGAGGACTTAGTCCCCAGTGGTGACAGAGGAAAAACGCTAATCCAAAACAAGCCTGTAAGCTTTGTTGTTTTCTACAAGGAACCAAAAATAGAAATGTACTTGGTGGGAGGGTGACCTAGTAGGTGCCTGGGATCCCTTTGAATTTCTAATAAAGCAGAGGGCAGTCATGGACATAATATGCAAAGAATACATGGTTTTATTTTTCCTAAAGGGAAAGGCAGTTTAAAATAGATTCTCCCTTTACTTACTCTTTGTAAAATATTGTGTGTTTCTTATGAAAGGATTTTTTTCCACATGAAAACTGACATTCTCTGGCTCGATATTTCAGTTACAAAAATTCTGATATGAGAAAAACATTCCTCTTTAGTCCAGGATTGAGCTTTCTACATCATTTGAATCATCCCACAGTAGCTTGCAACTCCGTGGGCGCCTAAAAGAAAAAAAGAAAAAACTTGAAAAAAAAAGAAAAACTTGGTTGACTAATGCTCCTCCTGAAAAAGACCACATAGTAATTATCTTCTCCCTTTTAAAACTGGAACAACAGTTACCCTTTGGAGATCCTAGTACCTAAGGTGTTTAAAACATTCCCAAAACAACTTGATAAATGGAGTAACATTCCAATCAGAGATAAACGTAACAGTGTTCCCACAATACAGGTATTAAAATGAAATATAGGGAAGAGGTTGCAAGTCATTCAAATATAATAATAACTCATATTTACTGAAAGTTTAATATGTGCCCAGCACTGTTCTTAATATTTTATGTACCAAGCTCACTTAACTCACATCCCCATCGTATGAGGTTGTGCTATTGTTACTACTGTGCAATTTTGCAGCTGCCCAAACAGGTATAACACAATTGGGCAACTTAAAGTCACAGACACTATATGATAGGCTCAGGATTGAAATCTAGACAGCCTGAGTATTGTGAACTCTCTTAATTTATGCATAAGACCCTTATTTCTCCTCCAGCTTTACTGAGGTATAACTAACCAAATTGTTACATGTTTAAAGTATCCAATGTGAAGATTTGCTATCATATACATTTTAAAGCTATTCCCACAATCCCCCATCTCACATCTATCACCTCATTTAGTTACTTTTTTTTTTTTTGTGGGAACACTTAAGATCTACTCTCTAAGCCAGTTTTGATTTTATAATTCAATATTAACCATAGTTACCATGCTATACATAAAATTTTAACTGAAATTTTGAGTCCTCTAACCTATATCTACCTATTTCTTCCACCCTCCTAGCCTCTGGCTATCTCTATTTGAGTCCCTGTTTCTATAATTTCAATTTTTTTTTTAAATTCCACATATGCATGATACCATACAGTAGTATTTCACTAAGCATGATGCCCGTCAGCTTCAAACATGTTATCACAAATTGCAAGATTTCCTTCTATTTTATAGCGAAAAATATTTTAGAGTGTGTGTGTGTGTGTGTGTATGTGTACTCACATATCAATCAGATTTTCCTATCCATTCATCCTTTGATGAGCACTAGCTTTATCTAAGTATTCATTATTATAAATAATGCTACAATGAATATGGGAGTCCAGATTTCTCATTAACGTAGTGATTTCAGCTCCTTCTGAATATATACCTATCATTGGAATTGCTAGGTCGTATGACAGTATAAATTTTAATTTTTTGAGGAAACTCCATGCTGCTTTCCATAATGACTGTGCCCATTTGCATCTCTACCAACTCTGCCCAGGGGCCCCCTTCTCATCACATCCTTGCCAACATTTTTTTTTTTTTTAATAACAGACATTCTAACAGGTATGAAGTGATAATCTTAGTGGGAACTTGGAACATTGCCTGGCATATATTAGACCTGTTTTTCATACTTCTGCAAAAAAAAAAAAAAATGCTGTTGAGCTTTTGATATGTTTCTTTGGCTTTGACTCTAGACTGCTTTGGGTAGAAATGACATTTTAACAATATTACGTCTTCCAGTTCATAACCATGGGATATTTTTTTCATTAATTTGTGTCTTGTTAAATTTCATTCATCAATATTTTATTGTTTTCAGGATATAGATATTTCACCTACTTGGTTAAATTTATTCCCTTTTATTCCCAAATACTGCATCCTTTTGGTTGCTATAGTAAATGGTATTTTTAAAATTAATTTCTTTTGGCTCGTTCATCATGAGCATTATGCCTTTTTTTATACATATATAACAAAGTGCACCATATGTGAAACTGGAATCCAGCACTCACGTTAGCTGATATTCAGTCATTCAGTGTCTTAAAAAGGAAAATCACAATTAAAAAGTGCTCTCCACAAAGGAAAGTAAAGAAAATATTAAGGAAGAAGTCGATCAGTTTTTGAAGATGTAAACTGAACTTTAGGTGGGGTAGGTGTTCAGATGACAAGTGATGTGCTCATGTTGCAAAGTAGTCAACGAGATCAGAGAGAGATTAAAGAGAATTAGGAGGAGTTTATTAGTCAGCAACTACATGGAGTAAAACACTCAAATTATACGGCCCCTAACCCAAATAATGCAAGGTATTTATAAAAACCAGGACATGAATGAGTTTTAAAGAACTGGTTTGTACAATGCAACAGGAACAAACGGCCTGCATATAACTTAGGTTTTTTTTTTCTTTCTTCAGGTGTCCCGGGGTGTGCATAAGCGGTTTACAAAAGCAGAGATCACATTCTAAAGTAGAAATCGGTTTGCATCAGTAGAGTTCACACCCTAAAGCAGAGGTAACGGGCTAAAGTAGGCCAGTTTGCATAAGTAAAGGTCACAGCCTATACGTCTTAAGCTATTCTGTTCCTCATTTAACTTCTTCCTAGATCTCAGGAGACACACAGAAACCCCTCCAGCCAAGGTCCCACTGGGCGGGTCCAAGGTTCCGGTTTCACTGCCAGAGGATCTAGAAAAGCGGGGACCCCACGGGTCTGTGGTCTTTAGGGTAACCCAGCAAAAAATGAGGTTTCTCTAGTTCCTTGTTTCACTCAGTGATACCTGATGTAAAAATACATATTAAGATTCAACTATAACAGCATCGGTAATGTACTAGGCTTACTAATTTCTGGAGATTATGCTTAATAAATGAAACCTAAGGTTTTGTTTCACTGAAATAACATTTATCCATTTTAAGGACTTTTGTCAATTGAACTAGAAGAAAGATATGAAATATAAATGCATTTAAGAACTCACATCGACATAATCCTTTAACCATTTACTAAGTACCTTTCTGTAAAATTCTCATTTAAGAAAGAGACATATGATTATATACGATTTTTTTCCTTTTTTTTTTTTTTTTTTGCAGTTGAGGAAGCAGAGGTCCAGAGATTAAAAGTCCTCTTCGAGGTCACACAGCTGAGACATGACATGATTGTGCTGCAAATCAAATCCATTTCTCTTTCAACTACATGTCTGGAATGTTTTAGCACTGCTGGCCATTTATTGGAGTATTTTCATATATGCATATGTATTGTATTCTTGTAGTAGCCCCTGGGGGTAACTTTCCAAAGCATTTAAGAATATGGACTTCAAAATCAGATTGTCTTTGTTCAATTCTGACTCTGTCCCTTACTCTGTGGCCTTAGACAAGGTACTTAACCTCTCTTTGCATTTCAGTTTCCTCAACTCTAAAACAAAATTATAAAAATATCTATTTTAAAGGGGAAAGAGGAGAATATACCCATAATAAGTAATAAGTAAGATAATGTAAGAAAAATACTTGGACCAGGACCTGTCACAAAATAGTACATGTGATTTTATTTTATTTTTTTACACTTAGTGAATGCTAGTTCTTACATAAAGAAAGATTATGACCATTTTATAGATGAAAGACCTGTGGGATCAAGTTAAATTATTTGTCTATTGAGTTAGACTCAAAAACTCAATTCTGCTAACTCACAATCTGTTTCTTTCTCACTATACCAGCTTGTATTGTGTAGAAATGTAGCCTTTACTGAATTCTATTGAAGCTGGAGAATTATAGACAAGGATTCTAAATCAGGTGTCCATCTGTGGGTTTTAAGGTTTCTCAGAGCCTTCTAAAATTGTATGGAAAATGTGATTCAGTATTTTTTTCTAGAAAAGGTTTCAAAGCTTTCATCAGATTCATGAAAAAGTTCCAAGACTCACACAGGTTAGGGGTCACTGATTGTGAGGTTATATAGGATAAACATTTAGGGTTCTAGGTTCTCAAAATACCTAGCTTCAAATCATAAGTCTAACACTTATTAGCTCTGTGACCACAGGCAATGTAATTTCTCTGAAAGTTTATTCTCTCATCTGTAAAAGAAACATGATAACTTATAAAGATTAAGCTAATGAAAACTTATAAATACATTTGGAACACTGCTTGGCACAAGAAAAACTCCATATAATGGGTTCTGTTATTTTAATCAGCATGATCAAGGAATGTTTAAAACCAACTGGATTCAATTCACTTAGAAAGTGAATTTTTAGTCTCGCTAAGATCTATGAGAACTCTTGGCTCTGTGGCTGGTCTAGTGTTATGATAAATAGCCTCTCTCATGGTCCCTGGTGATTCCCTCCTCCTGGTTTTCCCATCCTTGTATAACACTCTTTTCTTGAGTTGGGTTTGTTGGCCAGTTTATAATAAATCAAAGAGTTATGTGATGGACTCTTCTGAAATCAGGTTACATTAAAAAAAACCACCAAAAAAAAAAAAAAAAAAAAAAGTGGTTTCTGTTTCGGATATTCTTTCTCATTGTGGAAGAGATCACCTGCCATGTTGTCAGGCCATCCTACAGAGAGGTCCCTGTAAAGGGAAACTGAAGGAGCCCTCCAGCCAATATTAGCAAGGAAATGACGTTTAATCTAACAGCCCTCAACAACAGAAGCCCATATGAACAAGTTTGAAAGCAAATCTTTCTCCAATCAGTTTTTGAGAGGAGACTTCAGACCCAGCCAACAGCAGTTCTTCATGGAACAACTTAAGCCAGAGGCCCAGTGGTAAGTGAGGCCCAGCTTCTTGACCCACAGAAACTGCTAGATAATAAATATTTATTATTTTAACTCATTATTTTAGTGGTCGTTTTCATGCATCAATATCTAAGAAATGTATGAAATATATATGCAAAATACTTTATAGATATTGTCTCCTTTAGAACTTACACCCACCGTATAATGAAGCATTATTCTACTTACTTACAGAGGAAAACTGGAAAATCAAATGACTAACCCAAATCTATAGTGAATTTCGCCTGACTCCAAAACCTATGCTCTTTCTTCATCAGGATGCTAACTTCTTTGTTGACTCATTTTTAAGATTACTTTTGATTCTAAGTTTTATTTTTGATAATTAACTAAGGGAATTACTGAACTCATGCAGGAATGGACTTCGACCTGCTTTTGAAGTATATTACTGGTCTTTAACTAGAACTTAGAAATCTAAGTAACTCACATAACAAAAAATGAAGTGTTGGCATTTATGCTAAAGGGAATAGGCTAATATTTTTGCCCTATATCTGGGCTCTTTATAATAAGCTCTATTTTATTATTGTTATTTATTTTTGGAACACAGTCCTGTAAAACCATTTATATTTAAATTTTAATAGCTTTAAGTAAGATGGATAATTATGCATCATCCATTGTCTCCCATCCTTACTGAGGATAAAGAATTTCCCTCAGTAAGTCAGTGATCTCTTGATGCTGGGCTCTTCGACTCAGTCCTGCAGATTGTCAGTTACATCTTTGATTTCTTAATGCAGGAAATAAAGTCCTAAGATAGTTAATGACTACCAATACCAGATCTGTAGAAAAAGCAATAGGATCCATTTAAACTGGAAGTGAAGCTTGAAGGATGCTAATATATATATATAATATATGTATATATATAATATATATATACATATATTATATATATATTTAACTTCAGAGTATAGCTCAGGCTTCACAAACCAATTCCTTAACAGATCCCTTCCCTCTACATTTTGAAGAATTAGTGACCTTAACTCAATGGAATATTAAAATTTGATCACTAGTTACAGCAGGAAATTGAGAACAAAATGAAAATCATTAATCCCAGAGACAAAGATGTCTTAAGGTACAGAGACATTCCAGTGGAATATGTATTAAATGATTAAAGATATTTTTGTTTCGAACATCTTTCTATCTATCGCTCATGTATGATTTATCTGTCTTTGAATCAAACTCTCAATACTTAAATCACTCCTCTTGTCAAAACAGACATACTAGGAAATAAATGCATCTTGGCTCACTAGTGCACTAAAGAAGTCACATGACCAGTTTTTTTTAGAAGTTATTTGAGAATTTAAGGTACTATAAATATTCAGTATAAAATAAGCTATAAATTGATATCTAGTTTTTGATACTATATATATAATAAAAGTTGTGTTCTTACTTCATCATTTTAATAACACATTTAAGATCCATCCTGGCTGATTTTGTTCATTTGCTGAAGATTAAAATTGATTTGTGCAGGTAGAGAGATACACTACTGAATGAATGCCAGTGAATTAAATGATAAGGTTGTTCATAAAAATTAGACTCAGAGAAGATTTACTGTGGGGCTGGGGAACAACCAAGATGAACAACTAAACTAAAATTAAGTGCTTCTTCCTCCTCCTTTTTCCCTTTCTTCTCTTCTTTGCCTTCCTTCCCTTCCTTCCCTCCTTTCTTCTCTCCTTTATTTCTGCCTGCAGCTTTCATTAAAAACAAATACATTTCAGAGCTAATTTAATAATTGCTTTAAAAATAAATCTGCCATTCTTATTGTATACTCCAATGTCATGGTATAAATTAGATAATGATGAAACTATGAATGCATTCTCTAGTGGAAATGTATTTTAATACATGACTAACATGATGTGTATGTGTTTGTCAGTTCACATATACATTCAGATCTGTTTTGTGAGCAACTTTGATTTTTATGTATTCAGGTTCAATGCACACACTGCAGGAGACAAAAGAATCAGAAGTATGCAGTTCTCAGGAAGCTGAGATAATATGTGCATGACAATTATTTTTAAGTGATGCCTTGTAAATGGAGTTAAGTGGCCTGTCATGGACATGACAGAATAGACATAAGAGCAGAATATTCAGGAACTGAGAATGTCTAGCTAGGCACTTTGGTTTCTCAGCTCTGCCACCGTCAGCTCTGTGACATTAGGCAAGATAGTTGACTTTTCTGTGCCTCACTTTCCTCATCTGTAAAATGGTTTAATAGTACATATGCCATAGTGTAGTAATGATGGCTACATGAGTTCACATAGATGTCTAAGTTATTTCTCTGATTCAGTACAAGACACATGACTGTTTCTTTTAAAAAAAAATCAGATCAGTGTTATCAGAACTCCTCCCTATCTGACTAAAAATTGAAATTCATATTTTCACAAGGAGCCTATATCATATAAGGATCCAAATATTTGAAGAATGGTCCTCTGGGATGCCTTGAGCACCGATCATCACAGTTAGATGCAATTTTTCTGTCTTCATCAAAGGGGCTTTTATATCATTGCTGAGACCAAAAGCTGTAGTGTGTGGTTTCAGATACATCCGGCAGATATTCTCATCCAAGACCTACATTTCCCTGGCTGTACAAGATGGAGCAGCACAGCGGTCTCTGCTGCCTCTAAATTCCCCAGACTTCTGCTCCCTCATTTTCTGGGAAAATCCTCAAAACCTTCCACCACCAAAAAATTAATCAATTACCTTTCCCAACACTGAAATCTCTCTGCTCATACAGTTCAGCTCTGTATGATTTTATGAGCCTAGACTTTTGAAAACAAATGTCCTGTTTGAAAGCAATCTTTGGGGCATGCTTGCGTGTGTTTTTCCCCCTTTCTGAGAAAAGCACAGACAAAATATTGCTACCTTCTCTAGAGCTGTAAATCTATGGCGGTGAGATGTTTTTTTCTATTTACAGCATGAGAATAAAATGCAAATCAATATCCAGATACATTATTCCACCATACACAGATTGCTCTATGATAGAGTTTATTTAGCTTGAAGTTAAATAATTACTTAATTTGAAGTTGAAGCTATTACAGAACCCACTGTCTGCACTGGTTTGAAATGATTTCAATATTTGCAGAATTCCAAAGTAGTATCTCCAGCAATCTGTTGTTAATGCAGGGAGTGAAATAGCTAGAGCAACGTTTTTTTTTTCACCCTTCCTCTTATATCTGTTTATCAAATTGTCCACAGATGGTTCAGATCACAGAGTTTCAATTTTTTATTTGAAAAGCAAGTGCACTCTTTGAAACTGTATTGCTCCTGCACCTGTATTCCATTTCCTAGGCATATTCTGCAGTGTGTTAAGGTGTTCAGATATGTTTCTGTCAAAATGATTCTATTGAATTCCTAGCGATATAATATTGAGTGGGCTGAATATAAATGCAAAGGAGGTAACTTTTACTGGGTCATTGGAAGAGCAGGACCCTGTAAAATAGTATTTTTTAAGATTTATAACAAATGAAATCTTGGACCACTCAGATACAAGTCAAGTGGAAATAAGTTGGAAAATGAAGAAATTTAAAAATAGTAGCGGGAAGTATTATTAATAGAAAGGTAATGATAGACTCCTAAATATTTAGCCATACCTAACATTATGATTTGTTTTACCAAAAACAAAGGTGAACACCTGAAATCTTATGAAAATAAAATTCAGGTGTATATTTGCCAAAGAATTTATTTAGAGGAATAATTTTTGGAAAGAAGATATTTTTGCAAGCTCTTGGGGGAAACACAGTGTTAGCTTACTGCAAGTCTCTAGTCACATTTTCATCAATCAATCATTATACAGTCTGATTTTATGTGCATTTCTTTTTAAAGACACTCTAATACATTTTAATTAACATTGAACTCATGGCCAAGAGTCATATCTTTGAGATATATATATATATGTATATATATATATATATATATAAAATGTGTGTGTATATATAGATATGAAACATGTATATAAATTGTATTATCATTTATGTCTAAACAAAGCTTATCCACCGTAGGTTTTTTCCATAATGCCCATCTCAGCTTTCTTCAGTTTAGGAACATTAGTACTACTTTTGAAGGCCATTTGAAAGAATGAAATCTTTAATAGAAGGTAAAAAATGTAAACAATGTGGCATTAAATAAACTGCAAGGAGGATAGTTGTTTACAATATGTAAGCTGGAACAAAAAGATAGTCTTGCCTTATTTCACCTCTGCTGGAAACATATATGTTGAGTGACTCAAATTTTTCACCACATTGTGCTTATTCATGAATGATCATGAAAGCAATGTGAGCATTGATTCAGGAGTTACAAATAAGTTCTAGTGAGTAAGCAAATTCTCAAACAGAGAACCTATGAACAATGAGGAGCCATTTTATTCAGAAACAGTGCTTAATATATAACTCAAAAGAGTAATATAGCTGTATTTTTTCAAGGTTGAGTCAATAGACTACTTTAAGGCACTTTGAACTGCTCTCCTTTAAGAAATCTTAAAGACCAGTCTTTACAGACAAGGAAGATTAATTCAAGGGAGGTAAGGCAACTTCCCCAAATTTGCATTATAAATCATATGGTAGCAAAACAGGGCCCAAATCACATATCCTTTGATCCCAAGCACGTTTCCCTTTCCACTAATTTGCCCTATATGATGTAGAATATATATTGTAACACATACATGTGTGCACACATATATATATTTAATGTAATTATTGAGACAGTAAGATTGATTTTTAGTCCTCACCAAACTGAGTTCAATATAACTGGCAAAGGGAATGAGCATTGATGGTCAATTCTGATGATTTCATTTTGAGCCATGATACAATAAATGATTTTTGAAGAGCATAAAATAGTAAATGTGGTAGATTTTGTTGTGCACACACAAATTCCTGTTCAGATATTAAAAAATGTATCTCCCAGCTGCTGGGGGTTTCTGACTGCTATTAGTCCTCAGAGGTGAACTCTCTCCAGAAACTACCCACAACTGCCTCCTCCAGAGGCAGCCTACACCCATGACTAGTCAATGTGGAAACATCAAGGTCTGGCCCTCTTTATCACAACATGGAACCATTTGGGCAGCCATCATGGCTTCTGAGCTCCCTGTGGCGGTCAGTTGTGGCCTTCACTGAAACTTTATCAGTGCTTCGCTTCTCCCTCTGCCTGATCCTTTTGCTGCTCTTTCCTTCCACAAGTGTTGATCCTGAGGCCTCTCCAATTAAATGTCCTCATGCTAATCTTCAAGTCAGTGTCTGCTTCTTACGGAATTCAAGCTGGGACACCTTAGGCACCCAAATGGATAATTCCTGCTGAACGTCACAGCCTTGTTTCTTCATAGTCATGTGTTTCTACATATATTTTCTTCCAGCTGAAATACTTCAATAATTTCACCTAATGGGACCAGGTAAGCCATGCCCAAATTGACAAGTTTTCTGGCTTTGCTGTGATTCCCAGCATTAAAATGAAAAGATCTTCTAAATAGGGATTAGATCCTCATATGACAATATACATCAATCACAATGGTGGTAGCTAACCCTGGGTGCTTATAAGGAGTCAGGTGAAACAAGGAACTAGAGAAACTTCATTTTTTGCTGGGCTATTCTTGTAACCACTTATGTTTAGGGTGGGACCACTATTCTTGTAACCACTTATGTTTAGGGTGGGACCACTATTCTTGTAACCACTTATGTTTAGGGTGGGACCTCTACTTATGTAACCACTTACAAAAACAACACTAGGTTATAAATACCCTGCACTGTTTAGGTTCAGGGCTGCTCCATTTGGGTTGATGTTTTTCCCCTTGCAGCCACCAGCTAAAAAACTCCTCCTAAATTCTCCTTGACTCTGGTATGTTTCTCTGATTTCACTGGGTACTTTGGAACACAGGGACAGTGATAAATGCTTTGCATTTATTATTTCATTTAAGCCTTATTACAATCCTGTGAGGCAGACATTATTATCATCTCGTTGTACAGAAAGACTCACAGTTAAGTAACATGCTCAAGGTTATATGGTGACATGACTTTCTACAGCCTCTTAGCAGTGCTAGAATGTGTCACCTAAATACACAATGACAAAGAGCTATAAAAAATTCAGTAATGCATTTAAATTACTTTCTTACTCACCATAAAACTGTACCTGAGTTCCTTTGAAATATAGTAGGATGTAAATACTTTTGCAGATAATTTTTGGAGTGCATATACACTTGAAATTCTCTTAAAAATTCTGTGTATCTCATGAGGTCCACTGACTCAAAGGTTATTGACGTAGTATTTCTGATGTTTAAGTTTACAGATTCCCCCTCTTAAACCTGAAAAAATACATAAAATAGCACAAAGCAGGAAAATGGAAACAACTTTTGGGAAATACCATCAATTCTGACAAGCAGTAGTCCAAGAAAGAAAGCAGGAAATTTTCATCTGCCTGGGTGCAGATTCTAATATTTACTACCGTTACTCCTTAAAGTTATCTTGGTGAAATACGGTGAGTACTCTAAATCTTGAGATTTTTCATAATATCTTTAATTTTCAGAGAAGGGAACTAATGATCTAAGTAAGAATTCAGGAAAAAATAGTCAAGGCAAATTCTTAGGGTAAGTGCCATGCTCAGCAGGAGTAAGACAATGCCAGCAGGGCAATAATTTTCCAGAGCTGTATTTTGAATTGAGTGAATTAACTGAAGGTTGAAGGCTTTGTGTATTCTACCAGAAAACAGGATATTTCCCCAAACGAAATAAACCATAGTAAAGTATATTTGACATCTCGGATGATACAGAAAATCCTGTGTTTCATTTTTTTTGTCAAAACAAACTTCAGTGTCAGAAGCTAATGAGCCCTTCCCCTTCCCTTCCTTGCTCTAAGGCAAAAAAGGGGGTGGGGGTGATAAAAGAAAGTGAGGAAGAGAGGGAAGGATGGAGAAAGGGAGGGAGGGAGTGGAAGAGTATCAGGCCAATGTCAGGCAGATGTCAGGCAGAACAGTGCTTGGAATCTATAGATTTCAGTAAATGTTAGCCACCAATCTTTTCAGAGAAAATAATATAAATATTAACAATTTTGACAAAAAACATACTGATATAAATGAATGATAAAAGGATGTGAGGAAAAAAGAAAGAGAAATATAAATCTGAATCTTTCCTATTATTTATCGCAGGCATTTAGCACAATTTAAACCTAAAACCTAGAGGTTTTATTTTTTATCAAAGTGACTAGTACATCTTTTTTCATTTTTCACAACACTTTTACATGAGGGACTGATATGCCTTGGCAAGAGGGAGTTATTGGGTCTCAATTGTTGCCTCATTTCAGCTGACTTTTGTTAAAATAGAATGATTTATTACATTTAATTTAAAATACACTGGTGATTTGGTGGAGGATAGGGTATGTTGACATACCCTGAAGATTGGAAACACTGCATATATGGGGAACCTACACATATGAGTTTATTTTAATGTGTAAAATAAAAGTTACTGCAATAAAAATTAAAAATATGTATAAAGAGTCAAAGCTATTTTAATTTGTGCTTTTTAATGAGAGATAGGCTTAGGTATAGCCTCACCAAGATTCCATCAAAGGTAAAATAGACTGAAATAATTATAAATATAACCAAAGTATTAAGATGAAATGATTTCTTTTTTTTCTTGTGGGCGTGGGAAGGCTGTACAGTGAAAATGATGAAGGAAGGGCTTCTGCTATGCCCTGATCGGGTGCTGGTGGGGAAACTGAAGCACACTAACAGGAAGCAGGGCTTTCCCTGGGTGGTTCTACGTTGGAAGTGATGACCAAAACTAGGTCTACTGTCAGTTATTAATCAAATCCTGGCCATTTTGAAGCTGACTGCTCCAGGAGTTATGGTTGGGCTTCTGGAGCAGATTATTCGAGATAGTTCAAGATCCGTCAGTCTGACTTTTAAATAGTAAATTGGTTTCCTGAGCCGGTTATGATAGAAATTGGTTTATTTCCTAGACTGGTGGTTACATGTGGTCAATTAGAGGTTTTTTGTTTTTTTTTTTTTTTTTAAATCGGGCTCTTGTTCATTTGTATTTTTTGTTTCTCACTTAAAACAAGCAGATAAATAACAACAACAAATTAAATTATGTGACTAATTCTTCAGGTGTGCTTGGGTTCTGTTGAGTAACTTTAAAGGCTGGCATAATGATGGAGGGAATCAAGTAGTCCCAGCTCGTGGGGTTTTGGGTTATTTTTCCATTTTTATAAAGATAAATAACTTTGGGGATAGCCCTAGAAATTTGATTAAGAAAATATTCTTAATTACAAAAATTGAATAACAATCAATTATATATATATGTATATATATATATATATATATATTCATCTGAGCTATTCCTAGAAAATAATGCAGTCCACAACATTATATGGAGCACAGAAAAGCTAGAGGGCTGACTTAGGGAAACTGACTTAACCTTGTATCTAAACCTTGTATCCTCATATCTAAAAGGCAGGAAATCACAATTTAAAATAATGCTAATAACTGTATTTTAAATATATTATTAATCTTAGGAATTCATTTAAGATTTTTCAACCTGAAGAATACTGTCTAAGAACATTCTTAAGATTTTTAATTGAATATACCTAAGGTTTTATCACTTTCCAAAATTGCCCCATTGCTATACAAAAAAAAAATTGTGAGCTCATCTTAATACTTTGGTTAAAATTATTTCAGTTTTTTTACCTTTGATGGATTCTTGATGAGGCTATACCTATACCTATTTCTGATTAAAAAGCACAAATTAAAGTAGCTTTGACTATACGTATTTGTTAGTTTTTTACTTTTCATTGCAGTAAGTTTTATTTTACACATTAAAATAAACTCATATGTATAGGTTCCCCACATATGCATTTCCCCAATCTTCAATATATGTCGACACACCCTGCCCTCCACCAAATCACCAAGCGTTCTTAAACATTGTCCAGTGGGCTTCGCTACTACCAAGCCCCATCCCAATCCCTATTGGTAACCTCAATTCTATTGCAAGTGTCCAAGGGTTGGTTTTTTCATCTGTTGCTTTGTTTTGTCTATTCACATATCACATATGAGTGAGGTCAACTGGTATGTTTCTTCTTTTGACTTATTTCACTTAGCATAATCCCCTATAGATCCATCCATATTGATCCAAATGATAGGATTTCATCTCTTCCAAGGGCTGTGTAATTTTCCATTGTGTATATGTACATCTTCTTTATCCATTCATCTGACATTGGACACTTAGGTACTTTCCAGTTCTTAGCTATTTCCTTTCTTCTACTGATTTTTGGCTTTAATTGTACTTTCTCCAGTTGTTTTAAATGTAGGATTAGCTTGTTCATTTGTGATTTTTCTTGTTTTTTTAGGTAGGCCTGGATTGCAATGAACTTTCCTTAGTATTGCTTTTGCTGCATCCCATAGATTCTAATAGCTTGTGTCTTCATTCTCATTTGTCTCTAAGTATTTTTAAGTTCCTTTTTGATTTCCTCTTTTACAAGAGTCATTCGGAAGCATATTGTTTAATATCCAATTAATTCGGGGTCTTCCAGCTTTCTTTTTGTGGTTGATTTCTAGTCTTAAGCCACTGTGGTCAGAGAAGATGCTTGGCATGATTTCAACCTTTGCAAACTTGCTGAGACATGTTTTGTATTCCAATAAATGATCTATCCTTGAGAATATTCCAGGTGCGCTTGAGAAGAAAGTGAAATCTGTAGTCATTGAATGAAGTGTTTGGTATATGTCTATTAGACTCATCTGTTCCAAATAGTCATCTAAAATTGCTGTTTCCCTGTTTTCTGCCTGGTTGATCTGTCCATTGTTGCTAATTATTGTGGAGTTATTGTGTTGTTAATGATGTCTCTCATCATTTCTAATAATAGTTTCTTAATGTATTTTGATGCTCCTTTATTTGGTGCATACATGTTAATAACCATTATGTCTTCTTGCTGGATTTACCCCTTAATCATTATAAAATATCCATCTCTAACTTTTGTTATGCTTTTTAGTTAGAAGTTTAGTTTAACTGGTGTAAGTATGGTTGTTCCTGTTTTTTTGAGGTTGCCTTTTGTCTGTAGGATTTTCTTCCAACCATCGACTTTGAGTCTTTGTTCATCTTTTGACAGATGAGTTTCCTGAATAAAGCAGAAAGTTGATATATGATTTTTAATCCATTCAACCACTCTGTGTCATTTGTCTGGTGAGTCTGGTCCTTTAATGTTTAGGATGATCACTGATACTTATCTGTTTGTCATTTTGTAATTTGTCTTCCGTGGGTTGTTTTCAGACAGTGTCTATGTTTGTTTGTTTTTTTCTATCTCTTCAGTTCAGTTGGGTGTAGTTATGTTTTTATTGATTTTTCCTTTTTGTTTTCTACTTAGAGATGTTTTTCAAGGTTACCCTGCAGTTAGCATTAAGAATTCTATGTTTATTTCCTGTTTTATTTGAAAGTAGATTATTCTTGCACTCATTCTAAGCATCACATTTTTGGTCTCTTCTCCTCCTCCTCACTTTTCATATTTGCTGTCTTATTCTTTTCTGTGGTGTTTATTTGGTGTTTTTATACTTGCAGAGCATATTTTAGTATTTTTTGTAGAGCTGGTTTCGTGGTGATAAATTCCTTTAATTTTTGCTAATCAGGACATCTTTTTTATCATTATTTCAGTTCTGAATGATAATATCACCAGGTATAATATCCTAGGTTAAAAATCCTTTTCTTTCAGCACTATATGTATAATACTATGTCATTTCTCCGTATCTGTAAAGTTTCAGTTGAGAAATTCTCCGATAATCTGATGGGGCCTCCTTTTATGTGACTCATTTTTCTTTGGATGCTTTTAAGATTCTTTCTCTACCTTGTAATTTTGACATTTTGATCACAATGTGTCTAGGTGTAGGTCTCTTTGGGATTCTTTTATTAGAAAATCTTTGAGCTTCCTAGGTCTGGAGGCTTGCTTCATTCTTTAGATCAGAGAAATTTTCAGCCATTATTTCTTCAAATAACAGTTTCTACTCCCTTTTCTCTCTCTTCCCCTTCTAGAAATCCAATGATAAAATTATTGTTCCTTTTGATATTCTCTCATAGGTCTTGAATGCTGTGTTCATTTCTTTGCATTCTTTCATCTCTTTGCTGGTTTGCCTGAGTGCATTCTTCTGCCCTATCCTTTTGCTATTGGAGGCTTCATCTATACTACACTTGAGTCCCTCTATTGAGTTCTTTAGCTCAGCTATTATACTCTTCATTTCTTTGATATATTGCTTCGTTTCTTCAATCTTCCTTTTTTGTTGTTCTCTTCTTCTTCTATTGTTTTCTTGATTCCCATGAGTATGTTTATCACCATTACCATAAATAAATTCTCGGTAGTTTGGATACATCTGTTGTATACAGATTTTCTCATGTTTTTAATTATATTCATCATTTCATGTATATTTCTTTGTATTTTTGCTCTGCTAGGCATTCTGTTTTTGTTTCTGTACATTCGGTTTCCCTGCAGTGACGGTCTTGTGTAGGGTATCAATGTTCACTGGGTAAGACTGGATCTTGGTTTGAACACTGGGGTTTTTGGAGTTTTATGGGATCACCAGAGGTTGGATTTGTTGAAGTACTAATGTGGACCCTTTGTTGCTGCTCAAGTGTTCAATCTATGGGGCCGGAGTTTGTGTGGGGGATGCAGAGCCTTCACCCAGCATCCCAGTTGTGAACTGTAATGACCACCTTGCTGTTGGCCCACAATGGGCAATCAGGCTGTAGTTTCACCTCCACCCACAGTGTGTTACTAGCAGGTAGTGTTTCTAGTTACCCCTTCTGGAAGACTCTCTTTTTTTAAGCCTGAGGGCAAGATTTCTGTTGGGCTGGTCAAGAGGTTCCGGGGCAATATGGTAGGAGGGGAATGGAGTGGGTAACTGTCTTCTAATTATGGCAGCACCCAGTGAATTTTTTTTCCAGGTCTCCTGTTCAAATCACCAGAGCACTGGTCCTCCTTCTGCCCTACACCAAGGACTCGCTCCCACAGCGGTGTGTCCTGGTCCTACTGGGTGTGTTTTCTGTTGCTTTTGTGAGTCCTGGGACAGTCAGTTCTTCTGGCAGCTCCATCCCCTCTGCCTCAGCCTGAATCTTGAATTCTCAATCTGTGTTCTAGCTCTGAACCCTTGTGTTTTTGCCTGCCTTTTGTTATTGTAATTGCTGCTGGCTCTCTACAGTCCCTGTGCCTGCTTTTCCTCAGTGTTTCTGGAAAATAGGTGAATTCCTAGTGGGTATGTAGGGAGAATGTGAGTCTCCCAAAAGGCCACCATCTTGACTGGAAGTCCCAAATCAAGTAGCTTTGATTTTTAATGAAATTAGATACTGGCTTTATCTACAGACAGTTTTTCTTCAGACTGATTGATTTCCCTATTTTCTTTCATTTTGAGTGTTATTTAGAGCCCACATTACGATACATCAAATGTATTTATTTGAGCAATGAAGGTAAACTTCGGAGTTTATTTATCTCCGACATTTATATGCAGCCCCGGAAATGTATAAAAGTTGAAAACGGCTATACATATCTTTATACGTACATATACTATAACCCAATTCACCAGAAACTTGGTAGGTTATACTGGTTAATACTTAAAGAGTACGAACAGGCCTAAAATTCAAATTTTCTCTAGTTTAACTTATTCTTTAGTATGACCTTGGAGTTGTTACCTACTTAACTGATATTAGTCTCAGTTTTTTAAATCTCTAAAATGGGAGATAATAATACCCTTTGCTTGGCTAATGTCATTAGAGGTGTCTAGTCCAACTGACAAAAGCTATGCTGTTTCCTCTGTAATTACATGATGTAGTTGCTCTGAGAAAAAGGTTACTGTGTCTCCACCATCAATTAAGGCAATCAGTCACACTTGATTAATTCAGCCCATTTCAATGCTCTCAGCAGCTGGATATACTTACAAAGGAGCACCTTCATACCAAGGGAATGTGCTACATTGAGTAATAGTGAACAAAACCAGACAATATGTTGTCAATACCTGAAGGCTTGTTATCCAATCAAATGTCTATTATAACCAGTCTGAAAGTGTTGTTTCTTCATTTAATGCTTCTAAACGTAGGCTTAGACTCAAATCATTTTTTAAAAATAACCAGACCTGATTATGATTTTATTTTCTGTTTTGTAATTCTCTGTTCTAAGTATTATGAAATGCACATGTATTACTTTTATGTTTTAAAATAGCATCAAAGAAAAAGCAAAAATAATCAGTACATTAGTTTTATGACAAAAGTATTGCAGCTATCTTCAAAGCAGAGACTCATTTTACAACAACATGACCCTTTTCTCCTGGGATAGGTCAAGGGAAGAGAGCTGGGCAGAAGCAAGTTGCTATAAAATAGTCTCAAGAATTAGAAGTGCAAAGAAGGGCTTAGCTTAGGCAAAGTTCTTCATAAAGAAAAATCTCATCCAAAGTCATTTAGTCTTGTCTTTATCATAAATTAATTAAAATATTCTTCTGTTCTTTTCATGTCATCTTATTGTGATTATTTTTGCAATGAGTATCTTGAAATATTATTTGATTGCTACACTTTTGCTGGGAATGTAAAGTGGTATAGCCATTTTGGAAAATTATGGAGAGTCCTCAAAAAGTAAAAAAATAGAACTGCTGTATGATTTAGCAATTCTGCTTCAAGATATTTATGAAATATGAAAACACTAATTTGAAAAGATATATGTTCCTACCCCTATGCTCATTACAGCATTATTTACAATAATCAAGAAATGGAAACAACGTAAGTGAACATGAACAGATGATTGGATAAAGATGATATGGTATATATACACAACAGAATATAATTCAGCTATTTTAAAAAGGATGAAATCTTGTTATTTGCAATAACATGGATTAAACTAGAGAGGATTATGCTACATGAAATAAGTCAGGAGGAGAAAGATAAATACTGAATGATAACATTTGTATGTGGAATATAAAGAAACAAAGCAAACAAACTGACCTAACAAGAGAAAAACTAACCCTTGGATATTGACAACAAACTAGGTTTACCACAGGAGAAAGGGGTGGGAGGTGGGAGCAAAGGGATAGTAGAAGTCCAAAGGACAGTGGTGGTGAACTGTTGAGATTTTGTGGTGTTAGATGTGATGTATTGTCATATATTCGATGAACAGTGAACCCGAAAATATAAAACTTATAAATGAATGCTACCTCAATAAAACAAAATATTTGTCATTCATTAATAAAGGGAAAATTCATTCTCTATGTACCTGTATTACAGTCAAGAGCTCCATTAGCCGCCACTGCAATTTAGTTTTAGATTTTAAAAAATTGGTTAACATAGATATTTTGATATCTATTTAGTTCAAAACAACCCCCTTTCTTCACCTCTCACTTCACAGGTGTGGGACTTCCAGTGTGGAATTTAATATTCATTCACAGACAGGCAGAGATCATATCCATGTTACTAGAACTAACGTTCTATAAATTCTGGGCCACTGAATTGCATAGTACATTGTGAAACCACGTGGAAAGAGAGACAGAGAGAGGAAAACTGAGCATGCTTTTCTCTGGGTTCCTGATAGCTTGGCAGTCCCTGAAGCCAGCCTCTTCTGAGGACTCTTTTGCATCTTTCCCCAATCTCTTGGTTTCCATTGTAATTGTCCTTTGCTCCCACATTGCGACTTGTCATCCTTACTCTTCAATGTTATAATCCTGATATGATCCTTCATTTGTCCTAGGTTCTTACTGTCTTGAGATTGAAATATTTGAATTATACTTGCAGTTTTTCAGAAAAATTCCCTTATGAGTCATAAAGGATTTTTCACACCCTCACCCTAAAAACCAGCCTTTTCCTTTGACCAGGTTCCCAAAACTGAATTGAAAATTGTGCTTTGATTTTTTTTCTCCCCATTTGTGGCAGTGTTGTTTCAATCCAGTGCAGTCTTCAGAAAGTTATAGAATATCACTTTTCCTCATGAGTGTTGAGACTAGGTGCTGATTTTCTGAAGAGGAAGTCTCACAGGGCTTTCATATAACTAGAAGCCTTAATGGCCTATGCCACCTCACCCCAAATTTCTTATTTCTTAGAATTCCCAAAGAAACAAATAGAAGCATCCCACATTGAGGAACTTTACTACATGTAAAAAGAAATTCCTATCTGTTCCATTTGAAACATGCTTCACTTACACTTCCCATTCCCCTCTACCCATTTAAGTCTCATTGAATACCTAATGCTTGTTTTCAAATGGAGATTCTGAGGAGAAGCAGCTTCTTTGCCTGAATCATTTTCTGCCTCTAGACATAAGATCTCTCATCTGTAAAATTAGGTGGATGGATCATCTATTCTATATAAACTCTATTTCATAATTCAAAGAATGTCTTCCTATGGAAGAAAACAGTCAAGATAAATAATTAATAGTCTCCACTTTCAAGGAACATACAAAAAAATCTCAAAATACATTTTTGAAATATCATACTGTGTATATATGTATTACAAATACCTGTTTTTGAAACATAGCATATATAGACATATATGTAAGCACTCTTCTTTTCCAGGTCTTACCTTAAAATGAAAGTTACTGAGAATGGCGACATAGTGTGGAGAAAGGAGGAGGGGGTTTTAACTTTACAGACTCGGATTTGCTATCCAGCTTTGATATTTTCTCTCACTGCAAGCACTGGGCATATTACTTTAAACTCCCTTGCTTTATACATCTGTAAAAAAAAAGATAAATGATGCTTAGTTTATAGGATAGTATGAAGATTCAAGAGATAGCATACATATAAATATATATATGTATGTATATATATAAAAGTCTCTGGTAGAGTACATGATGAATATTAATATAGATTATAATGATCACAATGATATTAATATTGCTTAGTGTTAATAAAAACTCCAAATACTGTGATTTTTTTTCTAAGATGACACAACAGAGCTCAGCTGTGCAAAGGCTTGCACTGTAATTATTTGTAAAAATCATTTGAGACTACACAATGGGTGGAAAGAGAGAGCTGACCTCCCTAAAAATATCTCCCATATCTTTCCCTACATGTCTACTATCATATTCAGAAAAAGGAAATTAAAGTATTGGAAAGTCAAAGAGAAAATAATAGGGTTTTTCTTTATTGGTTTACATATGCAGCATTCTTTTAAAAATTAAAGTAAAAGTCAGCATTTCAATATACATGATTTTAAATGATTTCATGGTAAAAATAATGTTCTCTGCTCATGACAAGATTATGTTCATCCCTCTACATGATAGTTTTTCATTAACTCCTATACTTTCAAATAAATCAAGTTTATAATAACCAGTTTACATTTAAAAATCTCATTCCCTAATGATATTTATGAACTGGTTGTGAGAAAAATAGTCATTTTTTTCTAATATTACTTAACAGATTATTATTTGCTTCATGATCAATAAAACTATTAAGGGTTATTAATTGATTTTCTTGAGAATTGTTTTCATTAAAGACCATTTAGGAAAATGAAAATCACTCTGGGTCTCATAAGCAGAAGGTATTGATTTCAGGAACTGGCGATCAGGTGACAAGAGCTTAAAAACAAGTAGCACATAGGAGGCAGGCCATAGATTACCAACAGCAGGAAGACACTACCATTCTTAGGGCTGGAGAGACATTGGGATTCAATGGATTGGGGGAGACAAGCCCAACTGTGGAGCCCGAATTGTGACAAGGGTCACCATGGAGCTGGAAGCCCAGAAGAAATTCAATTGCTGTTAGAGATGCAACCAGAACTAAGGGTGTCATAGCTGAGGTATTTGTCACTTCCTCCATCCACCAACTTCCCCTCACTGTCTTCACAGTCAAACCTGTCATCCTAGGAAACATGTAGTCCTCTTACGAATAGTAGACAGGAGAAAGGGCTGAGGATGGATCTAAGAGCAAAAAAGAGCCTGGTTGATCAGTTTCCATACTACGTTTTATTTAAAGTTGGAAGTCCCTGAAACTGCACCTGGTTTCTGAGTGTATATACTCACTGTTAATTCAACACTGTGGATAAGATATTCAATATTTATTGACTAAGTGAGTCAAAATGTAAGTTGGTTGTATCAGACACCTCATAGCCTCTAATCAAATCCACTTAGCTACTTTTGTATCAGTTACTTCTGTTTTTTTATCCCAGTTACTTCAGTTATTTTATCCCAGCTCCTATAGCAATTGACCTTAGTTGGCACAACCCAATCCAACTCCCATTCTAGAAGAACCAGTGCAGTTCTCACATATGCAGTATGAGGATTAGTGATCCACAGGAGACTGCAGCTAGCAGATATATTTGTCTCCTTTCTTTCCATCAGTGGATTATATGAAGTACTATTGTTGGTGTCTTCCCAACTGTCCCTAATCCTAGATAGCAAAAGGTATGGCTCTTGGTAACATGTCTTCTTAAATGTTATCCTTCCTCCTTTCCTTCTCTCCTGCTTCCCAGGAATAATACTCGCTCATAATGTAGTAGCACCTAAAATTTTGCCTCCAGTTTTTCTTCCTAAGGAATCCAGATTGAGGCACTGGTAAAACTGAAAAGAAGCAGAGTTTCAAGAGTTACGGGTTCAAGGTTGAGCTCCATCTTGAATGAGTTGCATGACCTTTAGTAAATCCTTTAGCTAATCAACACCTAAATTGCATTTACTTCTTCATAAACATTTATGGAATAGATGCTCTGAGCAAAATGTGATGTTAAATTCTAGGATTTAAGTTTGAAAAGGACATGATTTTGGCTCTCAAGGACTTACTAAGGAATTACAGAGATGTAAATGAATATGTCATCATCTGTAAGGTAAGACTATCCTCTATAATTCAACTAGTCAGTAATTCAAAATTCAGACTTGGGACATTTCATAAGTGTCTCAAATAAATTGCTACCTTCAAAGATCTGATATTTCCATCCTGAGCTAAACAGTGTCTTGTCATTACATAAACCAGCTTAAATCCTGAATACCAATTGTCCCCTAAATATATTTCTATGTTATTTAAAGATGAGAAAATTCTATGTGCTATCTAAAACAACTATACTTGATAATTTATCCTGATGAAATAATCAGGGATATTTACAAATATACATGGACATGAATGCTCATTAACAATACAATTTGTAAATAAAAAACAATGGTGGTGTGTCCAGGTGGAGTAGTGGTTGGACACAGCCCATGTGTATCCCAGGACCCAGATTCACATCCCGAGGATGGAGGAGCAACCAAGATGAACAAAAAAATGGAATGGTTAAGGTGTTCTCCTTCCTCCCTCCTCCTGCCTGCTTGCCTACTCGCCTTCATTCCTGCCTACATCTGTTTCCTTAAAAAAAAAAAAAAAAAAAAAAAAAAAAAAAAAAAAAAAAAAAAAAAAAAAAAAAAAAAAAAGGACAATAGAAACAACATAAATGTCCAGCACAGGCTAAACAAATTATGTAACACATCTATGATGAAAAACTAATTAATCTCAAAAATGCACAGAGGTGTTTACGGCATGTACAGACTGTTGAAGAATGTCTTGAGTGAGAAAAAAAATCATATTTTAAATCAGTAGTTAAATAATCCCGTTTCTATAAACAGTGTAGAAAAAGACATTCATGCAAAGCTAGAAAAAATGTTAGTTATCTCTGGATGGTTTATTTGTAAAATTTTTATTATGAAGATATTTTTGTGCATAAAGGCATGACACCTCTTAAATATGGAAAACAACTCATCTAACCATCAATTTACACACATAGATACCACTAAAAGGGAAATGACAAATCATTATTTTATAGCATACCCTTTCTTCTGTTAATCTGCTTTAAAGTACCAGTGATATAAAAAGCATTTTTTCCAGGTAAAAAAACAAATTAATTTAAAAAAAGAGAGTGAGAGAAAAAATTCCCCATGTATCATTTTTCCTTACACCTCCATTTTTATGAGTGATGCTTGAAGCTTGAAAATATTGATGTCCCTTGGAGTTCATTAAATTGGAATTCTCCCTGAATAGTAAATTACTTTCAGTGAATTATAACCTGGAACAGACATTGGGAACAAGCTAGTACAGTATTGAGAATACATTTTTAAATTACAGAGTCCTCATTTTAAATCCTAGCTCTTCACCAACCAGCTGTGTAAACTTATACTCAGTTTCTTCACATGAAAAATGGGAATAATAAAACCAGATAAACAATCAGTGAGGCTTAAATGAACTAATGTCTGGGAATGGCCTAATATAGGACCTGGTGCATCCATCACCAAAAGTTAAGCTTTTTCCCTCTCCCCACCGACACAAATCTATGAAGAAATAACTAGAAACAAAAGGAAACTATAGAACAGACCTTTGAATTCATCCTACTTTTTTGGTTCCCTGACCATTTCAACATTTTGAAATATGAAGGAAATAGATTTGTTTTTAAAAGGAGTTATCAGTGGAAGGCTGAAATGTCAATACATCCAAAAATATTGCAATTACCTTAATTTATATCTGAATGACCCCCAAATCAAAACAAATCATGTTTTACCTATTTATAAATTGGAGATGATTCAATTTTTTTTTTCCTTTAGGGAAGGGAAAATGTTATCTTTTAGAAGGGCAATTTTACTATAGCTTATTTTTGAGTCAGAAAATTTTCATTTTTAGAATTTTTCATAGTGTTGCTTAAGTATGTTAGTTAAATGATTCTCAGTACACTAAGATGCGCCAAAGTCTACCAAAATGAATCTCCTAAGTATAGAAATTAAATCTCTTTCTTGTTGTGTTCATAGCATTAAACTATGTGGAACATTAAAAAGAATAAAGAAAAAACAAAAAAGAAAACTGTTTTTCAATAAAAGTTCCAAATGCCTCAGAGAAACAAAATCTGTTCTTATCATAACTTCTTATGTAATTGATTATTTAGCCAGAGAAAAATAAGCAATTGGGTGAAATCAAAGTAGATACTGATAGGAGTACAGATAGAAATATATCCCAAATTTGCTATCCAAGGAGTCATAAGAAGTATTTTCTTCTCAATGTGGCTAATCTGACTCTACTCCAAATTTTCATGTTTCATTTCCTCATCTTTGCCCTTCTTAGAGAACAGAACTGCTCTTCTTGGCCTAGAATCAAATCCATAAGAAATTTTCGTACTGTGGTTGGAAAATGGGAGGCAGGGATGAGAAGTAATAATAATGACAAAAGCAAAACAAAGATATTCTAATCTGGAGTTGATTCACCCTATTCCTTTCCAGAAACATAAAACAACTAATGAAAGAGCATCTCTGTCTCTCTGTCTCTCTGTCTCTCTGTCTCTCTGTCTCTCTCTCTGTCTCTCCCTCTCTCTTTCAGAATGAACTAAATCTGATCTAATAAGGTAATGACACCCAGTTTGGGATCCAGCACCTGTCTTGTCACCCCTGAACATCCCAGGGTCCTTGCAGAGTACCTCTGAGGAGAGCTGTATTATTAGACTGAAAAACCAAATTAGGTATGAGACTGGGTCACTGTGTCTGAGGTTACAGGCTATTTTTTTTTTCTTGGAACTTAGGGAAATCACACACTTTTAAAGTGAATTTCATATATCCTGATCTTTCTTGGGCAAGGGTAATTTTGAAATGACTAAGCTCATGATCAATTCTGTCTCCACTCTCAATTAGAAGTGTCTAAATGTCCTTAAGACTCCTTGGGATAGCAAATTTGGGATACCTTTCTTAAGATATACATTCAATTATTTAAACTTCTATCAAGTCCCAAGTTAATGAGAGGAAAGCTAAAAAAGAGGTAAATCACTTCTCCAACAAGATAGTTGTTTTTATTTTCCAATGGGGAGACAGCCAAAAGCAAGTTAGAAATAGTAGAAAAGAGAGTGACAGTGTTGGCTCCTGGGCATGAATTATATACCACACAAAGGAAGCTGTGAGCAAGGATGGAGGGGTCAAAGACAAGAGTGAGCAGGGATATGAGTTAGCCTGTGGAAAAGAGAGCTTGTGCCTAGATCCAAAGAACAGCGTGGCCAAGCCAGCTCAACTACAAATAAACTCAGAAAGCAAGTGCTTCCACAGAAAGTGAGGGAAGGCTCAGCAGAGACAGTGCCGAGACTGAATACACAGTAGGAACACCAGACCCATCTGGGTCATTCAAAAACACCTACCTGAAAACAAGGCAAGGTAGGGCAGCCATGGGACATGAAACTGACTCTGGCAGAGTGAAAACAATAGACATAAGAGAGCATCTGTCTGACGGAGAGGGCAAAGCATCCCTCCATTACAGGAAGTAGAAATTAGGGTAACCCTGAGTCAGCTGAAGTGGAGGATAGCGTTCCTTATTGCTGACTGAGGTATGATTTTACCCCGATTCCAATGTCCTGAGGGAAATGGAAACAGCTCTAGAAGCACCACTAGAAGGACACAGGACAAGAGCCTGTCTTTTCACAGAAAGCCAGTTATAGTTTTGCTTAGGTACCTCTGAAATTCATTTCACAGCACACCTTACATTTTCTCCTTTTCTTTAGAAGAGCTATTCTATATTCTCTTTCTCTTGTTCAGTATCTTCAACTTCCTGCATCACTCTTTTGGCTCCCGATTGCTCTCCCAGGAGCTCCAGGCTTTGGACAGCTCTGCCTCCCCTCAGCACTATCTGTGTCAAATGGAGTTTTACCCACCAGTCCCCGCTAGCATCCCTCCAGACTCAGGGTGAACTCCTTCTTTCACCCCCACTCCCTCTACAAGCCCTGACTGTAAGTAGGGTTGGCCAGTAGCTAGATTTTGATGATGTCTTTAAGCCCTTAAATGGACACAGCGTAGACGGATTTCCATACTCCATATATTAGTGCAGTTAAAGGGTCCTCCTAGACCTCTCTCACATATGTTCAGTTTTTCTTCCCCATTCTGCTGTTCAAGGCCCATCGTATACAGATTTTATTAGTCCAAGGGCCACCCATATCATCTTTCCTCCTCCAGTATTGCATAGCATGCCCACAAATCTATTTTTTACAATATGGTGAAAAAATTTCCTGAAATAAAACCCAACCACATCATTGTGCTACTAAAAAAAAAAAAAAAAATACATCAATGATTTCTCTCTCAGGATAGTCTGAATACTTCAACAATTCTTTCCAGTTCCTTCTCCTCTCCCCAACTCCAATGCTGCCAGCTCCAGCCGTACCACGTCTGCCAGTTTTTTGCACAGATCTGGCACTCTTGCCTCTGTGCCTTTGCATATGCTAGACCTTTCCTGCTTGCTTTCGCTTTTTGTCGTACCCTCAGTTGATTAATTTCTCCTTATCCTTTAGGCCTCAGCTTCCTCCAAAAAAGTCTTCTCTATCCCTATAGAATTAGGCCAGTTCCCCATTTCTATAAGCATGTGGCATTTTAATTCTTACATCTCTCACGATATGTAACTAACTGCCTTATATATTAACCACTTGTTTTCCTGAGTCCTAATTAAACATTAAGCTCCATGAGGGCAATGATCACTTCTAACACTGTGCCAGCAATACATTATGTGGAAGAAGAAAAGAAAGGAAGAAAGGGAAGAATGTCTGGTTGTATGGACTATATTTCTGGAAGGGACCAGGTTGTTTATAAATCACTGGCTTCACATTTTCAAGAATAGGGCTGGACTGCTACAGGCCAAGACTGATACAAAGTTGGATATGCACCCAAGTCAAATGGTTTCTTCTTCCTGTTTCTCCAGGCAAGCCCTTTACCACATCAAAGCAGGTGGGCTGCATCACCTGTCTGCCTTCACCCAGAGGGATGGAGCGCAGTGAATTAGCATCAGTTATATGTCATTGTTCCAACTCAGATATCTGAGGGAGAAGATGGGGGTGTTGCAATACAGGACGAGTCGGAAGGGTATGTGCTCATCGGCTTCCCAGGATTTATCTGACTCATGGTGAATTCTGACACATGTAACATGTACTAGGAAGATGTTTTTGAATATAACATTTATATGTGTGCCTTGGAGATTTCAGTTTCTAGCACAGAGAATGAGTCAGGGAGATGCATGATAAGAACAGACGAGAAGTCAAATGTTCAGGTGAATTCTTCAGTCTATTTTCCTAGCAACTAGGGAAGCTAGAAAGAAAAAAAAATTACTACTCATCCTTCTTGGTCATGTCACACTCACTAAGAAAATGTCATTTGAGTATTAGCACTATATACTCAGTGATGATGCTAAAGAATTTTGTATTCTAAGTTGAAAACACAATGAGGTTAATTCATTCAACCTTTAGCAAATTTTTATTGAGTATCTACCATATATGATGGGTATTGTTATAAAGACTAAGATTCAACACTGAAAAAGTATATAAAAATATCTGTCCTCATGAAATTTAATTCCCTGTACATTATCTAATATATCAGATGGCGATAAGAAATATGGAGAAAAATAAAGAAAGCAGGAAGGAGAACCTGAAATATTAGAGGAAACGGAGTTTTAATTTATAAAAGTTGGTCTGAGAAGTCTTCACTGGGAAAGTAATCATTGTTTTTTGCTGTATTTGGGAAAATTTCTGTCACTATTACTTCAAATATTTTTCTTTCTTTTATCTCTTTCTGGGACTCCAATTACATATATTAGGTGCTTTAAGAACGATTTTTCTCTTTGGTCTTCAGAATGCATAATTTCTATTAATCTTCCTCAAGTTAATTGATGATTCTCTCATTTCCACTCTGCTGTGAAGTACAGCCAATTTTTTTACTTCAAGAATTGCAATTTTCCATTCTAGAGTTGTTTCCTTTTTATAATTTCCATTTCTCTACAGAAACTCTTATATCTCTAAATTATAACTCCTATCTTTTCATCATGTGCTTGCTTTCCTATCCAACCTTGAGCATATTTATAATAGATAATTTAAAACCCTTGTCTGCTAACATTCAGGTCATTTTGGTGTCAATCTTCATTGATTTTATATCAGAATACGTCATATTTTCCAGTTTTTTAATGTGTCTGGTAATTTTGAATTATAGTCTGGACATTAGGCATGATATGCTGTAGAGATTCTGAAAGGTTCCTACAAAGAGTATTGCTTTGTTTTTGTTTATATTGTTTTATTATTATTTATTTTGCTTGCAAGGCCATAATTATTTTTAGATATTGAACTTGCTTCTCAGTCTATGGCTATTATACACAGCACCCACCACCACTAATTAGTTTTTAAGCAGGCAGTTTACCTGGGCTGTGTGCAAACTAAGTTCTGTCTCCACTGCAACTCAAATCCTACTTCAGCCCTTAAACGGTCTGCTTGGAGTCTGCACCGTATTCATAAATATTAGGAACTTGTTAGAGATTTTGACAAAGTTTATTGACATAATTCTGAGCTTTCTTTCTCTAGCTCTGTTGATGTGCTGTTTTCTGGGATCCCCAGAAAGACTATGACTTCACCAAAGCACTCTTGTTCCCCCAAAGATGGTGGGCTTTATATCAGAGTTTTAGTTACTCTTCATAGGCTAGACTGAGGTTTGCTCTCGGATTAAAATTTCTGAAAACTAGAAATTCACATAATGCGTGCCTTCTTCCACACATTGACTCCTTTAAGAATCTAGATCATGGATAAAAACAGAATCTCCAAGAAAGTGATGTTTCAACAAATATGTAGAAGAAGAATGGGAGACAGTGATGTGTATGAAGTCATCTGTGTGAAGATCATTCTAGAAGGAGGGACTGAGTGTAAAACAGTCCCAATGTGGAGCTTGTCTACGTAACGGAGGGAGGACAATGTGGGCTTGAGGGAGCGAATTCTCACCCTCAAAGACCTGTAAGATGAGGATGAAATAGCATCTCTGTTAGGCCTCGGAGACCAGCTTATCTATTTAGCATCTAGTAAGAGAATTAAGTGTAGGAAGAAGATTGCAATGTTGAGAAGGCGCCTTAAGTTGTGGGGCTGGAGTTCAAACACAAGCCCAGTGCTGCTGAATATAAGAATGTTGGAGGTAGCAGGGTGAACAAGGAAGCTTCTAAATGTGTAGTTTTCAAGTGTAATGTCTTTTCTTTCTCTGGTCAAGTAATTCATGGGCTGACCTGATTTCTCATGGAAGCTTGTGAGGGGCTATATTTTGAAATCATTGGAACTAGGGTTGAAACAGACTATGAGACTGTGGAGAATATCCAGTACCTTTTGCCTATTAAAAATGGCCAGAATCTAGGAGGCTCTCCAGAAATGTGAAGTCTCCAAATCTCCCATGTCTTCCCCTTATTTATTTTGTCAGAGCCACCAACAGCAGAAGGAGCCCTGGGTAAAATATATAGTCACTAACTGAAGACTCTGAAGTCACAACACCTAGGTTCACATACTGGTTCCATCTCTTAATTTGTGGCTTTGGGAAAGCTACTTAACCATATGAAGTTTCCGTTTCAGTTTCTATATTTGCAAAATGGAAATCATTAATGATAATAATACCTGTCTCATAAAGGATGTTTTTATTGAGGGGACTTTAAATTGTCTATAATGGACTACATGGGATAAAGTTGTGAGAAGCAATTAGGCAAGATTCTGGTACAGAGTACACACTTCTTTTTTCCTGCTAGTACCATTAATTCTAACATCACATGTCCCAGAGTAACAGGTAAAAAAAAATCATTAGGAACAGTCATGTGAAACAATAGGAAGAAAACTCTGCATAGACTTCATTGAATTCTCAAGAAACTATAGTAGCAATGACTGCATAGGCTACACCTTAATAAAAAATTGTATTTAACGTTATGTGGTTGCTGTTTTACCATTTTTTTCCAGTTTCTTCAGAAGATGAGGCTCATTTTACCTCCTTGTGTCACTTCCAGAAGTACCAAGCTCTGGCTTCAAAGTGTCATTCTATTTCATGAGGTGAAGCGAGTTGCTGAGCGAAAGCAAACTTGGGTGAATCACTGCAAAAAACAATGCATCATCCAGGCAATTTTGTCTTCTTAAGACATAGCGGTGCTCTCTGCATTCCCCAAGTTGAGGCTGAGAACAAAGGCAATTTAAATTTAAAAAATCCCATGTGCAAAGTGCACGGTGGCTCTTGCATTAAACCAGCAGCTGGAGTGTGGACCACGTAAAGCCCAAGGACCCAGGATAGGGTGTGTATGTGGTGGGGGCGGGGGGACAACCACAGTAAATAAACGAATTTTTAAAAGTGCTTCCTTTTCCTCTTCTGTCTCTAAAAAAGATTCTTCCTCCTCTCATTCCCTCTCTTTAAAACAAGCAACCCTTATGATTTTTTTCTCTATCAGTCATTCTCACTATGGTCACTCCTCTACAAAGAGTGTAGATTCTGATACCTGTCACAGGCTGGTGGCGTGACTTTCCATAATTTACTTAACTACTTCATGACAAGAATGACTGCTGTCCATCTAAGATTTTCTTTACTTCGAGACGTTGCCAGGAAGCAGATGCATAGCCAGCAACTACTATCTTTTCAGTCTTTATTAAATGTAGACAGGGCCGTTGGAATGAGTTCTGGTCAAGAGAATATGGGTATGAGTGGGAGATGCCTTTCCCTATCCAATCATATGAAATCACCCACATAATCCTCTATGCTCCCTCCTCCTCGATTATGGAAAAATATTGATGTTCAGGGCCACCATGCTGTCCATGTGTTGCAGACGAGAGAGGTTCTCTCAGCCTAGATCTCTGGGTGACTTTGTGGGCTCTCCACCACCTGCCACAAACTTCTTTCCCTGACACTGTACTTTTACATGTGGTATATAAAGTTTTATTGGAAGAAGTCACTAGAATATCAAGATTTGTTACAGCATTACCATAACAAATCCACACTTCAAGACTTGGTCTTCCTTATCTGTAAAATGGGGATAATAATAGTAGCTACTCAGAAATGTTGTGACGACTAAATAAGTGTGCAAAGCACTTAGCTCAGTGCCAGGAACCTAGTAAATACTCAAAAACATTGACTTACATTGACTATGATAGACATATTTTCCTTTTATAGCTTCTGAAATTGGTACATACAACTCCTTTACCACCAGCTATCTCTAAAATAAATTGTTCTTCAGCTGTTAGCAATGAAAAAAAATAGGGTGAGATTATTGCTATTATTATTAGTAGTAGTAATTTTGACCAAGATCATCTTTCTGCCCTTTTTTCCCCACTGTACCTCTCTGGTAACAACCTGTCTTTGTTGTATCAATGTTGACTGATGCTATCCATCCTGAGAAGGAACTTTTGTTTGTGAACAAGGAAGTGACGAGGTATACAAGTTGAGTGCTGACAATTATAGCAGAGGGGCATGTGACCTTCAGCAAGTCCTCTGAGTTACTTAGAAGAAAAGGCCACACAAGAGATGCTACAACAGATAGTTTCCATTACTAATTAAACTGTAGCATGTTCTTTAATACAGCGCCTGCCTTATAGGAGAAGACGGGGTGGGTAGAGCTCCCTCCTTGCTCCTTGCCCTGACTGACTGTGGCTGCTGAAACCCTGTCACCTGCATCCCATGCCTGTCCCCTTCTGAAGTGATGAAAACCATCCCCTACTGGTATCACAGGAGAGCCTTTACTATGGAAGACATAGAGAAACATAAGGTGAGAATCAATGTCACCCTAAGCTGGGTGTTCTGGGGTTACAGTTTGAATATTGGATTGTCTTCCAGGTCTACCTGCCTCTTAAGACCCTCCTAGGTGCCCAAATAGAAGAGCTGGGTTTGTGTTCACCATCCTCCAGTGCTATTCCACTTCTATTCCTGGTTTACACCATGCTTTCCACAATGAATGGTACATAGCTCCGAATTATAATGCTAAACATCATTATCATCATCACCATGGTAATAATGATAGCTAGTCTACTGAGCATCTTTCATGTGTCAGCAACTGATTATTCATATCCTATCATTTAAAAATATTTATGACATATCCTCAACATACATATGCTTATACCTCTTTTAAAGATGCAGAAATTGTGGCTCAAAATAGTTAGCTAAGGAAGAATGGAGCCAAATCCAAATCCAGTTCTGATTTTGAAATATGTATGGCTTGTCTTTCAATTGACTCTACCCCTGAATCACCGCCTATTTCCCACCAATAAGAATACATTCTGTTCTTTTCCAGAACCAATTGGCTTGGCTTCTGCAAAATCCAAGTGGACTGCCTTGCCTTCTTTGTAGTGGAACAGCTCAAGGACTCCAACCCCCTTGATTAGAATCCAAAAATGCTGACCAAATCTTAGGGACAGCAGAAACAATCAACCCCCCTTTAAACATGGAGATCTGGGGTGGGAGTCTCTTTCTGTGGAGACAAGTAGACAATCTAACCATGCTGATTCTCTAATCCCTGGCCTCACAGACCCTAACTCTCCTTTTATTGGTCTCCCAATTTGACAGCTCTTTCTCATAAATATTCTTACAAGTGCCAACAAAACCTAATGAACAAAGTAGTTATCTGGGGCCATTATTACTCATTGCAAAGCAATTAACACATCCTTCTAAAATAACCCTTTGGGTGCTATTTAAATGCTCCTATTACAGATTGCTAACTCTTCAACACAGAGATCATGTATGGATGTTTGAGCGCTAAAGATATGGGCCACATTCAATGAACGATCATTTCAAAATTGAAGCAAAAGATTTAGTTAATTAAAATAACCAAGTGGTCCTCAATTCTCCTTCAGTTATCGTAACAGTGGAATGACAAATCTTAACACTGACTTGAGCAGCATTATAAAACATAAAATATAAAAGTGTAAAAGCACTGTAAAACAAATGATAAAATTACAGAGTATTACAGGCCATCTGTCTATTACTATGAGATTGCTTTAAAGACAGATCCCTGGCTCACGTGAGTTGTAGAGTCATGCAGAAATGTGCATCATGGAAATCAAGAGCAATGATATGAGAAGCAGTGTAGTATTGTGGAAAAGTGCAGACTCTGAAACTAAGCTTGTCCTGTCCTACCATCTGTTCAACATGTAACTTCCGGCAGGTTTCTTGCCCTCACTGTATCTTAGCTTCCTTAACTGCAAACAAGACCATAATTAAACCTATCTCAAGACATCTGAGGAATAAACGAGTGCATATTGCTTATTCCAGAACATTCCAGAATATTCCTGTGGCACATACTCAAAAACTATCAGCAGTTACAATGGTCCTTTTTCTCAAACTGCCTCTAACTGTCCCTTCTTGTCATCTTCTCTACACCTGCCCTGAGTCATCAGGTGTCGTGGTTTGTGTGTGCCTACTCTACTACGCATTTATGCTGCATGAGGCTGCCCATCTGGCTTCTAGGCTTGACTTCCCACTTGACTGTGTGTTTTTTACCTCTCTAACACTGTTTGCTTGTCAACATGTTCAAGGTGAGTTGCATCACCTCAGAGTTCTTTCTGTGGGTTTACCCCTCCAGATATTGGTGGTCCCAATCCTGCTTAGACCTACCCTGGAGCCTAGGTCAAAGAGTAAACTTGATTTGCACCAATCCTTTATTATTCCTTGCCCCTTCCCACGGATGTAGTTCTTTATATGATTGCCCTTTGTTTTTTTATGTCAGGATATTTAAATTTTTTAGATCTCTCTTTTTTTTTTTTACTTGTTGTAGATGCTTTAAGCAAGATTTTCTAACATTCTGTTCATATGCCCCCTCCTTAGTCCACTACTCACAAAAACTTGATCTGGTGTTTAAAAGCATCCACTACCAGAGCAGCAGAAGATGTTTACAGGAAATGACGGCTATTAATGTTTTAACTCTTATCAGTTGCTCAATGAGCTACTGGCAACCTTCTTTCCAAAGACCTTTGCTTCACTTGTCAATCATTACAAGGTCTCTGCTATTTTCTGGCCCATAGAAATTCTCATCAGCTGTCCTCTCAAGTCCTCTCCCTTTAATTCATGAAGTCCATTCAAATGAACACAGCTCCCTATTCAAATGTTTGACGCTATTATGAGTCTCAGAACATCTCAGGTAAAGAGTAAAGAAATGTGTTGCTACATCATGTCATTTTGTCTACCTAACAAAAGTGCTACTGACTTGCAAAAGAAAGTCTGCTCATTCTCAAGCAGAAAATTGTCTTTGGATTTCTATATAAAAGATGCTTTGTGTAATTAGAAGAAGAAATGAGAGTGAATAGAAATTCAAAAATGCATTCTCTTCTACATATTTTGTTCAGAGTATAATTAAGGGAAGAACTGGGCACTTATCTTTGAAAGAGGCTATGGACTCATCAATGAATTTTGAATATTCATCCATAAAAGCTTCTGTGTCTGAATGAACAGCCTAGTTTAAATTTTGCTCATGCACACTGAATATACTATAAGGAAGCCTGGTTCACATTTATCACAGTTTATACCCCGCTTAAGTTTTATCTCTTTATAATAAAATACAAAGATCTCCCCATATTATCCCCAAAGAAGGAATGTGAGATGGTATTTGAAGAGAAAATTTTGTATTTTAAAATAAAAACCAAACGATGCAACTGATTTTTAATTTTATTTTCTTTCTTGCGTGGCAGTCTGAGAGTCACAAACCTAGGTCTCTAGAATTTCTACTTAATCTTGATCAGAGATTCCTTACAATTTAATTATGGAATCATCTACCATAGTTTTTGACACAGGGTAAGTGTTCAAATGTTGGATCAGAATCTAAAGTCTTCCCTGATTCAGTAAGAGAGAGAAAGGTTATCTTTCTTACTTCGGCTTCCCCTCCCTCATTCACTACAATCTGATCTGCAGACCCCCAGGCCCATCCCATTCAATGGGGGCGAGAGCCCCAGAAATAGTTGGGAGTGGTACTGTACACGGGTCCATAAATAAGAGAGAGACAGCTGAGTGAAGAACTATAGAACTGAGAACCCAAGTCAAGGGCATGTTGTCCATGGAAAAGGGGTAACTGAATGAATTAAATTGATGAATTTATATAGCAGACACATGGAGTCCTGCCTAGATGATATCATAAAACACGATCTGCCACTGACTTTCAAATTCTATAGTTGAAACAACCTCCTTCACCAGCACTCAATGTTCTACAAATACTACCTTATACAGAGTAGATGCTCAGTAAACACTCACAATTGATTTCAGGTTGTACTTTATTATTCCCATGTATTCTTTATCTCTGTCTCAAGATAGGTCTTGACATCTACGCAACAGAGGGCTATTAGAAGTTTAAATAGCTGGAGTAAGAGACTGAAGTTCTCAAGATACTATAGATAGGAGGAATTTTGTCATGTTCTACTATGATGTCAGAAAGTTGCAGCTATGGCTTTGCTTTATGGATGACTGAAGTATCCTGCCAGCTTAGGGATGTAGGAAATTAAAATTCAGCATTAATTATTTATGGTCTAATTATTTTTTGTATGTTAATGATCAAAGTATTATAGAATCTCAGAACTGGAATGAATGCCCAAAGGTCATGGAATCCCAATTTTATTGGTTTCTTACTGAAAGACCTATTAATCTTTAATTTTGACTTTGTATAGGAGACTGAAATTGGTCACAGATTAATTTCCCCTTTTTATTCATGCCTCTTTATAATATTACCATGTTTTGCATTAAAAAAGTAGACTCTATTTCTACACCCTTTAAATCTGACGTTGGCTATATAATTTGCTTTGGTCAAATGTGGCATAAGCCTCTAAGAGAAGAGTTTGCTCAATGTTCTTATTCTCTCTTGCTGCCTTCTTCACAACTGTGAAGAAGTCCAGGCCAGTCTCCTAGAGGATAAGAGATGGAGTCCAGTGGAAACCAACAGCCCCACTGAGTCCCACTGGCCCAACCAAACTGACAACTAATCACACACTGGTCATCCTTGACCACTGAACAGCTGACACACCAGCTGACTGCAGAAATAATTGTGGATGCACAGACTCAGGAGCAATAATAAAATGGTTGTGATTTTAAGTCACTATCTATTAGAGTGTTTCATTACATAGCAATAGATATTGAAAATCTTGTCTGACAGCTCGTCTACTATCTCCTGTGTTACAAGATTTCTTTATTGTAACAAAGGATGAAAGAGAAACCATTTATTTTATTTTGCTTTACATATATATTTATATATATACATATGTATCTGTGCATATATGTGTGTGTATACATATAGCTTGTTGCTTCATAAATAATGTAAAGTAACTCATAACTAGAATTCAAACATCTAATAATTATAAAATAGAACCAAATAATTGGATTCAGTAAAACAATAAGAGAAAGACCAAGGAACACAAATTTGTTGAACATAAAGGTCTATCTAATCAAAAGAACTGATCTTTTAACTATGTGTCAAAATCTTAGACAGCCAAATAAAAAGCAATTTATATATTTGTAACATCGTGAAAAAGTAAGCATACAAGTATCTTAGGAGAAACAAAGAGTTTCTTGTACTGAATAGCATTTCTCCCTAGCCAATTTATCAGCTGGGTTTAGTATGTGGTATCCTTCAATAAAATTCAAGAATATAACATGACAACACAATTTCACCAAAGCAATTCTATTCTCTAAGAGGTTGCTGAAGTCAATGTTGTTTCATATTTTTCAAGGTTCCCAAACATTCCCTGGTGTGAGGCATGAATAGGCGATAGAATCATAATCAAAGGAATCTTTGATCACTCAACAAAGTTTCCTCTTTCAGGAATAGCTAAGTTTCTGGATTTTTGTTAGTATAAAATGTAAATCTCTGAGTAATGTGCCCAATTTGAAAGCAGCAAAATAAAGATCTGATGAAGTTCTAATTCCAAAGTCTAACCTGAGGAAAAAAACAACCCCAAAACTATAATGGTGTCATTAGTGTTAAATAAATATAATTAATTGCTGATATTAAAATATCAGTTTCTTTGAGATTATATATTTGTATTTTAATGAAAGACTGTAATACTTCAGGTTAAGGTGTGAATTCCCGGCTTGAACCAAACTAAGAAGAATAGATGAGGGGAAAGGAAAGACACTAGACAAGTAGGGAAGTCCCTTTCTTTCAAAGGTATTTTACATGTCAGCCAATGTTAAATGGAGAGTTAAACTGACAGTTTGATATTGGATTGCTGATCTTCAAATATTTAACTTAAACAAATAAATCAAATAGCAATATTTCAGTTTCTCCTAAAATATGTTTGTGTTCCCTGGTCAGAGAAAACATATACACTGACTCTTTCTTGTGGCCCCAGGTAAGAGAAGGGTGAGTTTACCAAGCCTCTGAGGCTTTGTCATGGTCTGACTGTTTAATAGCTAATAAATAATTACAAAGCCAGAGCCAAGATTGTCCAAGCACTTGTTGAGGCTTCAGAGTGCACCAACTATTAATCACAAGCAGCTTTCTTTCCAATTAGCTTTTTGGAATGAGCTGTTTGCTCTAAATTTTGTTAATGACTATGGAAACCAGAGCTGTACATACATTAGGAAAGAGACTTTGGTATCTGTGTTTATACACATTTCATGATGGAGACAACCAAGATATGGTGCTAATTCTATTTGGAATACATTCATTAGTGTTCAGTCATCCATGGAAATGTATCCTGTTGAAAGAAATGCCATGTGAACTAGTAATTGACCATTTCAAATAAAAGCATGAAATTTGCATATGACATAGTTATAGTCTGTGATCTTACGAATATCCATCAAGAAGTGGATCATCAGTGAATTGCACCAGCATTAACTTTACCAGCCCTAACAGGATGCTTGTGTTTATAGCAGAGAGCTGCTGTCATCAATGGAGCACTGGCTGACTGTATTATTGTCCTTCCTGTGATGGAGTAAAAATAATTAAAATAATCATGGGCTATTATTAACTATGGGTTTATCACATGCAAAATACAGCCTTAAGTATTTGACATGTTGTCATTCATCAAGTATTGAGACAGTCTGGCATTTTCCCGTGCTTCAAAATAAGGTCATGTGCAAGTACTTCATCCTTAAGGAGTGGGATTTGTAGCTGGAAAGAGAAACAATAAATAAATACTTCTGAGTCCATTCAATGTCTATAATAATGAACAGATGAAGAAACTAATGCTTAGAAAAGTTAAAAATCTTCCTCAGGTCACCATTGCCAGTTGGGAATTGAACCTATAATTTTCTGACTATAATGATTTTGTTTTTCACTATATCATTGAATCACTACTCTTATTGCATTTGTGTTACTGACTAGCTGCCTCATGCCCCTGATTATTTCAGGTTTTCTAAACCTTTTTGTTATTTCTTTAGCATATTCATTTGACCAGCCAGCATCAAATACGTGTGGAGTATACCTCTAGACACTGGGGTTACCTTATTCATTAAGAGAGAACGCTATGGTAAGCATTCATTTAAGATGCCTCCTACTTTGTTTATCTGACTCTATCCCTATGACATCTTCTGTTCCTCCTCTTACATTAAATGGGAGAAAATCTGTCTATGTCTAAGTAATATCCATTTTCGCTTGTATCACACAACACGATTTAACAGATGCATATGAATGAATGTTAATGCCATTTAACAGATGCTTCTGAGAAAGAGTTCTCCCAATCTGACTTTCAACAACTAGGCAACACTTCTTTCCCTGAGAATCTTTCTCATTCCCTACCTGTTTTGAGTTCTGGGTAACTGCAAGTGCCAAGGGAGAGGACAAACAGTTTGGGATTCTTTCTAGTGCTGATTCTTTCTAGTGCCTCTATGAAGAGGTAGTAACTTGAGAGAGCTCTTGCAACATAAAGGAATTATGTTTCTTAGAGATCTTCTATCTCAAGGGTTTCAAAACTTGACTAAGCATTAGAATCACCTATGAAGTTTATTAAAAAGCAGGCACTTGTGCATAGACATATACACAGAGAACCAAAACACAGATCTACACATGTATGATTAATTCATTTCCAGAGGAACTGAGCAGGAAAAGGAGAGTCTTTGTAACCAGTGATGCTGGAACAACTAGATAGTCATTTGAAACATAAAATGAGCCTCAACTTTATCTGGTATCATATACAAAAATTAACTTGAAATGAATCATGAACCTGAAATCAAAAACTATGAAACTTTTTGAAAACAATACGAGAGAATAATCTTTGCTAGTTTATCAAGGACAAAAGACTTCTCTGATGGGGCACAAGCACAAACCATAAAGGAAAGAATAGCAATAAATTGGACTTTATCAAAATTAAAAACATTTACTCTAAATAGTATTGTATTATTCTGCTACAGCTGCCTTAATGAAACACCAAAGACTTGGTGGCCTAAACCACAGATATTACTTTCTTACAGTTCTAGAGCCTAGGAGACCAAGATCAACTGGTTTCTTCTGAGAATGCTTTTCTTTACATGCAGATGGTCACCTTCACCTTCTCTGTGTCTTCACATGGTCTTTCTTCTGTACTCACCCATCTGGTGTTTTCTTGTATGTCCAAATTTTATGTTCCTATAAAGACACCAGTCATATGGGATTAGTGCCCACCATAATGACCTCAATGTCACTTAAACACTCTTTGAAGAACTGATCTCCCAACAGTCACATTCTGAGGTGCTGGGAGTTAGCTTCAGCATATAAATTTCGGTGGTGGGCACATGATTCAGTCAATAATATACACTACTAAGAAAATTAAAAATACAACACAATGACTGGGACAATACATTAACAATATAATAATAAAAATAATATTAAAAATATGTATCTGACAAAGGATCTATATCCAGAATATATGAAAGACTTTTAAAACTTAATAAGACAATGCGATAAAAAATAACATGGGCAAAAGAGTAAGCACTCACACATACACACACACACACACACAAATTATATACAAATGACCAATAAGCACACAAAAAGTATGTTCAGCATCTTTAGTCATAAGGAAAACAAAAGTTAAAACCATAATGAGATTTCACTACATACATAATTTAATAAATGAACTTAGAAAGACTGACATGGCAAGATAATAGCACAACCTGAATTGTCACGCATTGCTGGTAGGAACTCTAAACTGGTACAACTACTTCGGAAAACGATCTGACAATTTTAAAAGTTAAATTGGTATTACCACACAATGCAACAATTCTGCTCCTAGTTATTTACCTAATTGAAATAAAAATATCCATGCAAAGACTTGTATATGAAAGTTTGTAGCACCTTTACACATGCTTTTGATCCATCCAACTACTCTATGTCTTTTGACTGGTACAGCTTTATTCATTACAGACAAAAATTCAAAACAACCAATAACCCCATCATTGAATGAATGGATAAATAAATTATGGAATATCCATTCAATAAAACATCACACATCAATTAAATTACTTGATATGCCTGGAAACATAGACGAATCTCAAAAATATTATGCTGAAGTAAAGAAGCCAGACATATAAAACTCCCTATTGTAGAATTCCACATATCCAATTCTAAAAATGAAACTCATTTATAATGAAAAGAAGCTGATCAGTGATAGGGAGAAACTGGGGTGGGGATAGGGGAAGAAAGAGAATTGACAGGAATCCAAGCCAGAAGGAGAAAGACAGCATCATATAATTTCACTCATATTTGGTAGATAGAGAAACCAACCAAAGGAACCAAATAGAACAAAAAGAAAATTTTCATCTATAGAATCAAATTAGGAATTACCACACAGAAAGGGGGAAAGGGATGGGCAAATAGGGAAAGGTGGTCTATTATATGGTAAAGCATAGAATTGAACTGTTGGTGGTAAATTTAATGTATTATATGCAGATGTGGATTTATAATAATATACATTTTAAACCTATAACATTTTGTGATACAATGTTCCATCAATAATTTTTAAATCAAAATAATAATAAAAGTTTTCAAGCATGCACACACAACAAAAAGAAACAACAGAATCTGAGGGAAATTATGGAAGGTATATAAATGTTCTGTCTTCATTCGGCAGGTATATGTACGCATGCATTTGTCAAAACTTTGAACATTAATGGCTGCCCTTACCATATGTTAATTAAAACTCACAAGTGCCTGGGTCCATTATAGATTTAGTAAATCAGAATTTCTGGGGAAAATCCTAGAAAGTTACTTTTTAAAAATCCTATCAACATGTAGTTCTTATTATCCATTTATCCATGAATATTTGGTACAACTCTGACAAGGTCTAGTATTCCTGTATGGATCGCACTTAGGGAGTTGATGCCCACTATGCCTCAACCTCCCCTCCACCATCTACCTGCATCTCACTCTCTTGTATGGTAGTCAAATATATTTTATGATAGCTCTTTTTTTTCTCACAATGACATGCATCTAACCTTAAGTCATTTGACTGTTGAAGTGGCAGATTCCTATGGTCTTTTGCTTTTCTTTTGCTTCTGCTCTAGTAACTCTCAAGTCTCCTTGAGGAGTATCAAAGAAACAACAAATCCCATCAAAGTGAACACCTAAGCTCTTCTGTTCAAATTAATGTATTCAATTAGAATGGATTGCTTACTCACCATTTTCTTGGTATGGGGCTGGATATTAGGGATACAATAAAAAATACTATTATATGGAGGTGATCATGCTAAGTGAAATAATCCAGAAAGATAAAGGACAGGACAGTTTCCCTCACATGTGGAAGATAATAAAATGAACAATTGAACAGAAAAAACAACAACAAGATTTGCAGGACCCAAGACTGTGTCTACCAGGAGTGTGGGAGGGAGAAGTGAAAGAACAAGATGGTAGTAAAGGGCTCTAGAGCTTTGGTGTTGGGTGTGCTGTGAAATATACATTCACTGAGGTGAGACTTCAATATTCTAAAATGCATAAGGCCATGGGCTAGACATTGGACATCTATCTGTGATTGTGTGGTATTAGAGGAAAACAAGTAGACAAAGGTGAGAAATAGTGTTGAGCTGGTTTAATGCCTATAAAGGCCCCTTTTAGTTCATGCCCAAAATTAGGGCTCCAAGGCACTTCGCATTGATACCTCAAAAACTAGGGTTTTCTTGGTCTATTCCAAAGGCAACACAAATCATTCTGGATGCAATCATTTATACAGTCTCATTAGGTCTAGTGTCAATTTTCACCCTTCTCTCCAATTCCTAGATGTCCTCAATGGTCCTATGGTCCCTCCCACATGACAGAGTTCTGCTTAGACCTACTTGAACCACAGAATCCCAGGCCCTAATGAAGGGTAAAACAAGGTCAATTTGACAACTATAATGTGAAAGAATTAAAAGCACTTATATAAAGACAGAAAGTGTGTTCCAGCAAGAGTCAAAATATTTCAGTTTACGAAGTATTTTCACATATATTATCTCATTTGAGTGGACCTGTGACTGAAAGTAAGAGTAGCCACCATTTGTTGAGTTCCTACTATGTATAGATATTATGCTAAGTGCATTGTACATTTAAAACCTCATTCAATCTTCTAATAATTATTTGCTGTACATGCCACGTTACTCTCAATTTACGGATTCGGAAATTGAGGCTGAAAGAAATTAAATAACTTTTAACATAATACAACTAGAACGACATGGGATTTGAACCTAGTTATGTGTGACTTCAATGTCCATATATACTCTTCATGCCTACTGTCATTGATCTTAGTTGAATAATGCCCTCGGCTAACAAAAATGGTAGATTTTCCTTTTCTTTGTTGATACTTAAGTGTTTTAGATAACCTCAGAAGGAATCATTTCATGGAGAACTCAACTTAAAATCATGACATAGGTTTAGAGTTCCCTAAAAGTTCATCTGCATGAAGGTACCTGGTATTATCAGACAAGTGTCTTCACTGTGGTGCTGGGTAAGCAGGAGGCTCTTTCATCCTTTAGGCCTCTTTGGTTTTTCCTATATTCCAAACATCCAGTCCTGTATGGCAGCCCATTGATACTTCCCTCCTATTTGAAGGCAAAGGATAACAAAGAGTTAATGAAAGTTTTCTTAAAATGAAAAGTCACATTCCCACCACTTCGTAGGCCAAGCATAATCTTCACTGTCACCATGGTATCTGGCAGTTCCGCAAGACCCAAGCTGCATGTGCGGGGAGGCCACCTTTCCATGTTTCATGTTCTAAAAGACATGTCTCCATTAGTATTTACAGCCTAGTCCGGGCTTTTCTCTGTCCACTACTCACTCTTCCTGAAGGAGGAGTGACTTTTTAATTAAGAACCACATGTGTGTGGCTTAGCCCCTACTGGGATCTTCATGGTGTCTGTCTGAAAAGAGCATACATTCTCATCTGTACCCTGGGTCATCAAGAGGTTTACTGAGTTAGGCCCTGCCTCTGTGAGTTAGGTTTGTACTTCCCCACTCATTTGATGACTAGGTGGAGAAGGTGACTTCTTAGATGCATACGAAGACCATTTATTGCCATAGACATAAGCCAGTAACATTGGAACAACACATGTTTCAAGCCAAGATAGTTATACCTCAAATAATTTGAAAAATTTCAATATTCTCTTTCAGGAGATGGCTACCACTTCAACTAATAAATCTTGAAATCAAGGTAGAATAGCATAAGAACAATTAATTTCTAACTTTTGTAAACATAGTTTGTCCTTAGGAAGGCAATCTTTATCTCAGTAATTCAGGGTTCCAGGCTGCTGTAGAGGGTTTTGTTATCTTCAATTACTTGACTTCAAGGTCTCCCTGATTAACAGAAGCAAACTGGCAGATGGGGGAAAACAAAGGATTGCAGACGACAGGGAAAGTTTTTCTGGGATAACCCTGTCAATGGGTGTGCTTGCTTTTTCTTATACTCCATTCATCTGAAGTCAGTCACATAACCTCATCTAACTGCAAAAGAGGATAGAAAGAGTCCTGTTGTGTGCCAAAGGAAAGGACAATAGAATTGATCAAGTTAGCCCTGTTCTGCCACATATCCAGAGTACTTTGTCTAAAAAAGTCTTCTACATAAATGAGAAAAAGCTAAAATTAACCTAATAAAAATGGGCTAAAGACAACAACAGGCACCTCACAATAAACACATGTAGTCAATAAATATTTCAGAGATGTAAATTTCATTAGCAATCAGAGAAATGAAAATTAAAACCACAGATATCATTTTACACCCAAAAGATTGCCAAGACAGCAGAAGTCTGAGAATACCCAGTGTTGGCCCAAGTGCTCAGTGCAACAGACACTACCTGCCCGTCCACTGCTTGGCGTAGCCAGTCTAGCTGTGGTGGGGTGAAAGCAGTTAGACAAACTGACAAAGCTACATGCTGGCATGAGCTCAAGAATGTGAGTGGTATAATTTGGTGTGTAGGAATATAGATTCTGAGTCAAATAGATTTCGGTTTCAATCTACCACAGAAGATCATTTTGTCTCCTTGAGTGAATTCTTAGCCCTCAGTTTCAATTACCTAATCTTTAAAATGCTTTCGTAATAGCACAATATGAAGAATATATGGGTAGTTAGCACAAGTACTTAGTATAGGCCTATATACTGTGCCAACTAAAGAAATGCCGGCCATTATTAGGAACAGGTCCGATAGCAGTGAGGGAGCACTGCCAGAGGAAGGAAGACTCCAACAGCATACTTTCACAGAATGGAGGTTCAAGGCCATAAGTGACTTAAATTGGGGGGAAAGGCTCCTACATCTTGATAATTGGAGTTCGTTTATTTTATTTTATGTTTGTTCTTTATTTTAAAGGAAAGGTACAGGCAAGAATGAAAGCGAGGAGCTAGGCAGACAGGAAGAGAAAGAATAAGAAATATTTACCCACCATATTTTTTGTTTATCTTCATTGTCGCCTACCCGCCCACCATACACTTATTTCAGGTCTCAAACACAGGTCCCTGGAATGTACTGGGATGCAGTGATGAAAGGCCATGGGCTTAACCACTGAGTCACCAGGACATATTGGTAACTGAACTTTCAAGTTACTGACATTATTGATTGGGCTTGGGGAGAAATAATTCTCAAGATGAGAAAATTTAGTAAATCTATATCCGTGATATCATAAAGTCACTGATAACCATTTAAAATATAATTTCTAGGCTATGTTTTACTTTGTATATTACTACTAATACTAAATCTGAGTGAAACTTATTTTTCATTTTCACTGTTTTTCATTTTCCGCTTACTTTTTCATTTTAACAATTTAAGTGGCATTTTTTAAAACCCTCATAAACATCCAGACCTTATCATCTACATCAAGCATTTACTATTTGCCTAGATTACAGTTATCCCAGGTCTTGAGTCAAATTATTTTCTTTCTCTAATCAACCAAATCAATTAGTTATTTCAACTGTTCCACACAAAATCTAATTCTATACACCATATGTTTCCATTCTCTTCTTTGACTTAGTCAATAACATGTACAACAAAAATAGACAGTAAACATTAAAATAAAAATCCTGGATTGGAAGAGCAGCCCTACAGAATAATTCTTCATGCATTTTAGAGTCATTATTAAATTACTACTCAGTCCTGTTTTATTCAAGTGAAGAAGTCTCACATCCTTTATCACTTCTCTAGGGGTCTGATACCCAGCCTCCAAAGTTTTTTTTTAAGTTCCTACAATTCCACAATCATGTCCTCCTATTAAGTGTCATTCTTAGGATACACAGATTGCCAACAGGAACAAGAAAAGATGTTTCTACTCACTGGCTATCAGGGAAATGGAAATTAAAACATCAATGAGATATCACCTCATACCTGAAAGACTATTATCCAAAAGTCTGGAAACAACAAACATTAGTGAGGATGTAGAGAAAAGGGAACACTTTTGCACTATCAGTGGGAGTGCAAATTGGTACAATCCCCATGGAGAACAGTTTTGAGATTCCTCAAAAAACTGAAGATGGAAATCCCATATAGTCTCATCATTCCACTTCTGGGCATCTACCCAAAAGATACAAAAGCACCCATCCATAGAGATTTATACACCCCCATGTTTATTGCATCCCTATTCACAATAGCTAAGAACTGGAAATTACCTAAGTGTCCAATCAGATGACTGGAGAAAGAAGATATGTTACATATACATAATGGAATACTACACAGCCCTTAGAAGAGATGAAACCCTGTCATCTGAATCAACATGGATAGATCTAGAGAGGATTATGCTAAGTGAAATAAGTCAAAAGAGGAAAGATAGACAACATGAGACCTCACTCATAGGAGTGGAATGTGAATTCTATAGGTGGAATGTGAACAGATAAAACAAAGGAAGAGATGAGACCAAATCAACCTTTGGACACTTGTAATAGAACTGAGGTTACCTACCAATAGGGAAGGTATAGGGGCAGGGGCAAATGGTGGCAGAGCCCACTAGACAATGGTGAAGAATATTTGGTGATTTGGTGGAAGGCATGGTGTGTTGACGTATATCTAAGGAATAGGGAACCTATAAATAGGAAGTTAGTTCAATACTACAATAAAAAATAGCCTAAAAATTATTCTTAATATTCTTTGAGATCATGTTTGTTGCATTTAGTAACCTGGCTTCTTCACTAGTACTGTCGCTGTAATCAACAAGCCAAATGCCAGGAAGAAAATAAATTTGATTCTGAACCCTCACACACACAGTCCATACATTTTATCCTCTGTCACTTAAAAGTTTATTTTCTAAAGTTCTGGCTACCTCTTCTGATCCTTTCTTCCTTCTGTCTTGGTTGAGAATACTTCAGACTAAACCCTTGTTTCCTTCCCACAATTACATTTGGAGAGCCAACACAAAGGTGAATGTCACGGTTTTTGTCTTTGGGAGTTTACCCTCTTGGCATTAGACTAGATGCATAGTGGGGAACTAAGTTGGATGCTCTGGATCACAGAGTGCCATGAAATTGCAAAGGGGAAGCAAAGGAGACTTCTCAGTGATAACGATGCCCCAAATCTTTCTTAAATGACAAGCTATCTGACAGAAGGCAGGTCCTGAGAAGTTATGGAAGCTCTTCCCTCTTATGAAATAGTCCAGTATCCGCTCTCTGGGTACAACCCACACTCACCCTGAGGTTTGTCAGTGAGAACCTCTCAGTTCCCAGGGTGTTGACAAGCTATTGAAAACAGTGAAACACATGCTAGAGACATTTTTCTTAAATTTTACAAAATATTCCAGACCAGTTTCTGGTAATCCTGATAGTGATTGCCAATAAGTCCATGAATTAAAACTATTACTCACTTATGGGTGGCAATGAAGTTATTTCTGGGCCAGAGTTGGATCAATTCCTTCAGCCCATTTTTATAACGGAGATGAGGAGAGACTGCTGAGCTTCACTAAAAGCCCACGAACATTATGTGAACTCTTCAGGCGTGAGGATGTCCAAGAAATAGCCCTCTGTGAGCTCAGACAGAATCAAATGTTAGGATTGGGTATATGGATGGTGAGCAAAATATCAGCTTCACTATTATTAAAAGTTGGATTGGAAGATGAATCTTATGTGGAAATGTAGAAAATGGGCTTACTAATACCATACACAAGAAGTAGCTTTAATATTTCCAATCAAGGGAAAAGCTGAAAAACCACAGGCCTAGCTAGTTCACAGGGGAAGAACCTACTACAGTAAGCCTGTCCATGGCCTCCCAAGAGCAAATCAGAATGCTTTTTCTAGACTAACAGATACCAAGGAGATCCTGGAAGGGACTAAGTCACACGCAATGCAGTTCCCTTCCACTTTCCACAAGAGCGTGCAAGGGACAGGGAGAAGCTAGGACCAATACTCTAATTCATAAAATTTGGTTGGTTTCTCTACATACTTATTTTCCAATGACAAAGGTAAAGCTCTTAGGTAAAGGAACTGTGCTCAGTTCTATGCTCGATACAAAGCAGACACAAAATACCTGATTGCTGAATTAATCAAGTATATCACCTAAATTTTCCAATTCTTCAAATGGTAGTATTCCACTATTTACCCAATTTGTCTTTCTCTGCAATTTTACTCCTCTTTCTCCTTCCTCTATGCCAGGTTATGAACTTCCTCTTTCACTCTCAGTTAAATTATAAGCCTATTATTAAGTACTTTAGTATTAAAACAGTATGAGCCTTAGAAAGTAGTGCTAATGGAATTTTAATAGGAAAAATTGAAATAAATTATTAAGATCTCTGATAGATTGTATTTTTTTGTTTCCCTTTAAAAAGAAGAAGGGGCATGTATGGAGGAAGGGAGAGAAGGGAGAGAGGGAGAGAGAGAGGAGTATTTATGTCTGTGCTTTGATCTGAGTGAGAGGAAAAGCCCTTTGGAAAGATCAGTGTATCTATTGCACTAGAGAGGTGATAGAGCACAGTGGTTCCATGCCAAGACTCTAGACCCATACTACCTGGTTTTAAACTTTGAGAATGCAATTTACTAATTGTGACTTCAGGCAATTTTCTTAACCTGGGAAGTTTAGTGTGCCTCAGTTTCTTCATCTTTAAAACAGAGAGAATAAAAGAAACCCACAGAGTTCTGGTAAAGAGTGAATGGATATAAAATGCTTAGATTAGTGCTTGGTACTTAGTAGGCACTATTAGGTGATAACTGTTAGTATCACCCTAAGGAATTACATGTACATTTTGCAGACAAACAAGATGAATTTGGATGTGGAACTAGAAGCAATACATACCAGAAGTCACTATAAAGAGAGACAAGATGTGTGAGAATGGCAAATATTTAGTATCTATGCATCCAACATTCCCCTCTGAGCCTATGGTAAGCATTTCATACCCATGATGGGATTTATTCTCTCTGAGTCACAATGTAGCTTCAAAATTTTTTACCCCAATCCAATACCAGACAGCTAAATAAATAATATGAAACCTCTTTGCTATTCCTTTTGGAGTTCCCACATAAGATCAGTCACCAGGAAGGTGGTCCTGATCTGAGATTGGGTTGGGTCTCTAGTAGGCTACATGCAGATCAAATAGGCTACCTAATGGAGAGGCCTTTCTGTCCATCACCCATCGCCAACAAAATTCCTTTTCCAGTAAATCAGAAGTCAAATCACATTTTAAAGCAAATAACAAAGAAAATTCTCCTATGGGAGAATGGCTGTGACATTAAGACCCAAGTGTCTACTTGCATGAATGTGAAACCAAGAAACAGCAAAAAGGATCTAATAGACTAAGTCACTTTAGCTCATTTCTCATTTCTTGGGCTACATCTGCTGTGTAGTAACTCACCTCCTCTTACTGTTCTCATTTTATCTGATCTTATCAGAAGTGTATGTTTGAAAGGGGGCAGATCCAGAGAAAGGACAACAATTGAGGAGAATTAATCAGGATATAGTGCTGATAATCATTGGAAATGCTTGGACAGAATGAATTGGCTGTGTTGGGGATTTGAATTATTCTTTTCAGGACTGAAAGAATAAAGCTACCCTTGCTACTAAAGCTACTAGTCAAGTTAGTAGTCTTAAGTATTAACGGGTCATCTACCTCAGTTTGTTTTTCCACATGTAGACCATTATGGTAGAATAAGCATATATTGTAACTAAGCCCAAGAATAAATGCTCCTCCTCCTGAAGACTTTATAAAATTGTTTTTCAAAATCTCTAGTTAAGTTCTACCCCTGGGCTAAATTTTTCATAGGAAGGCATTGACAGAGGAGGGAAAACCCCACCCTAGAATCTGATGGGGAACAAATATTATTTTTTTTCTTAAATGTTGAAGTGGACTGAGTGTGTATATCAGCCTTACTTTTCTTTTGACCTTACGTCTCATTCCCAAAAGATGACTCAGATCTTAAGTTCACACACACTAGTCATCTCTATGGGTTCTCTCAAAGGATCTGGGGAGTCTTACAGAGGCGTCAATTCAAGTAGTTGTCAATATCCAGATAACTTCACTGCTCAATAACATTTGCAAGTGGCCACCTCCAGAGGGAGCTAACCACTGTCTTAGTTCATAATGGGCAGTGAATTGCCGAACATGGGTTTTTTTCCAGAGGATTTGCTAAAGTAGGGTATTGTCTCTGGTCCCACGCTTTCGGAAGAATCTATAAAGATGCCAGAAGGCAGTTATGTGGAGATGCAAGTAATTCATGAAGAAGAAAAAGAAAAAGAAGTAGAAGAAGAAAAAGACTATTTGCAAAGAATAAAGGCTTTTAAGTTTCCTCAGCTCCTTGGCATTTGCCATGTGCAGGGGGGCAGAAAAAGGACTGCAATTGCTTTTTAAAAACCCACTTCAAAGGTTTAGTGTTTTCTTCTTGAAATTTCCCTGATCTTTACTTTACTATAACTGATTCTACCTCAATAAAACAGCACTGACAGTAGGAGAAAGGGAAAGCTGTATGGAGAACAGCGGAAACACTGTCTGACTTGACCTCCAACCCTTACCAAATTTACAAGAGGTTTTCAACTTAATATTCACATTTCCTCTGAGATGTACACAATGAACTGGTAATCTAATCAATGGGAGGCTGGGAAACAGCTCTAAGGAATGTACCACTGTCAGATATTTAGATAAGGTCCGGCTGATTCTATGCTGCATCTCAAAGTTTCCACACAATACTCAGCTAAACAGAACAGTAAATAATGAGCACTGATGGAATCAGACAGAAAAAGTATAGCTTCAGGCTGATAGCTGACAGATGAACCACCAGTTTCTGCAGGTAAATGAGGCTCCTGAATTATAGGCCTGGAAGGAGAGGAACCAGGAGGCAAGGCTTTCAGTCTGCTGCTGCAGGCCTGTGCTGTCAGAGGCGTCTGGCTGGAACTGTATAGCAAGGCCAGGAAGAGTGGCTGGGGATGGCAGAGAGGCTGCCAGAGGCCCAGGCCCTCAATGAAAGAAACTGAGTCTGTTTTACAATTTCCAAGGGAGAATAAATACCAGGTCCCAAGCAGAATAGCAACAACCTCCTTTAGCAATCCCCGAACACCTCCACCCCAACTGCAAAGGGCTTATCAGGCCGAGGGCTGGGGGCTCAGTCTATGCTGAAAAGGAGTCTCCTGTGTTCTAATTAGTGAGCTGAACAGGCTTAAAGGATGACTGGGATCAGGGAATTAAAAAAAAAAAAATGTGGCTAAGGGACTGTATTTCACCTGCAGTCACCCTGAGGCCAAAGGATGTATTAGGAAAAAAGAAAGTAGAACAAAACTCAATTCAAAATGGTATGTGTTAGAGCAATATTATTCTTGTAAAAATTGCAGTGACCTCTAAAGAGAAAGTAAATATGGCATAAGGAGGTAAAAATCCTTAGGAGTCACCCCAGGTTCACAGCAATGGCCTCCCAGCCCAGAGTCCTGCCTCATCACCACCCCCAACAGTGCATCCTGTGTAATTCACGTTCCCAAAACTACCTCCAGCATTTCATCATCTTCTGCATTAATGCAGCCTAGGAAATACTCAGCACAGAACTTGGCTCAAGTCAGAATATTCACTGACCTCTTAAACCAACGAGCATGAGGGGTCTCAGCAAGAGTAGAAGCAGCATGCGTTGCAGTGTCCTATGACTTGTTTTCACTTGCCCAGAGGATGACCTCATGCACATTATTTGAATTTCTCAGCCCTCCCTGTAAGACAAGGATGACAACAAACCTTACAGTAATGTCATGACAAAATGACAAAATGTGTCTCAAATACCCAGTATTGTAGACCCTTCAACTTGCTGAAAAGTCATTGATTTTTTTGTTTAATATTCATTTTCTATTTTTTCGAATTATCGGTGATGTGATATTTGTACTTTAATACGTTAAAAAGGATCATTGAAAAAGAAACCGTTTATCACCTTATCAAAAGGTAGACACACTAAAATGTGTCTCAGAAAACCAGTATGATTCTAATGAGGGAGACTAGGGGCTAAAGGTGTTCAAGGGTGCGTAGTAGCTCTATTTGCTAGTTGATCTTCTGTTTGCAAACTAGCCTCATGAGCAATTTCAGTCTTATGCATTTTCTGTGGTATCTGAGCTGTTCCGTGACTTCACATGACTACAGTAATACAGCAGCTCTGCAGAGGGGTCAAATGGAAGACGGAAGTCTCAGCAGACACAAAAGTCCATCCTACAGGAAGTTCAAAATGGACGACGGAAGTCTCAGCAGACACAAAAATCCATCCTACAGGAAGTTCAAAATGGAAGACGGAAGTCTCAGCAGACACAAAAGTCCATCCTACAGGGAGTTCAGGCAGTTAAATGTCACTGTGTTGGAACCACAGTTCTTGCTTCTATAGTTCATGTTTCTTCAACCTGTCCTACAACGTGACTAGACTGACACTACAAGGCTGGTTTTGCGCCTTCCAAGTTTACAAGTAGACATATTTTGCATGATCATAGCTTCGACTGAATTTGAGATGATACCAAGCGAATGATGTGTGAGTCTATATGGAGACCAAGTACCAACTATGATTTTCTGTGTCCACACATTCTTCTTCCTGAAGGGGCTAAACTCCCAACTGGCTGTTCCAGTTTCTTCAAGGAGCTAAGTCACTTTCCATCTTCAAAAAAGTAATTAAAAAAGGAAATGAAGTTGAAAAGGAGATTAGATGGTTGTTATTATCTTGCAGCACAAATTCAAATGTTCATTAATCTTTAGGGCATAAGAGATTTGGAAAAGATCTTTAGGGCACAGAAACACAGAAATGATACTATCTAAAGAGTAGAGGAGAATGAATGCAAATTTAGGATCAGAACAAGAGACTATATTAAGAAAACAGAAGATGATTGACAGGTGAAAATGGTAGATCTGTTCTATTGAAAAATACCAACATATCCTGGAAGCAACAGGAGGATAATAATAAAAATGTTTTCATTAATATACTTTTTCAGAAATAGAGCTCCAAAATCCAAAAAGAAGTCTAGTTTTAACTTTGAATATCCTAATTTTAAAAATGAATGCCAGCCACAAAGGAATCAAGAACATAATATTTGCCAAAATGAATATTACGGAAAGGAAAAGAACAAACTTTCACCATTAGGAAACCAAAATATCTACTTATGCAGCTGAAGAGACCTGGCATCCAAGTGACCAGGGGACATGAAAACAACTTACTCAACTTTATCCTCACCCTTCTTCCATCTCACACATGACCCAGTCGAAAGAAAGGACTGTGGGTGTTGAGTCCAGAGTTCATCGCTTCATAACTAGGGTTGTTTTAAACCAACGCTATGTGGAGCTCTTGCCTTAACAGAGTTTGGTGGCCAAGGCCAGAAACCTTAGTATGATTCAGAGATTAGGGAGAAAAATAATAAGCTTCAGAGCTCACCACTGACAGAAAATTAAAGAGTCTCTGAGAGGGCTCAAAATTTCAAAAGGAAATGGCTTCCACAATATGAATTGTTAGTTTACTGTAGCTTTTATTAAGAAGCAGCTTTTATTAAGTTTCCTAATAAACTTTATAGACCAAATTAAATAGACTGTTATGATTGCCTTGGGAAAGATTTAGAATATCCTAACCAATCTCTTAGCATATTTATGACACCTTTTATTTATCTCTGTTGCTATTTCTTCAATGTCTGCTTCCTTAGACTCATTTTAAGCACTCCTGACCCTTACTACATTATCTAAGATGTACATCCATTCTTCTAAATACTTGTTTTATTTTATGGCTGGTACATTTGGTGTCCTCTCCAAAAAGTTTTTTGCTTTTTCCAAGTCACAAAGAAATGCTCCTATATTTTCTTATAGAAGGTTTATAATTTTAGCTTTTACATTTCCTGATCCATCTTGAATTAATTTGTGTGTTTGAAAGATAGAGACAGACATTACTATTTTTCCATGCATTTAGCCCAATTGCTCAAACACCATTTGTTGAAAAGATTTTCCTCTCCCCATTGAATTGTTTTGGCACCTTTGTTGGAAATCAGGTGACCATATATATGTGGATTTAATTCTGGATTCTATTTTAATCTGATGATATATTTGTCTGTTTTTAAGCCAGAACCACACTGTCTGGATTACTGTGAAGTTTATAGTAATTCACTTACTGATTTAGCAGATTACTAGATGCAGAGGCCTTAGACATAAATTCTATGGTCAACTTTAGAATTACCGAGCTGTGAAATTTTGAAAGGTCACCAGATTTCTCCATGCCTTCATATTTTTATCTGTAAAATAAGAGAAAGTAGACCAGTGCTGTAAATTAAAATACTTGGCCAATAATATAAATGTATTAATCTGGAAATTAAGTGAATAGAATGTGATTAGAACTGTGCCAAAGTTCATGTTCAGTCTAAAAATGAAAGTTACTATTCAATTCTAGTTTGCAAGAATGCAAGCCGGTTGCTGACAGATCTTCTAACTTTTTCCGGAAAAGCAAGAAACGTCTGACTTTTAAAGCAGTTGTCAGCCAACCACACAGAGATGCTTAGCTCCTGAGCAGACAATTTGAGATCCATGAAATAGCAAATCTCTCAGAAAGCTAATGCTTTCTTTTGTTATTGTGAAGAATAAACAAAGTAAAATATGAAAACCTATAGTACTGTATCTGGTACAAAATAAACAATTAGTAAAAAGTTCTGTCTTTTATTCTAGATAAAATATTCAGTAATTTTATCCTAAATCTATTACTAGCCCTGCTCTTCTTATAAGCTGAGAGCCTTTTTCCCTACATGTCCAATTATTAGCTTACTCATCATCAAGTTTGCAATCAATCCTGTGTTAAAAATTCCTGGTTGCTCCCCCCAGATCCTCCCTTTACCTTTCTCCAGTCCAACACGTACCAGGTGGGCTGGCTCATATGAACTTCATGAAAAGGCTTTTTGGTCATTGGTCAATGCAGACATCAACCAAAGATTCTAGGGTGCCTGAGAGTGAGCTGGGACTATTTGTTCCCCTAGTGCCCTACCTGTTTAGTCAACAGGACTGACCATGGTCTAAAGCTATAGGTCTCCTCAAATTTCTTTCTCCATAATGTCAACTGATCCTACTAGGTTCCATTAATAGTTTTCTCGAGTTGACCCTTCAGGACAAGAGGTGGCTAATAGCTCTCATGTTCTTTTAAATCTTATCCACTCACTTAAGAAAATCATTCAGCTTGAGCATGCTGCTATTTTCTGCATAGACATTGTCTAGTATACCAGCTCCTTGTTCCAAATAAAATTAATTTTTCTATTTTATTTCTCAGTGGTGCCACTATCCTTCCAATTCATGTCTTAAAATCTTATCCTCTAGTGGAAAGGAAGTTTCTCATGGTATCCCTACGCCTTCTTCCTCTCTAAGGACATGTCAGGAAATAAGGCAAGAAACCTGAAGCTCAGGGCACTGGTTAAACTCAAAAGATAAAATCTCAGGGTTGCTTTGGGCAACCCTTTCTTCCTCTCCTTAGTGAATATTTTCTCTTCATTCATGATGGGAGTTACCAGCACTTTTCCCCTGGCACTGATAAACTCTGAATTGGTCTTTCTATTGAAAGATCTTCTATCCAGGCTGAATTTTACAAACATAGAAAGCAGTTTGGCCTGCTTTGCATGTAAGCTATATATAGGCTGCTTCTGGAATCTTACAAAGTTTTCCACATGGTTCACTCAAGCTTACTGTTATTTTGTACTGAAATTGAAGTATCTGTTAATAACGGTACTACTTTTTCTCTGGCCTCATTTGTCCTATATATTCTTTAGTGGCCATACAAGAGGTTTGGATGGACTATTTATAGATTCCTAATTATACCAGTGTAAAATTTCAACCCAACATATAATCAATATGAAAATATTTGACATCAATCTTTATTCATGCTACTTTTTCATCTCATGTTCATTCCAACACATGTCCTTCGTTTCTGGCTTCAAAATGCCACTCATAACTGTTTTGCTCTGCATGCTTACCTCCACTCTATTCTTGGTCTCTGGTTCATAATGCCAACATGAATATAATAACTTCTACCCATTCTGGTCCATTCTACCTACCTTTGCCAGATTCACCTTTCTTGTAGAAAGCTCCAATTATTCAACTCTCATTACAGATTACTTCAATATAAACTCTATGACACAGGTTTTTGTGTCCCCCCATAATTTGAGCAGACAATTCAACTGCCCTGGAAACAAGAGTGGGAGAAAGCAATCTTTTCAATGTTTCTCTTATATACCATTTTATCTCTATCTCTAGACTGTTCCTTTTTTTGATGGACCATATCATCTTCCTTCTACCACTGACCAAGTACTATTCAACTCATATTCTGCTTTCACAATCAATCTTTTATATCTCATGTTAATATTTAACTTCTCCTATGAACGCATGAATTATTTAGTCTCTTTCATACAATGTAATTATTAAATATATATTATCTTATGCTGTTTTCTAACTGATTTAAACTTATTTGCATTAAATATATTGCTAAATGTTAAGGTGGTGGTTTCAATGATATACGATTAGGAGACCTAGTAAATGTTTCCATCTTGTTTTTGATCCAACTATTGTTTCTGCTCCTCAAGGCTCTAAATGACAAATTGTTAATAAAGAAAAATGACAAATGGGAAGAATATAGATAGTATTTTGTGATGGTCAGTTTTCTATGATAGTTTGACTAGATTATAGTCCTCAATCATTCAGTCACATACTAATCTAAATATTGCTGTGGAGCTATCTATCTTATAGATGTGATTAAAATCCATAATCAATTTGCTTTAAATAAGGGAGCTTATCATAGACAATTTGGGTAGACCTGATCAGTCAGTTGAAGGGTTTTGAGAGAAGAACTGAAGTTTCACAGAAGAAACTACAACTATAAATACCAGGGTTCCAGTCTTCCATTTCTGACAGTCTGCTCTATGGATTTTGGACTTTGTAATCAGTCCCCACAACTGCTTAGGCCAATCTCTTATACTCTGTCTCTTCAAATATCTGTATTCCTAATTCATTTTTTCTGTTTTAACCCTGACTAGTAAAGATTTTGGTACCTATTAGTGGGATATTAATGTAAAAAGTAATCAAAAAACATGTAAGTGGCTTTGGAATTTGATTATGGGTAGAAGCTGGAAGAATTTTGAGCAGAATGATATTAAATATCTATATCACCTAAAAAAGACTGTTAATAGAAACGGGAATGTAAATTATTCTACTAGTGAGGATTCAGAAGAAAGTGAAGACTCTAATAGAAAAGTGGGTATCATCATAGAGAATACTGAAATGTTCATAAAAAAGACTGATTCTAGCAATATGGACAACAAAGGTACGCCAGGCATGCTCTGGTAGTTTAGGTGGTTAAACCTGCCATCTCTGGTAGGTGCAGTCCACATACATCCCAGGACGGGGTTCATGCCCCAGAGACAGTGGTGGAGGGAAACCAAGATGAAGAACTAAATAAAATAAATAAATGCACTTTCCTCCTTCTCTTCCTGCCTGGCTGCCCACTCACCTTCATTCCTGCCTGCACTTTTCCTTAAAAAGGAAAGAAGGAAGGAAGGAAAGAAGGACAAAAAGAAAGAAAAGGTGCTCCTGGGAAGGACTCAGAAGGCAATGAGGGGCACGTAAGAACACAGGAAAAATGTATCTTCGTTATATAATGGCAGAGAACTTATTGGATTTGTAACCTGTTGTTTTGTGGAAAGTAAAACTTGCAAGCAGTAAACTCATATATTTAACTGAAGGACTGTCCAAGCAAATTGTTGAAAGATCACAATGGTTTCTTCTTGATGCTTGTAGTAAAATATGAGAGAGAGATAAGAGATAAGGTTACAAAAGAATTAATAAGTAAAAAGGAAAGGAGACTTGATGACTTGGCAAATTTTGTCTATCCAAGTTGCAGAAGATATCACAATCAGTGGATCCATTGCCAGGAAAACATCCTCTGAAACAAAGCCAACCATGCAGCAGGACAGTCTTTTGTACTAGTTTCTGAGAAGGACCAAAGGGCCAGAACATTTGATCACAAGGAGGTATCTTGAAAAAGATCAGACATATGATTCATACATCTCCTTAGTTGTCTAAGAAGAGGCCTGGAGTAGAGATAGGATTATCCAGGAAAGATCTGTGCAGGAGCCTCTTAGCTAATGAAACAAATTCTGAAGACACACACAGAAGAGCCACAAGATCTTGGGAATTTTATACAACTGGAAACACTTGCAGTTTAGGGTCACAGGGAAAAAGAGAATGAAATAAAGAAAGTTATTGGACTTCCCAAAGTCTACAGGCCAGAAGCACACTGATAAAACCACTCAGCTACAAATATTTGCTAGCTTCATAAAAAGAAAGCAGGATTCAGAACAGGGAGTATTGGGCCCAGAAAATGAGGCACCCAGTTCTAGAAGATTATTCCCAGGTCTTGCAATCTATCTGATGTAGTTTTCCAAAAAAATATTTATCATTTTATTGAACCAATGACTTTTCTCTTCCATTTTTTTCTCTTGTTGAATGTGACTGTGTATAACTGGTACCCTATACCTATACCACCATTACATTTGGGAGCACAGCTTCCATTTTCTATTTTCACCAATCTACAAAGAACGACAAATTTTGTCCCAGGATGGATTATACGAGTCTTACTCATACCTGATTTAGATAATGAAAATTGGGGTTTTTTAATTGATTAGGTCATCACCCAAGATTTAAAGACATTATACTGCTGACTTTAAAGATGGATGAAGGGGCCATGAGACAAAGAATGCAGGTGGCCTCTAGTAGCTGGGGAAAAAAAAAGAAAAAAGTACCTGCTGAGAGAGTACCCTGCTGACATGGTGATTTCATCACAGTGAAACTTATTTTGTACTTCCGACTTCCATAAATATTAGATAGTAATATTATATTAGATAATAATATTGCTTTAAGAAAGATAATATGTAAAATATAATGAGATGAAACAAATAAACAGATAAATCCCAGCAAAAACTCTCAGGACACAAGATGGTAATTATTAGGGAAGTGGGAAGGGAGAGGGAAGGAAAGAGGTGAATAGTGGGGGGGTAAAGGACACTGGACTCTGGTGGAGGGTGTGGTGTGAAATATAGACTGAGATGTAATGTCATTATTCAAAAATGAATAGCATTGTGAACAAAAGAGAGAATTTTTTAAAGACTGAAAAAGAAAGATAATAATACTGTTTTAAGCTACCAAGTTTGTGGTAATTTGTTGTAGCAATATAATAAACAAATATACATCTTATTCATAGCAAGCCTTGGTTCCTAATCCCAAACATAAATCTATCTAGTACTCTGGACCTTGGTTTAAAACTAGGGCCTAAAGAAAATCTCTAATCTTTAACTCAGCTATATGGAAACAAGGAGAAAGAGTCACACTCAAAATATAACAGATTTCTAGAATAAACTGCAACAGTGACAATGTCCACTAGTAAATAGTGCCCAGAGACATAAATTTTGACTTAATCAGATTAGTATTCAAAATAATAGCTAAGAACCTTGAATTTAGAGTAAGTCTTCCTAAATGTGAAACCCAACTCATCCCAAGATCCTGTGATCTAGAGCAAGATGCCTTTATCTTCAATGTGTTACACTTGTCTCACCTGCAAAATCACAATAGTAACTGTACCCTTTCTACAGCAACATTGTTAGAGAAGCGGTGCAATGAGATTAGAACCATGCCCAGTGGTATTATAGTGGGAAATGGGGAGAAAGAAGAAAAACAGTGTATACACAAACACCAGAAGTGACATTGTAATAATTCTGATTATCTTATACCACATTGCTGAAAGCACTGAAAGTTTCAGTTGTATAGAGATGTTTAATATCGCCAGATGTTCTATTTTTTCCTTTAACTGACAGGGACTAGATCTAGAAAGGATCTGGAGACAAATCCAAATAAACCCCCTACCTTAATAAAAGTTCCAAGGAATGAGGATCAGTGCTTCTTAACTGTTTTGGAGATCACTTTCTAGCTTCTAGAAGGCACTTTCTAGTTTCCGGAAGGCTTACTCTAATTAATATGTCTGAAATATCATCTTAAATTTTTGCTTATGCCCTCAAGATAGGAACTTACTTATTTTAAAATACTTTCTCTTCCAGGGTCATTTTCCAGAGAAAATGAATAAAAATCATACTAGATTTTTCTATAGTTGAAGTCTGCAAATTACCACCAAAAGGAATCAAGAAGTTGACTACTTTATGATTAAGGTCAGTCTCCTATGTAAGCAGATCTAGTGGTACCTTCCTAACATTCACTTAAGAGGCAATGAGAATAACCAACTTGTCCCAGACAGTCATCTACTTACCTTATAGAGAGTCTCTTGCAACTGTGATCTCAGATATGGTTTCTGATTATTTCATTCATAAAATCATTCATTTATTCATGCATTCATTCTTCAAACCATTATTTAGTACTAACTAAATACATGCACATACATGTGTGGATCATGTGCAAAGTTTATGGGAGTTTAGAGATGAAAAATATCGCTCCTATCCCTAAGAAGCAAAGGTATTTTAGCTCTTAGTGGAAATGAGGTTAAGTCTCTGATTCACAGGCTATTATGAGGATTAAATTAGAGAATGAATGCAAAGTCCTTCCATAATTCCTGGCACATGACCCATAGCATTCCTTCTTGTTACTATCATTAGAATATAGGTAGAGCTGTAAGAAATTAGAGAACATATAGCCCTGTGGTTCTTTTTCATGCATCATAATCACATGGAGGACTTATTAAAATCCCACATACTGGACCCAACTCCTATAGTTTCTGATTCCCTAGTCTTCCATGAGGCTTGAGAATCTGCATTTCTAAGCAGTTCCCAGATGACATCAATGCTGCTGCTCTAGGGTCACCCTCTGAGAACCCGTTTCCATTTTAGCCTCTTCATTTTACACATGAGAAACTCAAGAGTAAAAGTGGTTTACCCAAAGGTGCATTCATAGCTAACTCTTCTGATGCTACACTTATCTTTAATACTCTGCTGTCTGTCTGGTAACTGCATATTATAACAGAGAATTTCACATTATTAGCCTTAAAGAAAACAGTACTGTAGTTACTGTATGCATCATACATGTTTGCGCATGGATAGACGAGAGAAGGATCAGCATCTCTGGACAGGGAAGCTATGTAGGTGGTCTCTCATGTCTCAGGCACCAGTCAGTATGAAAACCACTTGCATTAGTTACCTACTACTGGGTTCCAAATCCTTCCAAAATCTAGACTCTCAATATCGTACATATTTATTTCTGTGAACCAGAAACCTAATTATGGCTTAACTGGCTATCTACTTTTAGGGATTCTCACAACATTCCAGTCAAGGTGTTGGGACAGAACTGAGATTTCAGCTGAAGACTTGATCGGGCAAAGATCTGCTTCCAAGTTCATGTGCATGATTTAGGATTCAGTTCTTTTTTGACTGAGGGGCTCAGTTCCTCACTACTTATGAGCCAAGGGTTTTTCTCAGTTCCTTGTCATGGGAGCCTTTCCAAAGTTTTAGTTGTCTTCATCAAAGTCAAGATAGAGGTAGAGTATGCTGGCAAGACAGAAGTTACAATCTTCTGTAACCAGTCGATGATGCTACATCCTATCACTTTTTCCATGTTCTACTAGTTCTAAGCAAAGCTACTGGGTTAAATCCACTTTCAAGGCAAGAAGATTACACAAAGCAGTAAATGTCATCAGTGAAGATGATTGAGGGCCATGTCCAATGCTTCCTGCCACACCACTCATAGAAACCAAACTCCTCAAGTCACAGGTGAGGAAGTTGATGGTCAGAGACAGCATGGGGCTTAAATAAGATCATAGCTCCAGTCTACTTCTCTGACAAAAGCTGTAGTGCTCTATTACATCACTACAAAATTCTTTCCATTTGATCTTTACTACAGACATGCAATAAATGATACATCAGTTAAAAACAAAAATGTTCTGATGGAATAATAGCTTGTAAATTTATCATACCAAAACATTAATCCAAAAAGAATTTGGAAAACATTTGCTTAATCATTATTGCAATCCTAAGGAACCCAAGAGATAAAAATGTAATGCAGTAGTTCCAAAGAATAATTTTTTTTTGCCTTATTCAAATAACACAAAGAGAAGTGCTTTCTTTTGGCTCTCATGCACATAACAGGAGGCAATTGCCTTTGACCAGGAGAAGGCATACCTCTTGACCTTGTAAGACTGCCCTACAGCTTTCAAAACTAAATATTTCTTATAAATATATCCCACAGATATCCTCAAGTGATACTTATTCACCAGACGGGTCACTAGAGAAGGTTGAAATACTCATTTCAGTTTCAGCAATCATTTATTTACCACCTGTGTTTAAGGTAAATGATGGACTCTAAGGAAGCAGTAGTGAAGGGTTGCAGCTCTAATGGTCCTTCAGATCTGCTAAGGGGAACAGGTATGTTTTAAACATGGCAGATAATTAATTCAAAGTGCTTTGAAGGCAGAATACAAAGTGTTATCGGAGAATATAACAGTAAGTCCTAACCGAATATGGGGGTACCAAAGAAGTGATAATTAAGCCGAGATCTGAAGAAGGCACAGATATTTGCGTATTCTTTTTCCTCACCTAAGTGAACAAAGGAAAACAAGAGCATTTCAGGTCAAGTCTCCAATGTGAGAAAGCCAATTGTATCGGTAAGATCAAATCACAGAAAGTTAAAAAACAAAAAAAAGAACAACCTATGCAAATTTTACACATGATTGGGAACTAGTAAAATAGTAATCATTGATTATAGGCAGCTGTAGCAATAAGTTGAACTGAGTCCTGGATCTGTCAGACATGGTTTGGTTTCAGAGTTAACCTGATCCCTTGACAAAGGGCATATTGCTGGAGAATAAAGTTCATCGGTGATCCCTCTTCCTTACTTAAAGCTTTGGGACAATTCTCCACATTTCCAAAAAGAAGCAAGGTCAGAAGCATGCTCTATGGGTAAGAAAGGGATAGTGTGCAGGACAGCTGGGTACTTTTCACTGGGGAACAGACTCCATGGGGAAGCAAACTTTCCAAGAAGAGGTTTAAAAGATTAATCATTAGCAATTTTCTTTAATGATGAGTCATTAGTGATAAATCATTCATGATCTCCTTCCTGACAGTGATGGATACAGGGATGTGTCAGAAGAGAGCTCTGAGTGAAGTTGGGAGGCCTCCCACTCAGAATTGGGCCCCAGGATGTTGTGAAGATAATGCATTGATGAATAAGAAACACAGCTTCCAGGAGGAAGCTACCGCACTTCTCAAAGCATTTTTTGTAGTGACATCTAGTGGCGATGAAAATTACTTCCCAAGAGTCCCAACAGCCTGGGTTCTAACCCTGCTCTGACATTAGCTCCAGGCAAAAGCTGATTGTGGCTCTTGAGCTCCAGAACACCTTTGTTTTGTAACACCAAACAATATTTTGCCACTGATATTATTTGTAAGTCTTCTTTATTTACAAATTGGAGAGAAACGGTCTCTCGGGGTTGTCATGTGGATAAAAATACTTAAATATAGGAGATGTAGCACTTGGTGAATGAAGAATAAAGACAGAAGAGAAGAGAAAGTCTTGAAATAGGAAAGAGTAAAGACAGTTTATGGTAGAGATGAATTGGTATGCTTCCCAATGTGCCCCGATGTAACGGAGTGATGGTGAACTGGTGTAGAATAGAAAACACAGGCTTTGGTCTAGAAAAGGGTGGGTCAAAAGTTGGTTCCCTTACCTAATGGTGGTGTGACAACAGAAAGAGGCTTACCCTCTCTGAATATGTTCTCCATATATTAAAAGGTGGTGGATATACCTACCTCACACTGATACCTTTAAGATTAAGAGAAAATGAGGGCAGCACTTATAAATAGAAGATGCTTATGGGTGTCAGTTCCTTTCCAGCCTTCTCCATCAAACCCTAAGCTGCTCTTAGGGGTCAAACAATTCATTCTTTTCTACTGGTTCACTCAGACTAGGTTTGGTTCTTCCAAATCCTCTTAATCCCTTTGCCTCAACCACTTATTCTGACACTCTTCACCCCAAGGAAGTGACTGGTTCCAGTCTGACTGTCCATTGCAAATCAGACATCTCTGGATAGTTCTTTCCCAGAAGTTGCTGGAAGGTAATTCATGCTTCTTACTGCTCCTTATAGAAAATCTATGGCAATTGTTCTCTCTTGGGACACCTAACACAGAGAAGAAAGCTGCAGCAGGTTGCTCTTAAGCCAAAGATAACTTGCTCAGCTTATATTTCAGTCTGCTGCTGGTACAGGATGAGACTGCCTTTTACCTTTCTAGTCTAGATACCTAAGTGAGTAAGTGTCCTACAGCTAGGAGAACAACAAAAGATGGCCAGGTTTTAATTCAATGCCGAGAAAAAATAAATCTATGTCCCCTATTTCTCTGTAAAGGTCCCTTCTTAGTTGGAGGGATGTGTCATCACTGCAAAAAAAGGATTTCTTCCTCCCTGAATTTGTTTTGTTCCTCTCAGAGGTAAAGATAATAGTTTTCCTCAGCACAGGTGATTTTCCTCCCATGAAGCCTGTAGACAACTCAATTAATTTTTCAGGCCCAAACAATTTGAGAGTCTATTTATCTTCACAGGATGATCACCTTCACCAAATCATTTTGTCATCTCTTTGCTGTGGAGTTCTGTGACAGAGATGATCACAGAACTTTGTACTTAAAAATAAATACAATAAAAAAATAAGTAAATAAATTCTGTTTGTCTTCTGTACTGATCATACCCCTCCTCCAAGACTTTGAAACTGAAAACTTGAGATATGGACTAACACAGAAACATCCAGTAAAGGTAGGAGTAAAATGCTTCCTCATTCCTTCTAATTGTCTAGATTAGTCTTTTCTAATAGCTCCATAAAATGATTTTATAGACAAAATTCAGTCTTTTTCACCTATCCATTTTACCTATAAAGTGAGAGGGAGACACTTTTTATAAAGCATATTGAGTTGTGCCCAGATGGAGCAGTGGTTAAGTTAATTGCCTCTGAAGGTCACATACCCCTGGATTCAAGTTCTGGACCAGGGAGGCACACCCACTGTGAACAACTAAATGAAAAAAATAATAATAATAAAGTGCTTCTCCTTCCTCTCTCTTTCTGCCTGCCTACCTACTGCTGCCTTCATTCCTGCCTTCACCTTTCCTTTAAAAAAAAAAAAAAAAACAAAGCATATCGAAGACTTATTTTCATATTTATTTTTATTCCCCTTGGAACACTGAGAAAGAAACTTAAGACATGACTTTTATTTTTCATTGTAAAATTAACGCCTAAGTTGGTTGAAAAAGAAGCAACATAAAAAGTATAGAAGAATTTAAGATGCAAAGTAAGGCTTTCCCTACTTTTATCCCCAGACATGCTTTATTTACACTGTTATACGTGTGTAAATGCATAGATACAGAAATGAAATCCTGTTGCCTTGTTTCTTCCATATATTTTAGAGAGATGTTTATACCAACACTTCTAAATCTCATTTTAAGTGTTTACATATCAGAATGTTTATGCATATAATTTATTTATAAAGACCTCTATTGATATTTTTCAGGAATTTTAGCAAATAACAAACTGCTTTAGAGAACATCTTTCCAGATAGATCTTCATATTTGGGGATAAGTAGAACTGCATGATACATTTGAACAGTGGAATTGCTGGATCAAAATAGTGACAAGGACAGAAGAAAGGGTGTAAAACTTTCCACCTGATATGTCTGCAAGTCAAACAAAGCAGATGCCAAGTCCTCACATTATCTAGCCCTGTCTTTCTAAAAGACATATATGAAAAAAAAGAGTACAAATAGTGTATGTTCACAAGAATCAGATCATTTAAAAATTCTCTCCCATTTCAAGAAATCTCTTTGGTGACAGTAAATAATGCTGCAATAAAAGGATATCTCTGGCAATTAGTGTTTTTATGCTTCAGGTGAATATCCAGATGTGGGACAGCAGGACTTACCCATCAACTGATGAGTGTATGATGAAGATGTGCTACATCTACATAATGAAACACTACTCTACTATGAAAAAAGGTGAAATCCTGTTACTTGAAACAACATGGAAGGGCCTAAAGGGAATTATGCTTATTGAGATAAGTCAGGAGAAAGACAGGCACCATGATTTCATGAACTTGTGATATGTGCAGAAACCAAACAAACAAATGAATCGAATCAAAGATAGACTTATTTTACACACTAAAGTTAGTGATTACCAGAAGGGACGAGGGAGGAGGCTTGAAAAAAAGCAAGTAAAAGGAGTCAATAATATGGTGAAGGATGAAATTGAACTGTTAGTGGTAAATTTAATTATTAGATTAAAAAATGTTAATTTATGATGATGCCTACCTTAAGCCTAATAATGTTATGATGCAAAGTTTCTTCAATAAAATGTTTTTAATGAACAAAATCTGAGTTTTTGCTTTGTTTTTGAGCCTTTAATTTTTCTCTACTCCCCTTCTGATCTTCTCTCTGTTGAAGAATAGGCTAATGCCAGCATGATGGGTGAAGCCTCCAATCCGTGTCCGTCTAGCCTCCCCGACACCACTGACATGTGGCCAGTTTGGTTTTGTCTCTGGATGTCCTCTACTAGTATTTGATAAGGTGTGACTGACCTGTTCTTAGCCATGAGCATTGTACACACTGACAACTAATGACTACGAATTTTACCACTGTCTCTAGTCATAAATCCCTTTACTCCATAGCCTTCTTGACCTAACCCCGTATTTCTTCAGTCTATTTGTCCTCTACAGCAATTCCATGTTTTTTGACTGGGGAACAAAGTATTTTCCTGAATTTCCTACATGCCATGCACAATCTGTGGAAACTGAGGACACCATCTCAGATTCATATATGTCAATACTACCCTCCCCCAAACTGCTCTACAACACCTGTGCCATTTGGCACAAGGCAGGGATGCAGTTCACCACCAATTAGTGAGGCTCCTCTCTCCACCAACCTTTGTTGTTTTTTAGGGCCAAGATGAGTAAAATAAGTAGGCATGGAATTCTATTCCCTTTCTTGGGTCTCACATTGTTTAAGAATCAAATCTAATCCCCTCTGATCTTCCCTAATTTTGCCTACTTGTTCTACTTTATTTCTCTTCACAGTCTCGGGAATCTTGCCGTTATATACTACTTCTTAGTACATTATGACTTTATGGAAACTCTATACTCAGATCTTTCAAACTTAAGCCTCAACATAAAGAGAAGCTTCAGGAATTTTCAAGTTTTCTTCTTTCTCTTAACAATGCTGGTCTTTCAAAACTATGGAGTTGCTATGTATTAAACCAAAGTATAATTCATAACTCAATGTTCTTATATTTTAGAATCTAACTGCCTTAACCTAGAAACCCTGCCAATAATAAACAATACAGTGTATTACTGATTCAATAAGTAGAGAGCCTCAGAATATCATGACTGACAGGGAATGAAAATATACAAGAAAATATTCCACTTCTGGTTTAGTCAAGAAAGCTCTTACTGGACTAATTTTCCAATAGTTAAAAACTATAAACTTTCAACAAAATAAAATAAAATAAATGAATGATGGATTTGGAGAGTGAATTCTGCAAAGGAAATTTTGTAGGAGGAGATAAAACTCTTAGCCTTTCTGATTTGAAGAACAAGAAAGGAGCAGGACAAATGCTTAAAACAAAAGATAAAGAGAAAATATTTGAGCAATAGGGAAAAAAGATTATATCACTCTCCGGGAAACAACTTAAATGAGTCGAATTTTCATTAAAAATATAATTACAGGCATTATAGGAGCACCCTGCTGACTTACGATTAAGTGTATACAGCATGGCCCCTATATATTCTGAGGACCCAGGTTCAAGACAAGGGACTGGGGGTAACAACCAAGATGAACAACTAAATAAAAATGAATAAATCCTTCTTCCTCCTCTCTCTTCCTGCCTGCCTACTTGCCTTCATTCCTTCCTGTACCTTTCCTTTAAAATAATTATATTGATATGTCTTTAATTTTATAGACTCCATGAAGTTCAAGGTAGTTTACTGAGTGGTCTGCTATGGTTGTATTTTTCAGCCACAGTCAAGACTATGGGGGGCTAGGAAATGATTATTTTTCCTTTGCCATAGAGAAAGTGAATGAGCAGTCATTTTCAATATACCTAGGGGTATATCTAGGTTGCTGGATACACATTTCAATAAATTGAGCTTAAACATTTCTATGGTATTCGTGCGAAATGCTCAGATTGGCATGTATGTGGGAAATTAATCTTCAACAACATATTTTATTATTTTCATATATTATTTATTCTTATTAAAGGGCTCTAAGTTACTTCATGCAAATATGGAAATTCAGAAGGAGCTACAATACTGTAAAGAAAGCAAAAGAACACAAAAGATCCCCAAAATGAACTGCCCTGACGCCTGACTTTCAGAGCACCCCTCCTCATTTCTGCCTCCCTTCATGCTTCTGATACAAGCTAATAATATATTTTAACAACAAAAGAAGAATTCTTTGTGGGCTATTACCAAGTTATCTAAGTAGGTAAACAGGAAATCTCCAACTCATTAGTTAGGTGAGAAAGAAAAAGTCACCATGAGCTCAAGAGTAGGGAATAAAAATAAATGTGCTTTAACTCCCACAACCAGGTTAAACCCTAACACACAGTTTATTTTTCTTTGGCCCTCTCTTCTTTTTTTTCTTAATTCCCTCTTTCTTCTCCTACTTTTCTCTCCTTCCTTCCCTCTCCTCCTCCTTCCTTTCTTTCCCCTCACTTCTTTCTCTTTGTCTTTCCTTGGTCTCTCATTTTTTATTTTGCTGTTTTCTTCTATCTTTCGTTGTATCTGTCATTCATTCATTCTTCCTTCTAGTCTATCTATATTACTTTCCCTCCTTTTGTCATTCTAGGAATATGTTTTGCCTACAGAGAGTGAATACTACGTAACAGACACTGCTTAACACTGACTATAAGAGAAAATAAGAGGAAGAGCATTTGCCTTCCAAGTTTACAATCTAGCATCTGGGTCTCACTGCATGTTGATTAAACAAACACTTCCCGCTCTTTATGACTCTCTGCATTCCCAAATAGAATGTTTTTTTTTTTTAAAAAAAGCATCAATGCTAAAATAAAGTATATGTCCATGACAGGGGTAACCAACTATAAAGTCATATAGATCCATGGTAGAGCAGGTAAAAAAAAAAAATTGAATGATGCAGCTCATGTCCAAAAATAGAAAGATATTATAACAGCATCAAACTGGAAGTATACAGCTCATCTAAACCAGGCAGTGCTGCTCAGTTTTCATGCAGCACTCTTGCCTTGTACCACTAAATCTCTTAATTTTTCAGGAGGAAGTGGAAATCTCAGTTGTGATATCATTACTTCATTTAAAAAACATGTGGCATAAGCAGAAAATATCTAAGAGTTAGATATAGTTAGCTATTTGCCATTTTGAAATTCTTCTAATATTTTACTACTCAGCTTATCTAGACAAAGAAACCTTTCTATCAAATGTATGACAGAAGCTACCCTATTTTTGACCTTTTAGGATCTAAAATTATGACTTCCGTTGGTTCATATATCTTGTAGTTACTTATAGAAAACAAATGACAAGGAATTATTTCCCAATTATTTCTTAGGTCTAGTTAGGGAAGGTCAAGTATTGACAAGTAATGTCATGGGTAATTAGCAGGGTTTATTGCATTCATGGTTACAATGCCATTATCATTGAAAAGCCTGGGAAGTCTTTCAAACCCTTCTTATCCATATCAGGATCTCAATTTCAGTTTGTCCATTTGCTCTAGGTCAATGAATACCATAGTGATACCTTCCTCTACCAAATCAAATGGAAGCTCTACCAAGCTTCTTGATCAAATCTCAAAAATACACAGTACCTTTGTAAGATTATACCTGTGGTTATCAAACTATCCTTCTAGTTAAATATGTGGGTCACAAAAAAAAAAAATGTGGAGCAGCATTTTCTAAAATGTCTCAACCAAGGAATTCTTTCTTAAATAATTCCCATTCAATCACATATCTACAGAAAATGCTGTAGACACTGCCAACTGGAACTAACAAAATGGCTTTCTTAGATATGTCAAGTAATATTTGGTGAAGATAATACATTTTTTAACTTATGTTGAAATACATTTTGAATAGTTTAATACTTCTGCATTTTCTCTATTGCACTTTCTCCAGTGTGGAAATCCAGAAATGTCATCACCAAATCAACTCATTTAACACTTCACATATATTACATAGCATTTTCATGAATATTTCTTCATTTAGCCCTTATGAAAAACTTCTCAGGCAAATACCTCCCTGAACTTTATTTACTCATCTCAGAAATGGGGAAATGACTGACTTGCCTAAAGACACTCAGGCTGATGTGAGATTCCAATTCTGTTGGCTCCAGGTACAAAGTTTTTTCAGATCTTTCATTCAATTCTAATTTCAGATTGCTCAGAGTTTCTATATCCAGTGCTGTTCTTCCAAACTTGTAGATGAGCTTATGGTCATAATCATTGTCTATGCTGCTAATTATTGTAATTAAGACATTGGTTCATGCTTTTTAAAAAAAAGGTACCATCATAAATGGGTGATGAATATAAATTATAAAGACACAGCATAATTCATTGTAGAACTCCTTGGCTCAAATGCAAAAAGCAAAATTATCAATTAGTTCAAACATTTGTACATGAAAGTTACTGTGATGGGCAGGTTAGGGAGAAGAATAAGATATACTCCCTACTTTCAAGTTACTGAGAAAGGAAAGGAAAGTGCATGATCACCTTTCAAAGAAAAAATTCAAGGGAGAGAAAAACATGAGGCAGCTCAAGAAAAGAGACTGAAAACTCAGGAAAAAGTCACTGAATTTCAAACCTGGATATGTTTGACTAGTATTCTTCGAGACAGCAGATAGACATGGAAGTAGATCGCAAAGGGTTAATACATCAGTGCTTATACCTGAGAACATTAGTCTCCCTTCAAACCTGCTTAGAGTCTCTTCTCAGAAAAGACAGTTTTGGATAAACCCTGTGAGTGACAATATTGTAATGTGTTAAAAAAATGTTTTCATGTTTTCTTCCTTTTCAACTTCGCAGAGAGCAGTTAAAGACTTTTCACATACATTTATGATGTTGTCTCTCTTTTTTTTAGTAGAAATTGAAGAATGGTCTCAAAATGCCTGTTTTTCCTACAAACATAGTCTCTCTGTAGCTCACGGCAAAGAGAATTTACTCAGCTCACCTCTATACATAATTAGGCCATGCTGAAGAGAAGTCCCGCTATTCTTTGACTGCCAATAATCTCTATGTGGCCTGCTACCTGACATGAGGGAGATGCTCCGGGCCTAACATGCTCTGGGCTTGGAAAGTTCCAAGGGCAGCCCTGAGGGAACAGGGGAAGGCTATGAATCAGTACTCTCCACATATGTTCTGCTTTTAAACCTGGATCACTTCTGGTCTTACCAGGGGAAATAGCAATGACAGCAGCAGCAGACTACTTTCCATGCATCTTATTAAAAAGTCTTACTACCACTTTGGAATGTATTACTATTCACTAAATGCCATTGACGATTTATTGGATTCTTGGAATGCTATATTCCTACTCACCCCTGAGGTCCTCCTTTACTTTTGGGAAGATTTCCTGATGGGTGCAGCCCACAAATGAGCTTTCTCAGGGCACCACATTCAATTTTCAATTCAAAAATCAATTTCATGATTATTGTCCAGATATTTCTCATGTTGATCTTTGTGTTGTCTTTAAAACCCGAACTCCCTGAAAATAACATGACAGCCGTATACCAAATGGCTTATGTGTCAAGCACTGTGCCAAGTAAAAGAAATTATTCTGTTTTAAAGCTAAGTAAAACTCAGTTTCCCAAAGAAAGAACAGAGCTTGATGGTAATTCATCGAGCCAAAAACCCTTTGTTTCATAAAAGTCCTCCACTGTCTTCATGTTGGAAGGTATGAACTGTGTTATATGTGCTAAGGATTTGTGTTTCCTATGGGTTTTATATACTATACAATTTGTCCACAAGTTAAGGGGTAAAAATATTTTGTCAACCAAGAAAATGTGTATCACCTATTAAACCATGTAAGAGAAACAGCCTCCATTGAAAGCCTTCAGAAAATAAATCCATTTAACAAAAATATCTTACCAGAAAGGGCAAGGGTTCTATATGGCTTATGTTTGTTTTATTTATATATTATTGAAGTAGATTTGACATACAATATAGCATAAACTTAAGTTATACCACATACTAACTTGATACTTTTATATATTAAAATATGATTGCCTTTGTAATGATAATTAGCATCTCTTATGCTACATATTATCCTTTCTTTTTAGTGCTTGGAATCAGTAAGTTCTCTTAACAAGCTTGATAATTATAATACAATATACTGCTCTACAGTCATTATATTGTGCATTCCATCTCTAGGACTTATTTATTACTCATTGAAAGTTTGGACTTTTAAACAACATCTGTCCTCTCCTCATAATCCCCAACCCCTATTAGCATCCATTTTATTCTATTTTTACAAAATTGGCTTTGAAAATTCTACACATAAGTGATATATAGTATTTGTCTTCCTGTGTTTTATATCACTTAGCATAATATGACAAAGTTTTGGACATGTCAAAAATAGCAGGATGCCTTTATTCTCATGGCTGAATAATATTCCCTTATGTATATATGTACATATATATGTATATATGTGTGTATATATACATATAGGTATATACATGTACATATGTATATATGTACATATATACGTACATATATCAACTTATTTATCTATTTATGGGCACTTAGGTTGTTTCCATACCTTGCCTACTACAAAAAATTAAAAATAGATCTACCATATGATCCACTTCTGGATATACACTCAAAGGAAATAAAAAGAAGAAACAAAAGAAATATATGCATGTCTATGCTTATTGCAGCATTATTTATAATTATCAAGGCTTCTATATGTTATTAAAATCAGGCACTATATAAATGGTAAGCCATTCTTTGCTCAAAGAGTGTAAGAGACAAACAGTATAATTTGGTGACATCATTAATATTAAGCACCTATAAAAATCAGGGCTTACAGAAACATCTCTACTATTCCCAAACCTTGAGGTCATCCTGACATTTCTTTTCTAGTTTCTCTGGTCTTATATTGTCTACTATATTCCAGGTACTATTAAGCAAAGGAAAGCAATGTAGGCTTTCCTTAAAAAGTACATTGTCTGATGGGGAAATGTTTTAGAAAATATTCATAACACAAAGAATAGAATAACAAACTCTGCTTATGTGGGTGAAAGTAAACTTTTGTTGGAGATGCTTGAGTTGAGTTCTAAAGAATAAAAGAACCACTAAAAGTTTCCAAGCGTGTTCAATACAGGGAACGATAATGAGATGATACCACGACATGAAAAAACCAGAATAGTCCTTTCCTCTTCCATTTTAGTGGCATGGAGAAAAACAGAGAATGAGGCAAAGAGGCCAGCAGGGATATGCTGGCTTCCAGAAAACTCCCAGTAATGCTTCTTAACATGACTTGAAAAAATTCACTGAAAAACTAAAGAAGAGGTTTACTTGTTACAATAGTACACTTTTCCAGAGATGCTAAATATTGAAAAGACTCAAGCAGAATCACAGTTTGTTTACGTTGATGTGCTCAGGGAAAAAGTAAGTCTCGGCTGCTCTTAGAGTACAGGGATAGGGGCATATTCAGGTAAGAGAGTATGAAGAGTTTGAGGAACTGAAGATGCCCCAACCCTGGGCCATGAACATGACTGTACAGGGTTAGAAAAGGAATCTGAGCCTTGAGTTTGTCACTTGTGCCACCAGGTACCATCTCACATTCTTTCATTAATATGACATAAATTTACTGAGCTCCTACCACGTGCCAGGCCCTTTTTAAATGTTGGGAATACAACAGAAATCAGCCATTTCTGACTTCATGGAACACTTATTCTGGGGGAAAGAGGCAAACCAATATTTTAAAAAAGCCAGTATTTCAGAATATGTTAAGTGTTATGGAGAAAAATAAAACACCAAGGTGTTATCTGACTTTGTCATACTCTTCTCATGTACTAGTTGAAATCAGACGCTACAAGATTCCATTTGTCTTCTACTAAGCCAGGCATTAAAGAGATGTGCAAAAATGTTCAATGTCACTTTGTTTACTAAATACTTCTGGTTTTTGAGAATAGAGTTGTTCTTATTAAAAATAAACCTTTGTTCAGAAACAATGAATAAAATAACAAATAAGTATATTTTATCATATTGGTGTAAAATTAAGTTTTCGGGTTTGTGAGCTTGAAGAGTGCAGGGATCTAGAGACCAAAAAGCTTGAGAATCATCTGTGTAGAAAGGTCATACTGATCAATGTTTGCATTATAGTTCCTCTTCATTAAGGCTTCAAGTCAAATGTCATTTCAACAGATATCTCAACAGACTGTCTCCCAAATGATAAACCTAAGGTACTTCTACCCCTTCAATGATGGTTACTTTTATGTGTCAACTTGAATGGGCTATTGGGTGCCTATAAAGTTGGTTAAACAATATTTCTGGGTCTGTCAGTGAATATTTCTGAATGAGATTAACATTTGAATATGTAAACAGAACAGATTTCCCTCCCCCAAATGGGTGGGCTCTTCTAGTCCTTTGAAAGTCTGAATAGAATAAAAGGTTGCATAAGAAAGATTTTTTTTTTTTCTCTCTGCCTGACTCTCAGCTGTATATGAGTCTTCTATTTTTGTACTCAGACTTGGACTAGAACTTACACCCTTGGTTCTTCTAGGTCTCTAGCTTGCCAACTTCAAAACTTTACAGTCTCCATAATCACATGAACAAATCTCTCTCTCTCTCTAGATAGATAGATACGTGTGTGTATGTAGACAGATATATCAATTTCTATCCTTCTTGGTAGCTTCTCTCTTTCTTTCTTTGTTTCTTTCTTTCTTTCTCTCTTTCTTATATATCTGATTTCCAATTGGTTGTTTCTCTGGATAATACAGACTAATATTTCTTCTATAGATCTCAGTCATATTACTCAATTTTACTTTTATCACAGTGATAAGGGCTATCTGAAGTCAACCAACATGTCTCTTGTTCTCTATTGACTATGCTATAAACCCCATTAAACAGTAATCTTGTTTTCAACTACTTTCATTTCACCTATGTTAGAGCGCAGTATAGAAAAAAAAAATCCAATATACATTTGTTGAATAAATGTATGAGCTGCATTTCTTCCAGCCTTTGCTATCATCCTCCATGCAGGTTCACCTCATCTCCTACTTGCCTCCCCTTAATGTTTACCTTGCTGATTTCTAACTCCAGTACATTCCTTATTCTCCAAAGAAGCTTAAATTTGGCCCTATCACAATTCTGTATGAACCTGTAATGGCTCCCTATATTCTGTTACAACAAATTCAGAATTTTAGCACAATTCGAGTCACTTTTCTTGTCCATACATTTCTTATTTTTACATATACTTCTTCCTCTATAAAAGTCAGTGTCTTCAATTTTTCCCAAACATCTATGCTTAGCACTGTGTCTATACTTTAATTCTCATGGTATTGTTTCCCAAGATTACTCCCCCTTGTCCAAAATGTGCCCGTCATTTCCAAGTCCAACTATACCATCTCTTCTACTGGATCGCTCAGGATACAACAAGCATTTACTGATGCCCTTTTACTCTGTACCATACAACTTGGTACAAAGATTGGAAATCAGTTTCATCTCATGTGCTAACTTCAATCATTTCTTAGTGTTCTTTGGAACATGATGTTGAGAAATATTCTGAGTCTCAAAGGAGAAAGGAATGCCATGATTGATTAGCAATGTTTGCCAGTAGACTCAGGCAGAGGGAGAAGGCCTTACTTAGCATTTACTAATGGGTTCTTGGGCATCAGTTCTATATAATTTCTGTTTGTGGTTAATATAGTCCACTATTCTTATCAACCTGTCTTTTCCAGTAAAGAAACATGGGATAACGTGAATTGTGAAGGTAGGAAAAGCTACTATGAGTTCCTCCAATACCCCTCTAACATCAAGTCAGAGTCCGATAGAACCTATGACCTGCCTTCATCTATCCATTTTTCCATTCTCTCCTCCCCGACAAAGGGAAAGACATCTCTAGTTATTATTGTTAGTTATCTCACCTTTCTTTACTTGTAAGTTTGCATTGCAGAAATATTGATTTCCAGGTCTTATAGTAATTGTATTTGCCCCTTTTCTTCCCTAATACAAACATCCTTTTTAGTCTGTTCATTACCAAAATCAGCTACATTGCCTAAGACTCTGTGTCTCTAAATCCTACCCTCACCACAGCACTTTGTACCCAGGATTAAGCTGAGGTCAAAGGAGGTGCTTATTATGGGCTGAATGAAAAAGGGGATAAGAAAATGACTTCTTTATCAGTTTGAGGCTTATGGGCCTTTCTGTCATGACACAAAGGAAAGCACAATGACTCTGATATATTCCATTACCCATCATCAACTCCACTTGCAATGCTTATAAGCACTCTCTTCTCCCCAGCTTCTAATGGGATGCCATCCATATTTCTAATAGTAATAATCATTTTAGTAAGGATAGTTTATTAAAGATGAAAGTCAGAAAAAATAAATATTTGTCAAGTACAAACTAGTACAAGCTTGATATATCATCAGTGGATAGCTCAGCTAGAGCTGAAGCTCTATGTCAACCTGATTCTCTTTTCTTTCATCTAGAAAAACACAATAACCTGGTTTAATACCATAACCTGGTTTTGTGATATGGGACACTCTCAGACTTTCTAAATTATAGCTTGCTCCTCCGTAAATGCATGGAGTAGAGGGAGAGATACATTTAATGTTTCCTCAAGCTTTAGATCCATCATCTAAATTGACATTTTAAGTATTGAATCTGCAAAATGAATTTATTTTGATTAATTTTTAATACAGAAAGTATTCTGTGATGAAGGATCTGCTTGGATTTTAGACATCTGGGGAAACATTTGGCTATTTTAGAGCTTGTACTTTAATCAGCCTACCTACCTACACTTTTGGAAAACAGTTTATAATTGGAGAACTAGAGAGGTTGAATTTGATCATAATCCCAGTTGCCACTCAAAATCTTCTTTGCCAGTGCAGAGTGGGGTTTGTTTTCTCTTTTACAATTTTACCATCTCCTCATTCCAAATGCAATTTTGAAAGCAGCAAAGTCAGAGCTACCACTGCAGTTGGAAATTTTCTTTATCACAGGATTCAACCTTAGATACCTCTTCTCAGTCCTTTGTTTGTTCATGTCATTATCCCTGCTCTCTGTCTCTGCCTCTGTCAACAGCTCATAATCAAACCAGACCACATGACTGCCCTGTTCTCTGATAAATATCCTTCCATAAGATATCCCTTTCCAAGTACTTGGGACTCATGACTTCTCCTTATTATAATAGGCTGCTCTCTTTGATGAAATAAAACTGGGAATCCCCTGGATTCTCTTTGGAAGAATAAACTGATCCTACTACATTTTTTTGACAGCATCCTATCTTTGCTCTCTAGCAGCTTCCTCTGCCTGAAATATCTGTTCCCCAACTCTTGGCATAGCTAAATTCTTTTTATCCCTCAGATGTCAGCCCACATTTTACTATATTCATGAAGCCTTTGCTGATTCCCAGCCCTCCAACAACTGCCATCTTCCATTATCTCCTTATGTGCTTCAAAATAACCTTAATGATAATATCATGCTTGAAATTATTTTTTAAACTTTCTTTCATCTACCCTAAATATAACTGTATGAGATTAAGGACTATGTTTAACTTACTCATCTTCTACTCGGTATCCAAAGAATCTACAATTATGCCTGGCACAAGAGGATTCGCAACAAATATTATTTGAATGAATGAAAGACATGAAGGAATGAAAGGGAGAAAAGAAGATAGAGAATATTGGGTGTAATCCATCTGAGTGTGACCCTCCACTTGAATTCTCTGGCTGTGATCACCACAATGCTCCTAGTAATGGGAGAAAGGATGGTTCATATGTGGAAAGATCTGGGTTTATTTACATTCCAGTTCTGCTATTTACTAATTCTAGGATTTAAGCAAGTAACCTAGGTTGGCTAAACAGAATTCTTTAACTAGAATATACTCTGCAGGGTTACTGTGAGGATAAAATGAGATCATGTCTAAAAAGGTACATGATGGTTGCTCAATAAATATTAATTATTCTCCATCTCCACTCTCCCCCAGCCCCCATCCCAAGTGTACCTTCATTCCTTTAACACTTTGGCTCAAGTGTGGACAAAAACATCTTCTCTTGGTTCTCCTTAGCACATTTGAGACAGACTGGCACTTTACTAATTGCTAAGGGAAAAACAAAAGGTAATTAAATATAGAGAGCAGCAGCAGCATAAAAGCAGGCTGGCTTCCCCAGCACAGAGTTCAGTTTCCATTACAACCACTCTTTTTTTTTTTTTTTTCTTTCAGATTCAAAGGCCCTGTCTTATTCTGAATGGGATCCTAAAAAGAAAGCTCTTATGGAGCAAACTCCTTTTATTCATCTCTTCATTCATTCACTCACTCAGTAAATACTGGTTGTATTCTAATTATCAGAGAATTGATGCAGACCACCTAGCCTGTAGGTCATACAGCATTGTAGATAGGTGGAAAAATCATATCCCAGAGAGAGAAAAAGAACAGCAGAAACTAATAGGAATGTGAAGAAATGTGGGTTAAAATCCGGTTCTTAGAGTAAAAGATAGGGTTGCCAGTTGGTAGAGTTTTTTTTTTGGTGTTTTTGGAGGGGTGGGGAGGGTGAAGCAGAATACCTAGTTAAATTTGAAAAAGGGCTCTGTTACACTTTTACAATTATTTTCTAAGCTGAAATTAGGGTACTTATCACAACAAAGTCAACATAGAAAGCAAGTCATGTTTATTAAACAGGACACATCCTATATATACAGTCAGGATGACTAGCAAACCTCCCCAAGGGCTGGACCCATATTTAAAAGCCAAAATACACTCATTAACATGAACTTTCAAGGGAGCTAGGATTGAGAGAGAAGACTTCAACCAATGGTAGATATGACCCATGCAGAGGATAGTAGGAAGAGAAATCAAGGAGATGAGTATGGTGAGAAAGGGTGGACCCTGATCCCAGATTTGGAGCTGGCAGGACTAGACAGAACATCAGTAGTCTGAGAATGAAGGGCAAATCTGTAGGACCAAGGAGATCAGGGAACAGCTCAATTAACCCTAGCAAAGAGGTGGTACTAAAAATAATTAGTAGCTGCCAAGCAATCAGACTAGGCGCAGTCCTGGAGGCCCTTAGCCAGGCCAGCTGTTAACTCTTCAGTTTCTGGACCAGGAGGAGGTCCAACAGTTCCTGGGGAGGTCTCAGGTGGCTGGGATGCCTATATGTGGGATTATTCAGGGAAATAGGGCAGCACTATATACTCCTGGGGGGGACAAAGTAAACCAGTATACCGGAGAATATCAGACTTGTCTCAAGTCAGTTCTCAGAAGGAGCAATTTACCCATAAGGTTCAGGAATATTCTGGCATCTCTTCTGACCCTTACAAGTTGCACATCTATGGAGCAAGGTGGGGATGACTATGCCTAGCACCTGATACCTTTAAGAACTAGGAGAGAGGCTGGGATAGAGGCTAGATCAAGCATTCATTTCATCCATGTCACTTATCTTGAATCTATCATTCCATTTGGTAAGGATGAAATCAATGTCTCCTAGACGAGAAGCTCCAGAGGAAAGATACTGAGATAAGAAAACCCAACTAAAATATCAAGTATTCTATGGGAAATAACTCCAGAGCAGAAGAGTTTAAGCAACATTGAGGTCATTTGTTTATTCAACATACATTTGCTTTTAGCACCTTTCATGTGACAGGCATTGCACTTTAATCTGGGGTAATAATAAAAGTAAATGTTAGTTCACATTTACTGAGTATTCCCTTTGTACAATTCTATGCAGTACACTTGACACAAATCTTCATTTAACTCCTAGCACATCACTGTGAAGGATATTATTCCACCTCTCTTACAGAGGACTTAGCTGAGATTTAGATAATCTAAGTAACTTGTCTAAAAATGCACTGCCATTAAGTGGCAGAGGCTGGGACTTGAACCCAAGCCCATTTGACTCTAAAAACTCCACTGTACAGTAACCATCTTTCAACAGAGGTGAAAGACTCTATATAAACAGTAACAATGCAGGCTGATGAGGGCTCTGATAAAGAGAAATGCAAGACATACGGGAACCCAAAGGTAAAACTCTGGTCCAGTTGGGAATATCAAATGCAGTTTCTCAATACACTCCAAAGAAGGTGACATTTGAGCTGGACCTTAATCCCAGGTGATTCTTGAATCATTCCAAAATGACAAATTCAACGATTATATACACTGACTAATTTCCTTAAATATACCAGAGGCAAAGCACTTAAGAAATGATTACACTGTTGGAAAATTTCAACAAATTGCCAACAAGACAGGGTAATAGGAAAAATGTAAATTTCAGTGAACAACTTAAAAGTGTAATGGGGTGCATGGTGAGCGTCCCAATTATTATTATATATCCTGTCACAGTGATCGATGCTATAATATAATTCTGCTGAAATGCTATCTGTCTTGTCAAAAAGACAAGTTGTAGCTGCCATCAGGTAGCTGTGTACTGCCTGGAAATCTAAAGGGAAGCGAGTAGATGCTAATTCTTAGAACAGTAAGAATGACATGATGCTGAGAAATACATAGCTAATAAGTGAAGGGCTCTCTTCAGAAAGCTATTTCTGGATTCAGACTATTTTCCCATCTACCAGTTGAAGAGAATCTTAATAAAGAACAAATGATAGAAGGGGTTGACTGCTGTCAATATATACCTGGTAAGAAGACAGTAGAACACAACAGAAGGAGCACCAGTCTAGGTCTCAGAGATGACACTTCTCATCCCAGCTCACCTACTGGATAACACTGTGATCTTGAACATGTTCATTAATCTCTCAATTCATTCCTCCTCTGTAAAAAAAAAAGTCAGTGCAAGGACTTCGTCATCTCTGATACTCTTTCCTTCTCCAAACTATAAACAACTCACCAACCAGTCCAAATTTGGAATTAGTATTAGAAGAGTCAGTGACCTAAGAAAGAAAAGAGAATAACCTTTGGTTCTATGCCTAGAGATGGTCCACTCATTAGTGGACTATTTTTAATGACAAAGGATTATCATTTTACCCTTTCCTCATAAACCAGAAAAGACTTACCAAACAAAATGACATACTCTCTGATTTTTCATTTTATGAAATGAAATTATGTAATTAACATGCTCACCATAGAATCTGGCACTTAATAATGACTATTCAACAGTTATCACTTGTTTCTTCTGTTTTCTTAAGGCTCTTAGATAATAATATGAACTGTCACCTTGGACATATCCTTTCTAAATAGAGATTTCCTAATCCCTGCTTAAAATTATAACTATAGATACATGGAAATTGTTACTTACTAGAGCTCTCCACTCAGCTAGAGAGATCAATTCTTTTGTTAAAACTCAGAGGCTGGCCAACATTGACTCCTACAAAGCTCCAATAAACAGCATTCCATATTTTTTCCTGAGTCTCCCAAATTTTGAGAAATAGAACTGAGAGTATGTCAGAAGGAATCCCACATATCCTTATTGTTACTGACAGAAGCTAACTTGGAACATATATAATCTAAGAAGAAATGTTGGCTTTTAACTCCTCCCCAATGTGGATGTCCACTGAGGTAGAGGCTGCCCTTCCCCTGCAAAGGAGCAACAGACAGGTCCATGTCTAAGAGAAGGCAAGTGCAAAGCCAAGCAGGCTGATTTTCTTTCCTGGGTTATAATCAGGTTAAAGCTTTCATCATCCCAAAGGGGAAACAGTAAAGATGTCAAGAGAGAGTAGGACCACACCTCAGGAAAATGCCTCTTCATGAAAACCAGCAAAGCAAAAAGTCATTTCCTCATTTATGTAGGACAGTCCATCCAGAAATTCAGGGAAGAAATATGTGAACACACAAACTAAAAAGCAGTCTCAGTTACACAAGGGACAAAAGGTCGGAGTAGGTCCAGGCAACTGAAGCTCTGATGGACCACACAGGAGCAGTAAATATTTTCAGATTTCTCTTTCAAATTCTGAATTTCTAAATGTACAATCTTCACATCCAGAGAAGGGAGACTCTGGTTAAAATCTTGACCATTTTGAAGAGCAGAGCTGGGGCTAAATTGCTGTGACTAGCAAAATGGAAGGAGTTGTATTAAGGGAAATGATGTCCTCTGGGATGATCACTCGGCTGAAAAATTACTTGACCAAATGCAAGCAGGGTGGCAGCTTCATTGCACAGAAAGGGGCAGCTGCTAATTACAATGGTTCTCTGGAGAAGCGCTTCCAACAGTATTTCTGAGTTGTTAGTTGATTAGGTTTCAGTTAAATCGATCAAGCCTCCAGGGCTGAATGTCTAGGAGATATTGTTCTACAATTATAACACACAGAAAAGTGTTTATTATCAACTTTCTTTTGCTTTTGCTTAATTATTTAAGCACTTGTGATTCAGTAGTTATCCTCCTGCCTCCCCAGAAACCCATCTGAGAGGGAAACTGGCAAACATTTCACAGAGACCAGATCTATTTCCAATGGGCAAGTGTAGTAAAAGAAAAATGGACCTATTTCTCAATTATATTCAAGAGGAGCACAACATATTCAATAATAAATCAATGAGCATTTAGCTTAGAATAGTAAGATCCACAATGTACTGAGTGCTTATCATGTCAGGGCTGAGGTTAAGTGCTTTGCCAACTCTGTCCTATTTAATCTTTACACATTCCTTGCAAGATAGGCATTACTATTCCCATTTTCATATGTGAAAACATGCCAAGTCAGTAAGAGAAAGAGACAGAATTCAATCTTGGGTCTGTTGGTGTTATGGGTTGACTTTTGTCTCCCTCAACTCCACACTCATATACTGAAGTGCTAATCCCTGGTTCCTCAGAATGTGACCTCATTTGGTAATGGAGTCATTAGAAATGCCATTAGTGGAGTTAACATGAAATAATACTGAAGTAGGGTGGATCACTAATCCAATGCTAGAGAAATCCAATTGGGCATCCACCTGGTATGTAAAAGGGAGATCTAGTCATGCAAAGAATACTCTGTGAAGATGAAAGCAGAGATCAAGGTGATATTTTATAAATCAAGGAACTCCAAAGATGGCCAGCAAACCTCCAATAGCTAGAGAAGCATGGAATAGAATTCATAGTTCTCAAAAGCAACCAGCCCTGTTGACACCCAAACTCCAAAATTCTGAGACAATAAATTTCTGTTAACTTCCCCAGCTTGAAGTACAGTGTTATGAAGTTTCCAGCAAACAAATACATTTGGGTTCCAAAAATTAGGGGGCACAATTTTTTGGCTGCTTTTGAGTCAGTCCACCTGATGACATACCCTGGTATCAACCTTTATTGGTATTTGGGCTGAAATTGTGGCAATACCTCTAATAACAGGCCTAGATGGTGTAGCTCCCTCCTTGCAATCTTCACTTTCCCTGTCTTGACCCTCAATCCAGCTGTCCTAGTGTTTTTGAGAAATCCGTATTACCACACTCTTTGAGTTAGCAAAACATGTATTAGTCACTCATTCACTAAAAAAAAAAAAAAATTAGTATCGTATGCCTTTTTTGTTACAACTACTCTCTCATGGAGTTCACAGTCTAGCAGAGGCTTTAAGAAAATTATAACACCTAGAATTATGATAAATATATTAAAAATGCTTAGGATCCTACCAAAAGACAGATTAATCCTCTTCTCTGTTCTGTCTTATTTAGATTTTTTAATAAACAATAAGACATTTCAGAATACTAAGCTACATAAAACAAAATACTATTTTCTTTATAGCTAAGGAAATGATAACCAATATTTGGCAATTACCTACAAATTTTCTCAAATTTAATAAAAAGTATAGATCAGCATATCCAAGAAACTCACAGAGACTCAAACAGGATTACATCCAATAAGCCCTACAGGAAAGCATATCATAAATTAGCATAAATTCAGCAAGCCATACTGAAATTTAGTGACACAGATAAAATCTTTAAAGCAGAGGAAACAAGACACATTACTCAGAAGGGAGAAATACATACGACTTCAGAATTTTCATCAGAAACAATGATACAAAGAAGATAAAGTGTCCAATAAACAAATGTGCTAACCTAGAATTCCATAATCAGAAAAAATATCCTTCAAAAAATTAAGCTGAATTAGAACATTTCTAGTAAAGATTAAGAAAAGTATTCCCAGAAAATGTTTTTGACAAAAAATCTTAAAGGAGGTTCAGTAAACTGAAGGAAAATGATGTACTGAAAAGCAAACATGAGGGTAAATAGAAAAGATTTTTTTCTAATTTTTTAAGTTTTTAAGCAATACAGTTGACTATTTAGAATAAAGATTATAATAATAATGTACTAAGGGATTAGAACAATTTAGAAGTAAAATAAATGATGATTGCACAAAGGTTGAAGGTGAAGAAAAATGAAAACACAGTGTTATACTTTTCATTATTTTGAAGTATAATAATATTATTTGAGGTAAAGATGCATTTTAAGCTTGAAGGAATCAAATCATATACATAAATACACACACACATAAGTATATACATACATAATAAATCAAGTAAACAAGTAAGTCAGCAGATAAGCCAAAAGCAGAGATGAAACAATTACTCAGAAAAACGAACCCAAAAGAAGACAGGGCAATGGAAAAATAAACAAAAAACAGACAAGACACATAACAATATGGTGTACATAGAATCAAGAATATTAAAATTAAACTAAATAAAAATGATGAGCACAACAATTAAAAGACAAGGATTATCAGATCAAATTCTTTTGACAAAGTAAAACTCAACTATATGCTGCTTAGATGAGTTTACTTTAAATATAAAGACCTAGGATGAAAAAAGACATAAACCTGAAAATACTAATCATAGAGTAGGAGTGACTGTATCAATGTCAGATGAACTAGAGTTCAGAAGAAGGTGTATTACCATGCATAAAGAGAGCATTTCATAGGTAAGATGGTCAACTCATCAAGAAAGAAAAAAAATCTAAAATATATATGCACTTAAATACAGAGCTTCAAAATGCATGATGCAAAAAACAGAAACTTAAAGGAGAGATGATAAGTAATAGTTATAAATTTCAATATTACTCTCACAGCAGTCAACAGAACAAGCAGACACAAAGTGAGTTTAAAGAAAAGTCAAATAACACTATCAGGAAAGTTCATAAATGCCTATTGAATATTCTACTTCAGAACAGCTGAATGCACATTCCTTACAAATGTTCAATAAAAAAACCATAAATTGGGCTATCAAATACATCTAAAAATATACATAAAGTATGTTTTCTAAATACAATAGAATTAAATAAATAACAATAATAAATATCTTGAAAATTCTCACCCTCTCCCCAAATTTGGAGATTAAGCAACATGCTCCCAAATGATCCATGGATCAAAGAAGAAAATAAGAGAGAAACTAGAAAATATTTTTACATAATGGCAATGATAACTCAAATTGAATTAAGATTTGAGGATAATTTTACAGTAACATTTATAGGGAAATTTATAGCTTAACAAGCTCATTATTATAAAAGAAGATAGGTGTCAAATAATTATCTAAGTTTTCACATTTGAAAGTTAGAAAAGGAATAAAATTAAATCCAATATAATTACAGATAATACATATATAAAATTAGAATGATGTATTTAGTAACATAAGTAGCTGTAATTTTGTAACAATACCTAATACTACTCAGGGAAGCTAAAACTATATATTTTTCTCAGAAATCAGTTGGTATTATATGTACAATACTTATAATTTCATTTCAATTTCTAAATGAATGTTTATTATGTGCCAACTATGTAAAGCCAAGGGAATAAGCATGAATAAGCGTCACTCCTGCCTTCGAATTTGTTATAGTCCAACATAGAAACAGACAAGGAAACAAATCAACACAATATAGTATAGGAGTACAGCTGGATTCTGAGGCAGTCAGTTTGTAACAGATAGATTAGCACCTGATATGGCTCGTGAAGGATAAATAACCTGTGCACTGTATTCCTTCTCTTTGAAGATTATGGATCCAAGGCAGATATGAGGAAAAATGGATGTATGGTATATTTAAGTAAATAAAGATAGAATAGTGATCTGTTGCTAGATTGATGAGTGGGCTTAGACTTGGGAGGATGTGGAGGCAGGAGGAACCTGTGGAAGGAGTAATAAGAATGGTGATATGGTCATGAAATTTTAATCTTCTTTTTGAAGAATTTGTTATTCATCTGTCTGGCCCACCATTATCATTGTAGTCAAAAGCAACATTTAGAGAGGATTCTGAGTTCACCAAACTAAAGAAATGAAAATAAAGATTAAAGTAAAAACTATGGTTGTAGTTCAAGGTGACAAGATAAAGAAGTGGATATGCTATTTAGTTTTGGAAGATCATGTTTATGCACTCTTTCCACGGATATATGTATTTAGACAGTTTAACAAGATTTGATCACCCTGTTTGTTCAAGTATTTCTTCACTTTAATCACTAATTATGCCATGGAATGTTTTAACAGTCAACAAATCAACTAGGTATTAGATATACATGATTTTGTTTAAATGGTAAACTTGAGATTTGTCTCTATGGGACTCCTCAGCAAGTTAGTAGACTATGGTCTCTACTTCCACAGTTATCAAGTGGAAATAGTTATATTTTAAAATAGTTATTTTTAGGATCTAAGAAAAAACTGACTCTCAGTAAACAGCTTTTTATTATTGTCTTATAGGGACTCTATGCATGATAGTTTGGTTTCTCAAATTTTATACATCTATTGCAAATGAAATAACAAGCAACTAATTATATAGACCAATTACCTGACCTTTAAAATATCCTCTAGTAATAGATGCAAATATAATTATATGCACATACTTGGATTAATCTAAAAAATAAAAGGTGAATTCTCATGTACCAAACTCTTTATTTTTAAATAAAAATGGTTATTAAAACGGAGAATAGAGACTACTCATAACAACTGCCTTGAAATTGACCAATTGCTTTAATTTTAAGGAAATCCCCTGTGATATTTTAATTATTTTTAAGAAATACATCTACTTAATGAATTACATAGGGAGTTCTGACCAATAATGTTTTTCTCTTTCAAGAAATGCTCCTTGAAGCCAAATAAGATAAGGGAATTTGAAAAGCAGGGTTAATTTACTACAGTTTGACTGAATCAAAGTCCCTAAGAGTTAAAATACTTCGGATTTCTAACAGTTGGCTTCCCAGTCCCAAATGAAGTCAGCCCAGTTTTGCTTCCTTTTCTGTTGCTGGGTAGCAATCTGCTGTCATTGCTGTGAGCTGAACAACATCACCACCAAGGTGGAGAAAGGAATGTTGTTTCTGCATAAGCATCAACACCACCTGGTGTTTGGGTCACTGCTACACCCGGGTGAGTAGTGACTTCACTCTGATGAAGTGGGGAGCCCATGGTCTGTACCTGGCAAACTTCGGTTATCCCCATTTTATCATTACTCTGACTTCCTGATTAGCAGTCAGCTGTCTCTTAGCCAAAACTGTCTATGTTATGATTTGAGATTAATTACCATGATATCACTGAGATGTTTGCATATAGATTTAATTAGGATAAAACAAATTAAATCTTTGTTTAATTTATGAGGGGCAGCTCAGACTGACATAAATGAATGTTTCAGTAATGTGCCAACTTGAATTTCAAAAGAAGATTTTCCTGCTAGCTTTACCTACTAATGAGTAAACATGAACATGAATATATATCTATATTTAATCATGGAATATCACAATAGTCTCAAAAAGCCATTTGGAATAATAGAAGGCATACCTCTGCAATAGGTATAGTACTAAATTCATTTTAAAGCCAAAGAGAAATACAAGGAGCCAATTATAAAATTCATTTCTTTGGCCCTCTGTAATACAAATATAGTCCAAGAACAACCAATCCCTGTAGCCTGGAACCAAGGTGAATTGACAAACTCATTCCCTTCTCGATGCTGTTGAGAAAAATCAAGCTATAGAGAAATTAAACTATTTGTCTGCTTTCTCAGAGCTTCTTCATGATAGACCATGAAAGGAAGGGGAAAGTGTTTCCTCTTTGCTATTTTCCTGTAGCATTCTGTAGCATCTGGCAGTTTGATAAGCTGAAATTAAAAGTGATTATATTTTAATGAATATACTTTACATGAAATTAAATGAAACTGATCAATAAAACTCAGCTTATTGTACTCTTGGTAATATAGACCAATGGCCAATTAGGGAAATGAATTAACTATCAGTCCCTTTGACCTCTTAAAATCAATTTTTTTCCTCACTGGACAAGTCAAAGAGTGAAAAAAATGGGTCTTAATTAAATGTTCTGATATTAAAACTGTTTCATATACTTTCAGATTAAGAGTCCTGCAAATAAACAGAATTTAAGGCTTTGGTAAAGAAGAAACTAAAGGCAACAGAATGTCCAGGATCTGATATGAGACTTTCCAAACACTTCAGGCAAAAAAAAAAAAAAAAAAACACACACAAAAAAATAATTCAACTATGACTCTCGTTCTTCTTATAATTTCACGTAGAAAAGAGGACTTGAAATTATTATCACGAGTAATTAAACAAAAGGTTTATGTTCTTATCAGTCATTAGCATAACTTCAGATTAGTAAGGACAGAAAGAAAACCATCTTAAAATTGCAAAGGCCATATCTTCCTTATTTCTTAATCTTTATACCCTTTTATGCCACATACATACAGTTTTTATAGTTTTAGAAATATTAAATATGTGAGTACTATCACAATGGGGAAAAAGGAGGCAGTTATATTTTCTCTAATACTTCTAGGACATCTCAGAAAATTGGTAGAACATAAAAGTTCCTTTATGAGGTCAAGTTTCCAGTCTTAAGAATTCTAGAAGTTGGCCTTCAGAGAGCAAACAGTATTAAGTTCTTGTCTCATTTTGACTAAAACAAAGAGAAACTTCCAGAATACTATAACCTCTCTCCTTTCTAAATCCCTCAGGAGCTGGTATACAAGGATGCAGCCAGGCTCAACACCCAGAAAGTATGCACCTTCAAGGAGTTGGTGTACGAGACAGTGCGGGTACCTGGCTGTGCTCACCAGGCAGACTCCCTGTACACGTATCCAGTGGCCACTGAATGTCACTGAGGCAAGTGTGACAGTGACAGCACTGACTGCACTGTGCGAGGCCTGGGGCCCAGCTACTGCTCCTTCAGGGACGTGAAAGAATAAAGAGCAGAGGACATTTCAGGCTGCCTACCCTTGTCCTCAAGGACAAAGCTAGTCACAGTGTCGGTGTGTGGACAATGCACCCAGGCGGCCACCACTGTGGGCCAGGGGACCGTCAGGGCCCACTGATCCCTGCTCTCCTGGCAGAGGAGGAGCTCCAGTAGAGTGCTGGGGCCAGGAACCTGTCACCACTCAACCTGTTTTCCTGGTCTGGATTCTGTTAGTTTCATTCAACTTGGATTGAGTGGCTGTAAATCATTTCCCATTTTAATGGATTTAGAGGTCCTCTAGAGCAATCTCGTGATTTTACAGATGAGAAAACCTAAACTTAGCAGAAGGAAGGCTCAAGATGATTGGTGGGAGAACTAAATGGAACACAGTCTCTGGTTAGATTCATAGCCTATCAAGCAGGGTTAGTATTGCTTCAGTGTGAAATGGTACCTAACTCATAATTATTGAGAGGAAAACCAGGAAGGTAGGGTGACTGAGCCAAGATTTCGCAGTTTATGGCTGATCCACAGAGGTGGTTATGTTAGTTTTTCTGGTAGAGAGGTTGTTGTGATTTGTGAGAGTGGGAGCATGAGGGGTAAGTCAAATAGTACAACTATTTGAGATCTGCATAGTAAACACCACATCTTAACAATTGTTATTTCAGATTTGAATTGAGACAAGGCTTGAACTATTAACTTGGATGTATAAATTCAGTGAATATACAAAACCAGTAAATATATTTTCCTGAGTTGCTAACTCCTATGTATTCCACCACTTAACTAAATTTTATAAAAAATGTCCAGGCTTTTGAGAAACTCTTGCTTGGACAAGACATATCACCTGTCTCACGTTGCTGTGCCATCTGACCCTGAATCCTACTCCATTGGTGGGATGGGAAACCTGAAATCCATGCGACGGCACTTCAGGCAACTTAACAGGCTACATTTAACTTACTTGCCAATTAAAATTTCAGAGAAATAGTTCTCTTAAAAAGAACTGGCAGTCTAGAGAGAATAGTTGTATCTTCTGGACTTTTTCTATATTTGTTTTATCACTCGACTACATATTCTCTCAAATCTATGACTTCTTTCAAAAGTGAGCACATTGAAAATGCTTCATGAGTTATAAATTTTTTTAACTCTTATTATCTCCACTTTGAAATATATTTAAAGATCAAAAATATTATCTACCAAAGGTATTTCAGATTTTTTTCATGTTTTTGAACTGTTTTCACATATATATTTTTATATTAGCAAAAAGTTATTAGAAATCTATTTTAAGTGTTTCTGTGAATATTAAGTGTTCATTATTCATTTTAAAAAATCAGTTCAAATTTTGCTGTATTTATTTTCCCCTAAAATATGTCTACCAAAATTGCTTCAGTGAAACTTTGTCATTTCATAGTTACCACTTTCTTAATTTACTACTATTGATTCTCAACCCTAATTATGTATTTAAACAGATTTATTCTTAGTAAATCCTTAGCATACCCTATTTGTCTGCAGCTCAGTTTCAGTAGGATGTCTTCCTTATAACCTTTGCAATCTAATTAAATACTAGAGCTACTATATAGTTGGATATTGAGGATTATTCTTTTCAATAGATGCAGAAAAAACATTTGACAAAACTTAACATCTTTCATAATAAAACTCTCAACAAATTTGGTATATAGTTCTAAAGATAATAAACACCATATATGACAAGTACAGAGCTAACATCATACTCCACCGTGAAAAGGCAAAATCTTTTCTTCTGAGGTCAAAAATAAAATCAGGATGTCCAGTGACAGTACTCATAATCAATATAGTACTAGAAGTTCTAACCAGGCAATTAGAAAATTTTTTTAAAAAGTCATTCCAATTATAAATGAAGAATTAAAATTGCCTGCAGATGGCACAGTCCGATTTAGAGAAAATCCTCTACTCCAAAACCATTAAAATTAATAAGTGAATTCAGCAAAGTTTCAGGATACAAAATCAACTTACAAAAGTCAGCTGCATTTTTAAGGGCTAAGAGCAAACTATCTGAACAAGATGAAAGTATGCTCATAGCAGTATCAAAAATAACAAAATACTTGGAACAAAGTGAATGAAGAAAGTGAAAGATCTGTATGCTAAAAGCTACATTGATTAAAAAAATTGAAGACAAATAAATGGAAATATAGCCCATGTTTTTGGATGAGAAAAAAATAATATTTTAAGATGTCCATATTATTCAGTCATCTATAGACTTAATGCAATTCCTATCAAAATTTCAATGGTACTTTCTACAGAAATAAGAAAAAAACATTAAAATTCATATAAACACAAATGACACTGAATATTCAAACTAATTTTGAGAAAAAATAAATCAGGAGGCATCTACGCTGATTCCAAACTATATACAAAACTTTAGTAATTAAGAGAGTATGGCATTAGAACAAAAATAGACAAATGGATCAATGAAACCGAACCAAGAGCTCAGAAATATATCCATGATATGCAATCAATTAATATTTGAAAAGGGAGCAAAAAATACTCAATGGAGAAAAAAACTCCCTCCAATAAACAGTACTGGGGAAACTAGATATTCATGAACAAGAGAATGAAACTGGACCCCTACTTTATATCACTACCCAAGAATTACCACAAGATTGATTAAATATTTGAATGTAAGACTTGAAACCACAAAACTCATAAAAGAAAACATAGGCAATAATGTCCCTGACATTGGTCTTGGTAATAATTTTTTGGATATGACACATAAAGCAATGCAATAAAATATAAATAAACAAGTGGGATTACATCACACCAAAAATCTTTTGCAAAGTGAAGGAAATGATCAACAGAATGAAGAGACAACCTACAGAATATAGAAAACATTTGCAAATGATATATTTGATTTGATAAGGGGCTAGTACTCTAAAATGTATAACTCACGCAACTCAATAGGAAGAAATAAATCCTATTAAAAATGGGCAAAGAACCTAAACAGATATTTTTCTATACAAGATATGTAAATGGCCAACAGAGATATGAAAAGTTACTCAATATCACTAATCATCAGAGAAAGGCAAATTGAAATAATAATGAAATAACTTCTCATACTTGTTAGAATGATATTGTCAAAAAAAAAAAAAAGGCTATAAAAAGTGCTAGCCAAGATGTGGAGAAAAGAGAAACTTGTACACAGTTGGTAGGAATATTAGCTAGTATAGTCACTACAGAAAACTGTATAGACGTTCCTCAAAGAAGTTAAAAATAAAATGACTATATGATCCATCAAATACCACTTCTGGGTATATATCAGAAGAAAACTAGCACACTCTGGTGGCTCAGGTGTTAAGTTTAAGTCTGGAGCAAAGTCCATGTAAAGCCCAAGGACCTGAATTGGCAACTAACTTAATGAGATATCTGTACACACGCCCTTATGTTGCTTGTAGCATTATTCACAATAGCCAAGACATGACCATAGGAAGTCTCTTGCAACAGATAAATTGACAAAGAAAATGTGATACAGACAGACAGAAAGATATAAAATGGAATATTATTCAGTAATAAAAATGACTGCATTTTGTAACCTGAATAAAGCTTTAGGGCATTGTATTAAGTGAAATAAGTCAGAGAAAGACAAATACTGTATGATCTCATATATGCAATTTGAAACAAACACATAGAAGCAAAGAACAGATCTGTGGTTGCCAGAGATAGAGTTGGAGAGCAGAAAATGGTTGAAGTTGATCAAAGAAAATGAACCTCCAATTATAATATGAATAAGTTATGGGGATGTAATGTATAACATGGTAACTATAGCTAATAATACTGAATAGATAAAGTTGCTAAAAAAAATCTTAAATATTATCTTATTACCAAATTTTTGAAAATATATAAAGGTAACTATGTGAGGTAATGGATGTTGACTACCCTTATTGTGGTTATCGTTTATGTATATATATATATATACACACACACATACATATATACACACATATTTATATACATATATAAATATTATTCTGCTGTACCTTTTAAACTTATAAAATTTAATATGCAATTATATTTCAATAAAATTGAAAATAAATTCATAAAAGATTATTCTTTCCAAATGACATCTTTTCCCATTTGCAAATCTCAAATCAAGTACATATCAAATCAGTAGATCTCTCATGATAGTCATCTTCCTTCTTCTTTAAGAAAGTATTTAACATTTTTTTTAAATATACAGACATAAGGACCATACGAAAGTTGAATAGAAGCACTGAGTGGAGAGAGGATTGAATTCTATCTAATTCAATGTTGCCATTGAACTGGATATTAACACTGAAATCTGAGATTACAAAGGTTCAGAATTAGAATCCAGCATTTATTTTCAATTTCTCTTTGGAATATCTCTCACAATGCCATGAAAACACTTTGCCAACTAAACTAGTTCAGCCAAATATGGCTATATGTAAAGGGCTGTTATCTACATCTGCATTTTCTACAAGATTTTAATGCCATCATGCCTCTGATGGTCTCGTTGAATTGCGAAGTGAACTGGGAATCTCTTTTCTCACAATATCAGCTTTGTTTTCAATACTTATCCAAAACAAGGTTAAACTTTTTCTGTGTGAATACCATTCAAGTGAAAAAAGCAACTGCTTTCATTTCCAGTCTGAAGATTAGTAGTTCAATCAACTGTTCTTCCAACAATCCATAGTCCATACAAGTCCTTCCATAATTCTGATCACTGTTCTTTGTGTGTTAAGGGTTTATATAAAGTGCAGGAACAGAGTGAATGCATACTGAAGACATTAAATAACTACAGACACATTCAAATGGAAGGCCTTTGAAGAAAACACATGCATTATGTCCTGAGCACTAACACTTACCAAACTCTAGTTACTCTACCTAAATGATCTGATACAAGCCTGTCTTCTATTCCCAGCACTATTAACCTGTGTATTAAGCCTGTGATCAAATACCATTGCTTTTCAAGTGAACTTCCAATTATATTTAGTGAAGTTTGAAATCATTAAGTCAAAGTCCGTTTTAAAGATAAGCATTCTTTTCTTCTACTCAGTGTTACTACCTATCAATTTAACTCAGTCAGCTTATGGAGCTTAGATTCCATAACACTTATTCCTTGCATTTCTTTTCACATTAAAAAAAGAGGAAAAATATTCAAGGCAAGATCTTAAAAGAAAGAGATGAAAGATCTAAGATCTAAAGAGATATCCTTATTTTATCAATATGGACACATAAGCTTTGTTTAAAGATCAAAGTCTGACCAGAAAAGCAGCCAAGGAATAGTAGTCTGAGAAAACCCAAGTTGTTAATAAGCAATAAAACAGAAGATCAAGAGCAGAGACATGAGTCCAAACCTGGGTTCTTTTGTGTGCTGTTGGTGAAACTATGTAAACTCCAGACTCATTTTCAAAATTGGAATAATATCTGTAACTAGTTTTAGTAAGAGTTACCATTATTATGACAACTAATCATCAAAAAGACATGCAATGACAAATGCCGGCATGGATGTGAGAAAACGAAACCCTTATGCACTATTGGTTGACTTTAAAGCTGGTACAACAGCTATGAAAAATGGCATGGTCGACGTTCAAAAATTAAAAAAAAAACTATCATAGATAGGACCCAGCAATTCCACTTCTGGGAATATATACAAAGAAATGAAAACACTAATACAAAAAGATTTCTGTACCACCATATTCATTGTAGCATTATTTACACTAACCAAGTCATGGAAACAACCTAAATGTTCATCAGTTGATGAATGAGTAATGAAAATTACACAGACATACACACACACACGCACACACACACACACACACATTCTCTCTCTCTCTCTCTCTCTCTCTCTCTCTCTCTCTCTCTCTCTCTCTCTCTCTCTCTCTCTCTCTCTCTCTCTTATTTAACCATAATGAAAAAATTCTAATATTTGCAACATGGATGGATCTTAAAGGTATTATGCTAAATGAAATAATCCAGGCAGAGGAAAAAAAAACACTCTGATCTCACTTTTATGTAGACAAACTGGTAGAAAAATATATCAGACTTAAGGTTACTAGAGCTCAAAGATGAGGGAAGAAGAAAGTGGTCAAAGTACAAATTTCTAGTTACAAGATAAATAAGTACTAGGAATGTACTGCATAGCTAACACTGCTCTATGATATATAGGAAAGAGGTTAAGAAAGTAAATGATAAAAATTCTCATCTATAGGAAAATATGTTTTCCTTTATTTTTCTTCATATTTTATCTCTATGAGAAGTAGAATCTATTTCTACCTTTTCACAACATATGTAAATTAAATCATCATGCTGTATGCTTCAATCTTATATAGTGATATATGTCAACTGTTTCTCAATAAAAATAGAAAAATATCAATTAAATGGCAACAACTATGAGACAGGTATTATTTATTTAGCAATTTATTTAAACCCTTTGAATTGGTTACTATCTTCTTTTTATAGAAGAAACAGAAGTTCAGAAATATTAAATAATTTGAACAGTCACCCAGTTATTAAATGTTGGAGTTGGAATTTAAACCCAGACAACCAGCTCCAGAGTTTCTCCGTACAGGTTATACCGAAACTAGCATGGGCGTGAATTCCAGAACAGTCACTCCCTATTGCCAGCACTGCCCTCAGCAAGAGGAATGAAGTGAGGATGTTGGACTAGAAGTAAGTTTAGAGGCCCGCATTTTATTCACAGCTCCTCCATGACTAGCTGTGTAGACCTGGACCTCAGAATCTTCATCTGTAAAATAAAATTGTCCATATGTCATGAATTCATGCTTCAGAGATACCCAACCCCAACAAGTAACAGTGAATAAAGCAGACAAAGGTCTTCCTGCAATAGGCAAAACTTTTGCTTGCATATGTAATACTTCAATTATAGGAACGCCTAGAAAACACTCAATAAAATTTCAGTTATCATTTCTCCCTTTTCTTTTCTGCCCTCACACCTGCAGATTTTTCAACAGAGTTAGAAAAATTAATCTCTCAGTACCTCTACCACTTCAGAGCCTAGAGAAAACTATTAGTATAGTAATAGCCTTGCAGAGGAAAAGCCAGAAGAAGGTCAGTGACCAGACCATTTCTGAGCCTGTTTAGTCTTCTAACAGCTGATCTTGACCTTCTGGCCAATTCTGAGTCAGCCAGAGCAAAGGCTTGTTAGACCCAAGGCTATGAAAGTACAGTGTTCTGAAAGTAGTCATAACCTCTCAAATCCACTTAATCCCTTAATCCCAGCTCTTAGCAGAGCTGGAACCCACGCAGAATGCTTGTCTTGGCTTTTACCCAGAGAGTTGCAGCCAACACCTAAGCCTGGCCACAGCCACTCTGCTCTGATCATGAGGCCTGGGCTCCAACCTTCTCAAATCCTGCTTTCAGAGGAAACGTTCTTGTGCATAACTGGAGTCGGCTAATTTGTAAGTGATGAAATACAAAGTACATTTGGTATTTGGACAAATGTCAAATGCTTTCCCTATGTAGCAGATATGAAATATAAATGAAGGAAATTTTAAAAAGAGAGCAAAAGAAAGAAATAAAAAGAAAAAGGCTAGCAAGTAGGCTGCTCTGAATCTGGTGCTGCTTCTCTCTTCCCATGGAGAATTCTAGGAAGGTAAGTGAGAGCCCCATTCTAGAATAATGACCTAATCATATCATCTCTTGCCATTACTCTCCACAAGAATAGGAAAGAAAGGAGCACAGGATTAGAAGTTAAGAGACCTAGTTTTTACTCATAGCGTCTCCCTGACTAGTTCTGTGTTCCTGGACAAGTTGCTTTATCTCTCTGGGCCTCTTAATTCTCATCTACAAAAGGAAAATGTTCTCAAGTCACACATTCAGACAGGTTCAGGAATCAATAGAGTGAGTGAAACAGACTAAGGAGGATTCTTCAACAGAGAAACTCTTTGCTTACATATTTAATACATAGTGATACTGTCCACTTTCTGTAAAGAAATGTTCAATTTCATTTAATAAACTTAATTTTAGATTTAAAGATTTCACGAAATGTTGCAGAAATAGTACAGGGTCCCTCTATAGCCCAGGCTCAGTTTTCCCTTCTGTTAACATTTTACATAAGCGCCATACATTTTATCAAAACTGCTTTTTTTCTTAAAATATGCAGCCCTTTCCATCTATCTATACAGATAAACAGCAGCACATTTCCCTAGTAAAGAATAACAAAACACAGGTCATTCAGCCTCAGTTGGAGAGCAAAAGGAAGCAGAGAGGACTGCAGTGAAAAGGCACACATGCCTGTGATGGAAAGAATAACAATGCAGGTTCAGGGAACAGTTTCCAAACAGGAAGGCAGACCCAGCATTGCTAGATTTCAACTTTAGTTTCAGTTTCAGTTCTGGTATTCAGAGAAGTCAGAAATCCATATTTTTGCATGAAACATGATTTTTTAAGTTGGCTCATTTCTTTTTCCTTTCACAAAATGCTGCAGTGGCCAAAGTCAACAGATGATGCTAAGTGGGGTCAGCCTGAGACTTTCAGTTTGGGATCTCTAGATATATTCATGTTCCTTGGATAAAGTCATCTTGTCAGCAGAACTGTTTTCTTCTGGAAACTTTAAGAGGACAGCTTATTTCCTCTCCCTTTTTCAGATTCTAGTGGCCACCTACTTTCCTAGCCTTCAGGCTCCTTGCTCCATCTTCAAAGTACTTAACAGCAACTCTGCTTCTGGTACTTCTCTTCTGACTGACTGCTCCTGTATCCATTCTTATAAGGAGAGTTATGATGAACTCAGACTCACAGATAACCCAGGAAAATTTCCCCAGCTCAATATCTTTACTGTAATCATATCTGAACATTTTTTTCTGTATAATATTCATAATTTCCAAAACACAAGAATGTGAACATAAATGGGGTCACCATTCAGCCTACCACATTTAAATTAAATTGAGTCTAAATTCTTTTCCAGGTTTTTATGAATGGTTTCTTGACCAGATCACTTTCAACCACATAAATATTTTGTACAATTCCATCTTTTTGGTCTGTATATGAGATGTACCTAGCAATGGTCTAGGGACAAAGGGGAGGAGTAAATACACAAGAAAAAAAATACATTCTTCTATTCCAAAGATTTTTAATGTACTTGATAAGAATTTATAGTAGGCACAACTCTCTGAGAACTCCACTGAAAAGATGGCTCATTATATCTAGGAGTTAAAAATTCAGAGACACACTTTTTTTTTTTCTGCAGGTGACTATTACACAAGCATGTATCACATCATCCACTTGCTGACACATGAAAAAACATTCAGTCCTCATTTTCACATATAAACTTCAATAATACATACTATGAGGAGCAAGGCTATAAAACAGATCTAGGTATCTAGATCAAGAGGTATCTACACATAGATCTAGAGGGCATGAGAAAGGTCAACATCTCTGAGATAAAACTATTGGAGGTAACATGACCAGTGCCATCTTTTCCCCAACTCAAGCTTTGCACTCAAGTACTATAAACCATAAACTATTAAGCAGGAAGAGCAGCTTTTGGAGTCTATAGTGGATATTTTTTGGATTGGCACTCCCATACGTAAGTCAATAACCTTACCTCCCTTTCTCAGAGATATGCATCTTGCTCTAACTTACTGAAATGTTTTCTTGGCACATCTTTGCAATTGCTGACTGCCCTGCTCATACTAGCAAGCATTTAATACATACAGTTCCATCCCTGGATATTTGGAATTGAAACAAAGAGTCAAGTTAGTTGAAGTCTAATAGAAATCTGGAAGGTGGGGCATGACTCTCTTTATCATAGACTGGAGATATAAAAGAACCACTCAATACAAAAAAAAGTCGGCAAGGAATGAGACAGTCACACATGTGAAATCCAGAGAAGCTTCATAGCTTTTCCGTTTCTGCTTCTAGTCACTTCTTGAGATTTGGCTAGATTACTGCCCTTGAGGTCGAAAAGACAATCTTATTTCTTTGGAATAAATGTTCTGTTTCCTTAAGTGAGTTGACTTCGGCTATTTGAAACTAAAAAAGCGTTATAGTCCCCTGGGATCTCTCAAAGAACTTCCCCTGAAGGCTCTCACCCACTGCTATCTCCACTAAAAATGTTTTCTCTCATTATTGCCTTGGATTCCTATCCTTTAGGAACGATTTCAGAAGAATTTGGCACCTGTGTCTGTAAGACTTGAGAGCAGAGAGCACCTAAGGCAACACAATTCACACATCCGTTTTGCAGAAGTGAAATGTTTGGCCTAATTTCTCAAAATAAAGTCATTTTTATGGGTGGTTAATTCTCTCATGTCCCAAATGCTGAATGATTTCATGCAAATCTTGAAAGTTTGCAGGTATTTGATCCTCCTCCCAGATGCTGTCCAAATTTTCAGGAATGAAATGAGACTTGATAGATACCTGTTTGTTGCTTCCACTTATTAAATGAGTTTTGAAAGTACGCAAAGTCTCAATGTGTTTGTCATTTACAAAATGTTTTCATTCACAGTGCCTCATTTTATCCTCACAAGATTCCAGTGGGAAAGATAGCACAGGACTCTGGATTCCTGTTTTACAGATTTCAGAGGCATTGAGAGATTTGACCTAGGAAAACAGTACTGAATTCTGTACCCCTGCAGGGTAAGTAAAAGGTCTAAAAGAATCCTAATATGCTAATTACCCTGCACAATAACTGACACATAGTGTTTCAGAGGTGACAAATCATTTCATTTCACACTGAACTCCAAGCCACTGATAGTGCTGACTGCAGTACTGTTTTAAGGAGGATACTAAGAATGCGTCTGGACGCCATGTGAAGAAATACCGTAGTAGAATTGTGCTGCCTGCTGACAGATAAGGGAGAGGAGATTGACAGCATAGTGCTCAGTATTTCCAGGCCTGTAGTAAATACTCAATACATTTTCATGGAGTTAAAACAAATAGTAGACCCAGGACTGTAAACCAAGTCACCCATCTTTGTTTGCTGTTGTTTTTTCCATTATGCTAGACAGTCTCTCCTCTCCTATCTTTAATATCTAATCTAGAGGTCAGAAAACTATAGCCCAAAGACCAAACATGGCAAGCTGCTTGTTTCTGTAAACGAAGTTTGACTGGAACACAGTCACAGGCATTAGTTTATGCAATGTCTGCATGTGCCTCCAGGTCACAATGACAGTGTTGAGTAGTCATAATATAGATCAGGTTACTCACGAAGACTGAAATATTTGCCATCTGTCACTTTATAGGAAAAAGTCTGTCCAATCCGACTCCTAAACCAAATCAAAGAAGTTCAGAGTGGATCAAAATGATCAATGTAATCCCATGTTTTTGTTGATAGAAGAAAGTCACCCACCTGTGTGGGCATATCAAAATACATTCTGCCAGTACTAACTAGGTATTCTAAGATAAAGCCAGCAAGTATGTACTCCTCACTGGGCTATTCATGGATTAGAATTTAGAAAAACAATAACTCTAAAATTAATTAAGGACTTTAATTACTGGTATCTGAGGTGATTCATTCATTGAAGGGTAAAAGAAAACAACATAAAATGGAAATAAAAGAATTAAAACCTACTGCAAACTCCTAATCAACCAGGATCCAGCCAACCAGAGAGTTGTACCTAATTTTATTTTCCTTTTTGTGGAGAAATACTATAGCAAAGATTGGTTAATAAAAATGATGAGAGAATTAGTTTTTAGCATATCTATTCAAATTTAAAGTAACTTATTTTTATAATTATAATACTAAAGCCTTATGAGTTATGTAAAAGATTCAGTAATCTTTCTGAGACTTAGAGGGCAATATTAAGCAAACCAGAGTTAATGAGCTAAGCGGTCCAATTTTTAAACACACAGGAGAATAACATATTGGTTTATCTTTTAATTTTTCCTTTTTATAAAATATTATGAGTTAAGCCAAGGAATATAAAGAAAATACTACACGTATTATACATATATTGGTAATCATTAAATACCTATGAGTCAGAAGGTAACATATATGTAGCCACCAATTATAGTGGGGGGAAGATGATAATAAAATATTAAACATAAAAATGTGACGTAATTTCAGCTCCACTGTGTAAAACATTGTGATAGAAAAATATGGTAGGTTAATTGGAAATATGGTAGCTCATAATTCCTCATATCCAAGTACATATGTATTATTCTTTTGAACATAATCTATTTTTGTCCCCCATCAATCTAGACCGGCCTTTTAGCTTACTTTGACCAAGAGAATGCAGGAGAAGTGGCACTCTAAGATTTTCTAACCAGATCTTTAGAGAATCACCACTTCCATGGAAATCCAGCTACCAAGCAGTGAAGCAGCTCAGGACAAATTCCAGACTGAGAGGGATCAAGTGGAGGAACACTCTGCCATACTGGACACTGCTGTTCCAAGCAACTCCTCAGTGAATTCAGCTGCTTACATAAGGAAGAGGAGAAGATCCCAGCTGATCCCAGTAAGTCCACAATAATAAAGTGTTGTTTTAAGTCACTACACTTTAAGGTGGTTAGTCACACAGAAGTAGATGACTAAAACAGACAGATTTTGTGAGGAAGATCATCTAGATTGATGGTCAGAGAAGGTCCTAAGAGGAGATGCTGTTTGAACTGAGTGAAAAGAAGGAACCAGGTATGAGACTCCCTGGTGGCAGAGCATCTCAGGCAGAAGAAACAGCAATTGAAAAATCCTAGGCAGGAATAAGCTTAGTGTGCTTGAGAAATAACTAGAAATCTGATATCCCTGCAATGTCATGAGATGAAATGAGGGATTTTTAAACCATAGTGAGGAGTTTTGAAGTACTTTTAAACCAGTACAAAACCACTGAAGTTTTTAAGCAATGAATAATTCAAGTCAATATATTTTAAAATAAAATATTGTTTGCTGTGTATGCTGTGTAGAGAATAAATAGAAATTGTGTAAGCTGAGGAAACCAATCCTAGCACTCTAGAGAGGGAACTTCAAATTTTGTGGTTGCTTCAAGAGGAAAAATTTTAGAGGATACCAGAAAATTCACTCATTTTAAATGAACAATTCAGTACGTTTTTGTAAATGTATATAGTCATGTACTGCTCAGCACAGTTAAATTTTAGCATATTCATATCATCCTAAAAAGTTCACTATCTAGTACTTCTTTTCAGTCAAGCCCCACTCCCATCCCCATAACAAAAGAACCACTGTAGCTATTATTTTCTGTGAAAGTTTGTGTAACTATAGTTTTGGCTTTCTAGAAACTTCATATAAATGCATTCATAGAAAATGTAGTTTTAGTGTCTGTTTTTTTCACTTATTATGATTTTTGAGATTTATACATACTATCGTATCACTAGTTATCACTTTTACGCTTAGTGTTCCATTACATTTACATGTCATATTTTATTCATCCATTCACCAGTTGATGTGCATTTGAAGTGTTTCCAGATTGGGTCTAGTGTGAATAATTCTGCTATGAATATCTGCATACAACTCATTATGTGGACAAGTTTTCATTTCTCCTGGATAAATATCTAGGTAAGTGTATCCTTTTGTAAAGGTAGGCTTAACTTTATAAAAAACTGTCAAACTATTTTCCAAAGTAATTATACCATTGTACTTCCTTAGCAGCAATGAATGAAAGCTCCAATTTCTCCACATTTCATCAATCCTTAGTATTGTCTTTTTCATTTTAACCATTCCTCATAGGTGTGATGTGGCATTGCAACAGTTTTAAATTGCATTTCCTTATTAACTAATAATGTAGATACTTATGTACTTTCTTCCTTGGCAAAGTATCTAACCAAATATTTTGCTCATTATTTTAATTAGTAGAATGCTTTATATATTCTAGACATGTGTCCCTTACAAAAAATAAATCTGTTTTTGTAAATATTTTCTCCCTATCTGTGACTTGTCTTTTTATTTCTTAATGGGAGCTTATGAAAAGCAAACATTAATTTTGGTGAAATCCAATTTTCCATTTTTTTTTTCATTTTATGACTTGCTTTTGCATCCTGTATAATAAATCTTTGCATAACCCCAGGTGACAAAATTTTTTTCTCTATATTTTCTTCTAAGAATGCTATAATTGTTGCTATTATATAATGTGTAATGTGTTCATTATCCACTTCTTTGGCATCATCTTACATGCTCTTAATTCTCATTTTGGAGGCAACTCTGCTAATTTTTAAGGAGCTTACATTCGATAGGTTAAAATGCATAACTCAAATAACAGGTTATCATTGGAAAAGAAGGAATCTATTTTTCAATCATTCTATACAGGACAAAACTGTGGTTTTCTGATTATAGTCTTAACGTAACATCACTGAACCCCTTTCACATCATCAGTGAGGTCCAGGGAAACGTATCTATTTGTACCCATGTAGTGCTGCCCTTATCTCCTCCTTGACCTGGAAGGTGGCACATAGGCAGGAAATGCCTATTGTCCACTCCCTTTGATGAACAGCGGAGGTTGCTGAGACACACTGATGAGATGCTGGGTTCCTCCAGAAAGAATTCGTGGAGAGTGAGTCGTTTGGCAGGAACACACAGCACGTTTATTAAAAGCAGAAAGAACTAGTTGAGGTGCCTTGTGGGGCTAGAAAGTTACATCAAGAGAATACACATATGTGTGCAGGACCTAAGCTGCCTGCCTCTCACACACAGGCAAGATGGATTCTGTATATATATGAGGGTGAGGGGCTTGGGTGTGTCCAGGTTACCTGGAGAAAAATGGCGCAAGTGTTTAAGGCTGTGTCCTAGATGCACGTTGCTAAGCTGAGATCCCCTCTGGGGTCTCTTTCAGGTTTTGCCAGTTAGTTTACTATTCATACATCTGCATACTGCCCTGCAGATCTCAGGCTACGCTGCTCCCCGCATCACCTACAGCCACGCAGTAAACACAGGTGTAAAGGCCCCACTCCTGGGAGTGAAGCTGCAGAGGGTCCCACTTGTGTCTGGGGAGTATGTCTCTCTAGGCAAGGGTTTATTATTAGGAAGCCCATTAACACAAAGCTTTCAGCCACATCCTTCAATAATAGTTTTATCCATAATAAAAGTAATATTTTGCCTCCATTTGCTTAATCGTTTCTCTGGTTTCTCATTTGACTTAGAATTCATGGGGAAGAAGGATGGTATTTGCTGGAACACCCTCAAATATTTCCCAAATTTCTAGCCTGTGGCGTATCTATCTTTCTAATATTTCATAAATTCTTCTTTCTCTATTCCTACCCCCATAAAATTGAGAATTCATTTTTATAGATAGTATTCTGATCTTTAAAAAGGGCTTAAAATTTCAAAAAATGCAAAGGCACAGAAGAAAGACTGTTAACATTATTCTTCCACCATTTAGTATCGTGCAGTCCAATAAGATAGATAATTGCCAACCTACTTATGTAAATTAATTATAATTTAATTAGAATCTAAGTCCCCCATCATACTAACCATATTTCAAGTGCTCAACAGTTACATGTGACTTGTGCCTAATGTATCCAGCAACAATATCAGACAAATAGTCTATAGACTATTTCCATTGTCATAGGAAATTATACCGGATAGTACTGCTCTAGAGAAAACTTGGTATTTAATATGATCTCCTATATAAAATATGCATATATGATATCTATAATATACATATGATAAAATATAGAATTAATTGTGCATATATTTGAAACTTCTGATTTTTCTTAATTTGTCATGGACTTCTGGTACAGCCATCCTTCTATAATGTCATTTTTGGTGGCTACAAAGCATTTTTCTGGATCGATTTCTTTACTATAATTTCTGTGGGCCATCCTTCTATAATGTCATTTTTGGTGGCTACAAAGCATTTTTCTGGATCGATTTCTTTACTATAATTTCTGTGGCCAGATGTTGAGTGTGGACTTTTATCCCCAAACTGTTTTCATTACAGCTAATAGTACACTGAATACTCTCTATTCTCTTCAAACTAACTTGATTACTTGGCATGACTTACAGACTCAAAAGACACCACACTTTAAAAACTTCTGAGAGCTACTGTGAATTAGAAGGCGTACCCTAACTTGGAACTCATATACCATCTTCCTTTTGCTCTTGGAAAGAAATGGAGCATAATTCAGGATCACTCGACAGCTCTACAAAAAGTTGTTTGAAAAATAAAAAAGGCCACATGTTAGCTGCTATTTACTATGCTAAGGATTCCTGGAAGTTTGTTGATTGCAATCACAGGAACAAGCTTCTAGAATCTGATGCTCTTTTTTTATTCACACCCAGGTCATGTTTCTTCAGTTCCTTTAAACACTGTGATAATCAGTTGTTCTCTTAGAGATGTTTGGAACCTTTCTCACCAGCAATTTGATATTAACCTTAACACTAACCATAGGTATGTTTGGCTACTGGTGTGTCCTCAAGCTCTGTTTATCATCTCCTGCTGCATCATACACAGCCCTGTCACCATTTTGGCTTCACAAAGCTGGTTAAGTGTGTGCTTTCAACATTGAAAGCACTGGAAGTGCTTTTCCATTTGTAGCAGATCACTCACAGATATTAGATGTGTGACTTTTGCCATGTTGCCTTTCTTATTTCAGCTGCCCCATCAATAAAATGAGAGAATTACTAGTATTGTCATCTACCTAGCACATAGCAAGCATCATATATGGGTTTAATAAATCAATAGCCTAATCAGTATCATATTCTACATTTATCCAGACATTCTGCTTTCAGTCGGAAAAGAGAACAAGTTCAGTCTAACATACCACGAGCTAAAATTGAACCTGAGTCAATTAAAATACCTAGGTCAGCATTTCACAGGGTTGGCAGCTTGAGTGGCACATTTTCTAGGATTAAATAAATTTGGAAAATGTTGCACTTCTTCTAGAGTTAGAATCCACATTCTGAGAAGTCCTTCAATAAAGAAACCGGAATGTCTTTAACCAATTTCTCCAAAATTATGTAATAGAGATATTTCTCATTGAATAACCCCTCCTTTAGGATAGGCCTTGGGAAATGCTTCCCTCCATTAAGCACAATATTTTTAATGGCATCATTTTGTGTCTTTAGCTGCATTTTTCCTCAGAAGCATCAGGTAACCCTCCTCATTCTTACCCGTCATAGGCTTGCATTATTGATTTGCTGAAACTTTTGGCAGAACTTTACATTCTTTCTACTAAGTTTTCTCTGACCTTGCTAGTTCTCAGACTTTTATTCTAGCTTAGCAAAATTTGGGGATAATCGTATAATTAAGTATGAATTTCAGTTTCATCTCTGGGAAAATGTATTAGCTTGATTTTATTTTGTCTTCCTCTAAGCATTTGGCAGCGGTATCAAGGAAACAAGCTTAAGGACAGGACAAGCCAGTTTTGGATGACTTTCTAATTGTGTCAGTGACATCCAGAAACCTTGAAAATAATTCTCACTAATGTATTGGTGGGGACAAATATTAAAATCCTCTTCCACTTCTTTTGACAGGAGCCTAATGAGGATATGATCTTCATGGATGGAGTGCAAATGTGGTTTTATTGCAAGTAGCTACTGATCTATTGATGGCTATGGGGTCATGTTTTAAGACAGATCTGGGTCTGTTATATTTGCCATGGATGCAGTAGTTGGGAGTTGATACACACACACACACACACACACACACACACACACCTCTTTGCCAAATAAATCTTATCCCAAAGCAGAGACTAATTTTCTTCCTTCCACCTGACCCAGTGACAGATTTGGCAGACATTTTGGGTCAAAGTGAATTTGGGAACATCTTAGGTTTGCTGTCATCTAATCTATCCATTCCGAGCATTAGTCCCCATGGTGTGTCATTTATTAGATAGGATAGAATTTATTTAGCAGAGTACAATTTATATTCACAAAGTAAAAGTGAGTGTTCGATAAAATTGCCTTAAATTCAAAACAATGAATGGAAGTCATCACCCTGGGATCAAAATAACTCATAAAAATAAGAAATATGCTCTTTTTTTCTTTTGCAAAGGAAAATGGACTTCTATTTAAATAGAGTTTATGGTTATTCACATTCAAGTCTATTGAAGTTAAAATTATGCCAAGTTCCCTTCAAAATAATATTATCACATTTCAAGAGATGAAGTGTGTTTTAGAAGTGTGCCTCTAGCGCAGATGAAGAATGGTGGAAAGAATGGACAGGGGGATAAGAAAAGAACCCTAAAACATTTGATTCATGAAATGTACTTCCTCACAATTTCCACTGACATCCAATAATGAGAACTAAACTCTTCCAACAAGTCCAGACCTTGTTGTCATGCCCCTGACCAACAAACGACTAAAATTTCCAACAATCTGCTAAAACTGACTTCCGCAGAATTACAGATACCTGTAAAATGAACTCATTACATAGCTCTTCAAACTGACTTCTCCTTTGTTAATTATGTTGAAAAATGATACCAACTGCTCCTGATAACCAAGTCATGAATGTGGTGTCATCCTCAATATTCATTTCCTCATCCAACTCCCACAAAAACAACTAATAATAATAACAATAGCTTATACTTTTTTTAAGCTCTTCTCTGTGCTAATCATCAGCCTTAGTGCTTTACATACAGTAATTCAGGTATGGCCTTAATATCCTTCCCCTCCATTCCTAAACCAGCCTCCTCGTTCATTCACTTATCATTCTTTCTCTGGCTCATTATAATTGCTTCCTCATCAGTATCTCTCACTCTAGTCATCCCAGATCTCTGATCTCTATTCCACAATTTCACTGAGACCTTTCTAGAACCTACATCTGATCTTGGCACTTCTCTGTTCAAAACCCTTACATGATTTTCTGTGGGCGACAGGATAAAATTCACATTTCTCAATTTCTGATGGACAAGCACATTTTAGTTGTTCCTTCAACTTTCCATTTTGCACTTTCTTTATTAATCACTTAGCTATCCTGAGAAACAGCACACTGATGCACCCCTCGTGCCCTTCTCTTCCCACCCAGTCTCTGAAGACTTGAATGCCTTTCCCAGCTCCATACTGTCTCCTGAACTCCTTTTATGCTTCAAATCCTAGTTTCCACTTTGCTATGTCTTTGAAATCTTCTTTGCCTAATTCCAAAGTGCTATCTCTCTATTTTTATTTACTTACATTACAAATCTGCTTCCCCTGATAGACTGTGAGCTCCTCAAAAACAAGTTTAAAACTACATATTTTGATGTCTTCAGGTCCTGACTGCAGAGCCTCCTTTCAGAAAAAAAATGTTACTCTGTCTGGAGAGTGGGACTCCATAACTTCCCTTCTAGTTCAAACATTGGATAACATAGTATCCTTCAAGACTTAATTACCTACAGGGAATTGATATTATAGACATATAAACCTCTGTCATCCCTCCAACTGCTTATCAATGGCTTTCTGAAGATAAAAGTATTGATAAATGTACCAGGTTGTAAATTCCAAAAATGGCTACAACAATCTCCCAAAGCTCATGGTCTTCTTGCAATGTGAAACTGACACTTTCACCCATTGAGATATGAGATTTATGTTCCTTCCCTTTGAATCTGGGTGAGGTTGTGATTATGAGTAAGTGCCTCTAAAAGACTTCCAAGGCCAGACCACAAAATACAAAATAACTTCTTGGGACTTTGGGAAAGCACACTCTTGGAAGACAGCCATCATGCTGGTAGGAAATTCCAACAGCCATGAGGGGCTGCCATGTGTAAGTGGCCCTGCAAACAGCTCAGCTGAGGCTCCAGGCTCTCCAGACACGTGAATGAGGCTGCAGGTGCTGTTAGCCTGCGAGTCACTCCAAGTCTTGGAATCTTTCCAGTTGAGCATCCAGACATCATGCATCATAGGCAACCATTCCTTACTGCACCTTTCATAAATTCTTGATCTGTAGGATTCTGTGCATAATATAATGGTTGTTTCTTTATACTTTCAGTTTGAAGTGGTTTTTTATGCAGCAATAGAAAAATAATATAATAAGCAACCAGAGAGGCCAACACTTCTCACAACACTCTTAAGATAAAACATGATTTCCTGATAATATCACATTTTTCTTAGGAAAAAAAAAATAAAGGTGGGGATAGGAGTAGCAGTTTTGTGGGCAGTCATAATTTTTCTCCTTCTTAATGATTATCAATGCATAAAAGCAAATTAATGGTTTTGAAAAGTCCAGAGCAATAACACAAATCTCCTATTACCATCAACCTCAGATTCCCTAAATGCATTAGACAATGGATTCTTTGTTACAACACACACAATATTCCCAAAGAAATTGTAAAATACTCTAGGAAATAGAAAGAAAATGAACTTTCTAAAAATAATAAACTTCAAAAAAATCAACTATATCAAGCAACAATAGACTTTTAGACTTTTAGGAGTGGGGAAGCAAATCAGTGGGTGCAGGAAGAGAGAGGGGTGGGTGGGAGCTTACGGAGGTGAGAGGATTAATTGTATAGTGAAGGAAAAAAGGAAATAGGGGTGAATTTACTGTAGGTATTATATACAGAGATAAATTGCTATCATATGTACCTTAAACCTAATTAATATTGAAATGCAATAGCCCTTCAATAAAATCTACTAGAAATAAATAAAACACTGGGATATGTGAACTTAAACTCACCAAATAGAACAAAAGGAAATACTGGCCAATTGGAAGATAAGTTGTATTTTGTTGCTAAGGTCTTACACTTAGGAGCAAAGGCCTTAAATCAGAAGCAACAAGTAATGCGACTGTGTTTGGAAGGCTTAGTCAGCGCACACTGCCTCCCCTGTGAGGTTCTGTGGAGGAAACCAGGCCTTGCGAGGCAGTAAGAGAGGGAAAGGACGGCACTTGATGAGACCCGGTCCATGACCTGCAGAATGCACAGAGCCAGCTACGCTGCACTAACGGGAACACAGCTGTCTCTGACAGAGAATGACAGGTCTGCCTGCATTCAAGGAACTGAAAAGGATAGGAAAACAGGGAGACACTTGCTCAAAGGAAGATTTCACTCACTTCCCAAGAGTGATAACTTCTGTTTTCCTGCCAAACTTTCTGTTTCAAAATACAAAAGTGATTCACAAGGTAGAATGGGAAAGGGTGCCTCAGATGTCCCAGAACAGTTCATCTTGGTTGTTCAGGAGCCTTGGAAGTCAGTGAGCCTGTCTCATGCCAGCGGCTTGAGACTAAGACAGCCTTTTTAGTTCTCATGTTTCCCATCCACTTACGTTATTAATGTTCTGCATCAAAACACCAGAGCCTTGCTCTTTCGGTGTGATTTGCTGCTGGCGCCGGGCTGGGTGATACACAAGGTTATTCGCCACCTCCAGTCACGTGACTGGCTCCCAGCTCCCGCTACCTGCGCTGCGGGTGCAGCACTGCCACCTCGTGGCTACCCTCGCAAAGCGCACTCTCCTTCCCCAACTTTTTCAGCCGTCCTGAATTCTCTAACTTAATGTGGGTGGAATTCTCCAGATCAAGAAGGACACACTAAAATATCTTCTCCTGTTCTATTTCAAAGATATCAGCAGTTAGAACCTTGAGAATGTCTTTCATTTTAAAATCTAGAAGAGGAAACCATATAGTGGAAAGCTCCTGGACTTTGTCTAAACAGAGCTGGATTGTCAGTCTCCAAATCTATGTTTTAGAATAAATCACTGTGTCTCTCAGCAGCTCTGTTTCTTTATTTGGAACTGATTAAATATTATATATTAGAGGGATATTGCAAAAATCAGTAAATATATTTGTGTATATGTATGTGTGTTTACACAAATATAGAACTTTCAATGCCAGCAGACGGAGATTTTTCTGCATGTCTATGATGTATCAAGGATGGGGGAAACTCCACTTTCAATTCAATATAGACTAAAAGAAATATGTACTCTCCAGTCAATGGTGTAAGGTGTGGGTGAGAGAGAGGAACTGGGGTGAGTACTGGTTCTCCATCTTACTGAGTTCCCATAATCATAACAGATCTGTGACAGAGATATTAATTTCCCCTGTTTTAGGAACAAGGAACATGAGACCCAATAGACTGACTCACTTGTGCAGTTAATAATCAGTAAATGGCAGAGCCATGATTCTAGACTAAATTTGTCTAGATCCAAAAACTGGGCTCCTAAAACCATGATCTTCAAAAGAATTTGTCACAGAATGCAGATAAGTGGTTGCATATGACTAGAAGTAAAAGGAGATATAGGGTACAAAGAAGCAAGAAGAAACTTAGTGGTGATGGAAATGTTATCTTGTTATATTGTGTGTACAAATGTCAAAGTTGACTTTAAATAGCTGAAGTTTATTATACATACATCAATCCTCAATAAAGCTGATTGGGAAAGTCAACATTTGAGAAAAGGTTGGGTCTGGATAAAAAGTGAAGCGGGCAGGGTGTGGAGTGTGTCTGATAAACTGCATTATAGCATCCTGGCAGTGAAAGAAGGTCAAAAGAGGGGAGCACTCCAAATCCATTAAGTATGGGGGAGTGCAATCCAGGTTCCATAGAGCTGCCTCTGTTCTGGTCACCTCATCCCTCCCATTCTCTGTATCAATTATTTAGTGCCACGATAATGCTTAGTAATAATCGCAAAGCCCTAGTGAACAAAAGTAAGCATTTATTGATCCATGTCTATAATCAGCTGGTTTTTGGCTGGGTAGTTCTCTGCTTTCTGCTGGGCTCATTCACAAGATTGGGAGAGGGAGGGGAGCTGGCTTGTCTAGAATGACGAGGCAACCTGGTTCAGCAACATGTTTTCTTAACTTCTGGCAGGCTAGCTGGACATGGTTTTAAGCAAGGGAAGAGGCACAAAATCAAAGACAAGTACAATGACACAAGTATGTTTTTTTCAAGTCTATGATTGCCTCACATTTGCTAACAGTCTCAGAGCAAGCCACGTGGCTGACCCCTGCATCAAAGTGAGAGAATGCTGCACAATTACTTGTCTATTCGATTCCTTCGGCAACCACAAAAAGGACCACAAACTGGGTGGCTTAAAATGACAGAAACGCATTCCCTCATAGTATGGAGGCTAGAAGTCTGGTAATTTTTTTCGGTAATCCTTGATGCCCCTCAGCTGTGGACACATCATTCCATTGTTACATGGTGTTCTCCCTGTGTGTGTCTGTGTATCTGCTATCTCTTATTAGGACCCCACTCATCGGATGAGGGTCTACTCTACTCCAGGATAACTTCACATTAATTAATTTAAACAACTCTTTTTCTAAATATGGTCACATTCGGAGCTTCTGGGTAGACATGAATTTGGAGGGGACACTATTCAATCCACTGGAGTGGCAAAGTGGGTAGATAGAGAGAAGAATGAGGAATTAAACTTTTTTTTTTTTTTTTTACATAAACTGCACTATCCCTTCAGTTATAAAGGCTTTATAAATTTTTGTATTTTATTCAAAGCTTGGATTTTGTCTTTTTTTTAAGTAAACGATATAAACTGAGTTATATAACTGTGCCTAGCTGCAAGGGAAGGTGTGAAATCTAGTTCCTGGCTAAGAGTCACAGCATTGTTGAGAGTAAATCAGCCTAGTCAGTTTCATTGCTTGGGGCTCAGCATTTTCCTTCCATGAAATAAACTGGCAAAGGTGGAGGGAAGATGGGTAATGAGGAAGTCACTAAACTTTGACAGACATGCTCTAGTATCTGCCCAACTCTAAGCAGCTCACAACTGATAGGCACTGGAGCAACTACTCATGACTATAAGCTGTAGGAATCCAAAGAAGGCATTTAAAACCAGATACAACCAATTGGGGCTATATAACATGCAAAAAGAGAGGCTGAAGTCCACACATTAAGTCATGTATACACATGAATATTTCCAGTAGCTATCCTACCTAGAGACAAGGAAACTAGTTCTTAGGTTAAATGACGCATCTAAACCTACCTAGTGAGCAAAAGTGTAAATCTAGATTCTCATTTTGCTTTTCCCTGGTTACAGGATTAAGTGGAGTGACAGGTACTACTTAGAGGCTGGCAGTTAGGAACTTCCTAGCTCTATCTACAACAACTGAAGGAGAGGAGTCAAGCTGGTATTACTCTGAATTACCAAAGCCAGTTCTGAGGAACAAGGAAGGAAAGCCTGGAAGGAGACATGGAAATTTTTGCCCATTCATCTCTGGAACTCTAATCATGGTATGGTTATTCTTCTGCCCCAAGAAATTAAGCTTCACATAACTGTAAACTCTTCAGCAACTGAGGGCTACTTATAGTTTTAGTTACCAAAAGAACAGCATTTGCTTGTACTGGCACTAAGAATGATTTCATGATAGTGGTTCTCTCTGAAAAGGGAAGAAACATAATGGAATCAAAAAGATATATGGGGCTTCCAGCTAAAATTATAATGCTTAATCTCTTAAAAATATAAAAGACTTAAATTTTTAAAAGGCACAATGTTAAGAAGCATAAAGCTGTCATTTGTTATCATATTTCTTTCCATTTCAACATGCATGAATTATCTCCCAATTGAAGAAACACTAAAAAATGTCAAAGAAAATCTTAATTTCACAATGAAGAGTGTTTTAATAATTTATTTATTAACTCTATGTGCATCACAGAGTTATCATGGATGTGTGCTAGGCACTCATTTAGACATTATAAACAAGACTCAAAAAGTCAAGGTCTACATGGAAATGGCATTCTAGTCAAGGCAGAATCAAGCAAGATCATTTCAATGAATGTTCAGTGTGCTAAAAGAATGAAATGGGTGGTAAAGGGTGACCTAAATTATGTTGTTTCTCATGCGGTAAAGGAAAAGGAACATCACTGCAGAGATGGTATTTTATCCAAGAAGTTAAAAATAAAAACAAATCCTTTAAAGAATAAGAAGAGTACCCCCTGGTGAGCAATCAGAAATGCATAGGCCCTGAAGTCTTAGCAACATCCAAGAACCAAAAGTAGCCCAGTGTTGTTACGGTATATCAAGCAAGGCAGTGAAAAATATGGCCAGAAAGGTAGGCATGAGGGTTTTGTAGTGATGGTAAGAAATGTAGATTTTATTTAAAGTGCAATGGGCAGCAAATCGATGGAGGGTTGGGGGAGACCATTTAAGGAAAGGGAAAATATGATCTAGAATGTTATTATAGAATCATCATTTTTTAATAGTAACCTGATTGTTAAATGGGCAATGACTACAGAAAATCAAGGGAAAAAGAAACTTGGTCATAACCTACAGCAGTTAATTCAAAGAAAAGATGATGTTGGAAATAAATTTTTATACACATAAATGCATACAACTATATACTAAAAAAGAAATGTATTCACAGTATACCAACAAGTAAAAAAAGCAGATTAAATATCACCATTAGAGTTGCAAGTCATGTTTGTTTTATAAAATGTTTATTATCTGCATGACAGAAAGTTGGGAAACATAGATATGAATATAGTAGGATTTCAGATGACTTTACAGTCACTTAACTACATGTTCTTACCTTTAATTCATTGCCTAGATGCTAATCCTGACTTCCAATCCAAAACCAATTCCAATGAATCATAGTACCCTCCCATATCTGGGTGTTTGCCTAAATGTTTTAAAGAGAGTTCTGCTGGCCCACAGACTAATTTTGACCTTCATACCCTATAAGTGTCTGATTTTTCAGTGCTCAAGAAAAAGGCTGTAATAGGACTTAACTTAGATAGGTTTAGTGTGGGGTATCTTTGTTAATTAGGACTATCATAACAAAGTACCACAGATGAAGTGGCTTTAGCACAGAATTTCATTTCTCACAACTCTGGAGGCTAAAATTTCAATATTAAGGTGTCAGTAGGAAGGTTTCTTTTGAGACTTCTCTCCTTGACTTGTAGATGATCACTTCTTTTTTGTGTCTTCACAAATATTCCCTCAATGTGTCCTTGTCCTAATCTCCTCTTATTATAAGAATACCACACACATTAGATTAGGGCCTACTCTAACAGCCTCATTTTCACTTAATTACCTCTTTAAAGAACCTAGTTCCAAATATAGGTACAGGAGCAACTACTGGAGATTAGGACTTCAACATATAAACTTGAGTAGACAAGAGGGAAAGGGACATTATTCAGCCAGGATATCAAGTCCATATAGAAGATATTTTCAGAGGCTGCTAGAAATTTGACTCTTCACCTGAGTATAGCATGCTGCCTAGAGGTAAAGATTTGGTAGTCTTTAATATATATATACGTTTGAATGAGCTTATTCTCAGAGATCCTATAATAGTATGAGAAGAGTCAATGATAGAAAGAGACAGCTGAAAAGAGTCTGCAAAAGATGGCGAAGGTGTAACCCAAGATGTAGGGAGAAGACTAGAGAAAATATGGACATGCATGTTTCCAGAAGGAAGGTGGTCAACAGTGTCAAAATTTAGATCCAAAAATATACCCTACAAACAAGTTTTATAGGGTCTTTCTTGGATAGCACTTCTACCTTGGCTCAAGGTTACCGCCATGGCTTCACTGGCAATAAAATAATCAACTCATCATATAAGATACTCCTTAATATGATTTTAATCTCTTTTAAACATAATTTCCCTCCAATGACTTTCAAAATCCTTTAGCAACAGTGACACAGAAATTATTCCCACACGATTGCCCAAAGTTTAGCCTCTGTCCCTTTGTGCATGTTACCTTCTCATATAAGAATACCCTTTCCATTTATCTTGCTCATCCTAATCCTACCATCGTTCAAGGACAATGCCACCCTTAACATTTTGTATATGAAGTTGACTTCTGCGTGTTTTTCTCTGTTGCCAGGGTTGTGAACTCTTTAGGAAAATTCTCATCTATTATTTATATCTGGCATCCCTTGAAGCCTGGCATGGTGCCTGGTATAGAGCAGGTACTCAAAAAAGTGGCTTTTGAAATTAATGAACCAACACTGTTTCATACCAAGTAGAATTAAATTAGAATCCAGCAGCTGACATTTGAAGATGTTGATGCGACTGACTCACCTGTTTGGAGAAAGGGATAAATTTTCTCTGATGACTTGGTGACTTTTACATCTGTCAGATGGGTTGTATTCTTTTGAATACGGTTATTTATTATAAGGGAGACAGTTACTCAGGATTCAGGTATTTTCATAAAATTGGATTATTATGTCTGGAATTTAATATTGTTCTGTCCTTTGATATTTATTTCAGGGTCAGGAGAAATGTAACTATCCTCACTCTATTTCTGCTCAATCTAATCCCATTAGCAAGAGAATAAGACATGCACACGCTGATTTTTGAAGTTTTAGGCATGTTTACTTTTTCTTTCACATTATAAATCTTTTCCAAATGTGTTTATATAAAATTATTAATAATATTTTAACTTCTTAACATATTAATATCTTTCCTAACATGTTGTTAGTCTCTGGATATTGAGGGTAATATATATGTTAGGTTATTGGCTTGTATACAAAATTTTTTCTACAATGTTTTATTTTAATTAGATGTATAGAAAAGGTAGAGTACTGTTTCCTTCGAGACCTTTATCAAAGTCAAATTAGAACTTTATTTTGGAGGAAGGATATGAAGGCACTCACTACTGTGATACCTTATATATGAAGCTTTTCAATACCTTTCCTTACCTGTCAACTCATGTGGCAATGATTTGAGATCGTTTGTCTAATATCATAACCAGTATATACATTTGTAAAGAAATTCAAGCACAAAGAGATTATTTAAGAAGATATAGCAAGCTCTCAGATCCACAACAAGAAGAGACCTCCTCTCCTCAATTCTAGGAACTTCTCAAAAAAGACCTTAACTGAATAAACTTCATTCCAAAAATAATTATCCCACAAGATTAATTAATTAACCTCTTAATTTTGAGCTCTTACAAGTTCACAGAAAAACGTATCTCTTACAATGACTTTCATAACCAGTCTCTACTTTTTATTAGTTCTACTACTTCATGGTTAAGAGGCTGTAATCTGAAATGAATCAGAATCACAGTTTTCCAGCTAATCCAATTATAATATTGCTTTAGGAAAGTTACAAAATTTTTCTGAATTTCAGTTTTCTCATCTGTAATTTGGGGATAGTAATATCCCCATCAATAGCACCTAATTTTCCAAGTTGTTATGAAATTAAATAAAATTATATATGAAGTCCTTTCAGAAGTATATAGGGCATATTAAGCACTCAATCAAATTTAGATGTTGTAAATAATTTTGCTGCTTTTATTATTATCATTATCACATAATAGAATATATTTTCACTTTAAGAACTATGTTCTAAAGATGTTAGGGATAAAGTAACAACTTCCCTATATGAATTTTATATAAATCAGGGTCATGAGTTATAGTCATTTGATCACTCATGTCGTAGAACATGGAGATATCCAGGAACTGGATTTCAACCATGAATTAAATATTCAGTATCTTCACTGTAATAAAGATAAATTCTCTAGTGGAAATGGTTCGCCAAGGATTTATTAAAACTTTCCTGTAGGTGAAAAAGGATTTCAATGTATTCTAAGTGGGAAATACATAGATCAGAACTTAAAACTCAAGGCTTTGATCTTTCCTCATAAAATTACATAGACATCCTTCCAAGAAGTATAATCCATTTAAATATTTACCAAACTTACTCTCAGCTAAAATGGGTGTCAAATCTAAAATTAGAAAGTCTCCTCTTTGGTTAACTCCCATTGGATTTGATTGCAGTACTTCCTGTTATTTGCATTGTAGGGAGAAGTATTTTAGCACAGAAGCTTCAAATTCAATATTAGTGGTGAAAATGGACAAAGCAGTGGAAAAGAAAACATGACAGCCCAAGACAGAGTGAACTTCCTGCGTGCTCTTAAAAAGAGAAAACCATTTATTTGACTATTAAGACTATAATTAAAGTAAAGCTTTAAAACAGTATTTCCATCTAAGATTGAAAAGATGAATACTAAATCCCTGTTATGAGGCAACTAAACATATAAGTCATCAATTACTCTTTATGCAATCTTATAACAGAAGAATATTAACCTTTATTCATCTAAAATGGGGCAGACTCAGAGGAGTAGCCTGTAGTCACATAGCTGTAGAAAACAAACATGAATTCAAGTCCCAGAGCCCAAACACTCTCAGCTACCTGAAGCTGTTCTTTTGTTCCTTTTCATTCCTTCAGCAAAAGTTTACAGAAGTACATCATTTTAAGTTGATTAGGAGAAAGAGTGATGAATGAGATATATAGTTCTTATTCTCTGAAATTTATAGTCCTGGAAAAGAGACAGAATAGCGTGCTAAGACAGCAGTAAGATAAGTGAAAAAAGGAATCATAAAAAAGCAGCACTAACTCAGATCTACTCTCATTACAGGTCTCAATGAAGGTTTCTTTTCAAAGATGCCCCTCTGACACCACATAGATTTATAAACATGCAAACTACGAGTACATCAGAGTTTCATTCACTAGCCGGGCCACTGTGATACATTGCCTAAGCAGACATTCAGGGTTGACCTCTAGGAGTGTTTTTGAATCTTTGGTAGAAACTTCAGAAGTCCCAGTCCAGTAAGGATTTCAACATGAGTTGAAAAGAATGAGAAAGTGTAACTGGATGACTCCAAGCTACATTTTAAAACACAACATCTCCCATTTTAAAATCCAAGTATCTCTGAGAGATACTTGTTAAATTTCAACATCCCTACTGAATCTTAAAGGATACTGTTCTGTTTTAGTTAAGGGATAGTAAAGAGCTACACAAAAGGGTATTAGGATCAAACAAACTAGAGTTAATTGCTTTATATTCTTCTGCATCAGCACATCAGCCAGACTAATGGGGGCTGCTGCTGCTGTTGAAACTAGAGTGAGCTCAAAGTTACAAAAGTCACCAAATAGTTTTCACATTTCCTCTTTTTATATCACACCAACTCCATACACGGTAATTATCTCTTCCCCACAGCAGTCACTATCTTCTGTACCAAGTTCCTTTATCTCATATGGGATGTTCAGCTCTCCTTTGATCCTTTGAAACTAAATTGGTCTCCTATTAGATGTCAGGTAATACACTATGGACTGAAAATACCAGAAAGAGAATGAAGGAACCTATCTTCTCCCACATACATATTAAAAGTCTTATCACCTGGGCAAATCTGCCTGCTTCAGTGGTGGTAATGAGATGCCTAACATGGTTGAACTAAGCCAGGAATGGCAAATAAACCAGCACTCCTAAAACAATTAGCAACACGAGAGTCAGTCAACCAATTTTCAAACCTTGTTTGATTTTGAGAAAATCCTTAATGTCCTCTGTGCCATAGTTTTTCCATCTTCAAAGTAAAGATAATAATAGTTTCTAACACATGAAGTTATGTGAGGATTTGAAGAGATTACGTAGAACAATCCCTGGTACAGTTTAAGTGTTCAATTATTATCGATGTCTTCCTTGCCAGAGGATTAGTAGTTACTTTGCTGGCCTGGATGCAGACATGATATAGAATTAAGAATGCAAAAAATCTATTAATGCATATCTGTAGAAGGAAATGCAGGGGGTGTGGCATTAGATGCAAGAAGTTATCTTTGTCAGCCTATTAGGAGCTCTGGAAAACAGATTACCCCTTAGAGGTATCCCTGCATTGGGCCCTTGAAACACAGGGATTTAAAGGGAGTCGCCCAGAAAAGGGTACAACTTCAGCTCAAAATCTCAGACCAGAAGGGTTTAACAGCAGACAGCCATTAACTAACCACATTCTTTGCATCTGTACAGCAAGTTCTTTGCTGAAATGAGACCTAAACAGGCATCTCCATGTTGTCCCCAGCAGTCACTGTCTGAAGTGCTGGTTCAGAAGGATTCCAAGGACATGTTGGAATTCAGTGGTAAAGGCAAGTAAAGACATCATGATTAAGATGTCACTCATGGGCCTTGAGCAGGAGGAAAGGCTCACTGTCCAGGAAGTGCTCTACTTGAATAATCTCACAAACCTCCTCATCTTCTGACAAATTCAGTTCTGCATTCTTTATTCAGTAATTTCTTTCAGACCCCACATCTGACAGGCGGACCCTGAACCAGGACCCTGATGTTTCCTAAACATAGTACTGATATGCCATAGTCTTAAGAGAAAAGCTACCAATGTCTAAAATCTCCAGATTTACAAAACACAGAGCATAACTCAAGGACCCATCCTCAGGTTTGGCTTTGTACATCATTCCCAGAACCTCTTCCAAGGCCTAGAGTTTCTCAGGTACATTCAGAATGTCAGTCCAGGCATGGAAGGCCTTGATTTAAACAGATGGGTCACTAATTATTTACACCCCAACTTATTCCAAAATGGCTTTACATAATCTTCAAAAATGTTGTAACTAGGCTAGCTCTTCTAGTAAGAGACGATATCTAAATTAATGATGTGCTAGTGAGAGAAACTAACAAAATAAAAACAGTGTACATCTGTGGGGAAAGTTTCTGCAGAAAAAAAGAGCTTGGAGAAGAATAAAATGCTATCAGGAAACAAAATCAGTTATCAGCTCCAACAGGTCATGGATCGGTTGGCACTGAAGTATTTTCTTGTTGTTTTGCAACTGCAATTTCAGCAGGAGAGTTCTGTGATTTAGTAATAGGGCTCATTTTTGCTGTCCATCGTATTTCCTTTATGGGTAAGCACAGTGAGGATCCCGGCTGCAGCGGGTGTGTGTTCAGTTGCACCTGCCAGAGAGCAGGAAGGCTGAGCAGATGATGGCAATATCGAGTTCCATTTCTCACCTGGTGGCAGCCACCTGCAGTGAGGTAAATCTCTTTGAAAGAAACTAAAAGTCTCAACTGTCATTTTTTAAAGTCTTAAATCCCAGAAATCGAATGCACAAAGGAAGTAAAACAATCTTTGAAGTTGATATCTGAATTTTGCATTTCAAATGCGTTTAAATTTTTTTAAATATTTCTTCAGGAAGCATAATGGGTCATCAAGTACAGTGCCTAGAATGGGGTTGGTTTCTCAGTTCCATAAATACTTGTTGACCAAGAAACAGCAAGTTAAACTGCCTTCCATCCTTCAAGCTCATGAAGCATCTTGTCAAGTTTAAGACCAATACTATATGCTAATCCTAATTTCTTCTCTATGATTCCAAAGCATGGAATCCTCATTCTTCCACTTCCCCACCACTCCAACCTCCTTAAAAGTCATCAGCTTCTCATTTTCCTCTCGAGTTCTTTCAGATGCCTGCTCCAGATCCTCTTCCCCAACAGCCTGTGGCATAGCAGAGCTCAGGAGAGACAATCATCAGGGACCCTGGTTTGAGCTTTCCACTTCTGACATCGCCTTGGAAATTTAGACTGAGTCTCATTTTAAAAGTCAAGAGTGAGAGTGACCTCAAGCTAAGGCTGGGGCAGTTCCAGCTATAATGCTAATGGTATTTTTCCAAAATGCCACAGTCATGGACAGGGATGCCTTCCCCATTTCCAGGCAACAAAGCACCAGGGAATAATGTGACTCATTCTCAGCAGCAGGTTCAAATGTACCTGAGACCTGCAGGGTGAACAGGTGGGAGCCTGTTGTCTCATTTATTTAACAGAACATTTTACATACTTAAGTGCCAGGAGAAATACAAATTATAGTCATAGCTGTTAAGTACCTCTTAAAGAAACACAGGGTCAACCTTGGGCAGACTTATATCCAAGTTGGATTCTTAGGGCCTTCTAATTTTATTCTTGGTAGTCCTCCTGTTCTGTGGTGCTCTTGATTATCGTACTCTCTCTCTCTCCTGACATGTATTTCTATATGCCTATCAAAAATATCTGTGAACACCTTCTGAGAAAGTTGCATGTGACAAGTTGGGACAAATTGATCCCTTTTATGAGATCTTATTAAACACATTATAGCTCAAATGACAGCACATTATTGCTTGCTATCCATATATTTCTGCCTTGATAAACTGTAAGATTCCTAAGGTCAGGGACCAAGTATTATTCATTTAACCAAGCACATAGTAAGTTAGTGAAGTGAATTTTTCTTGCTTTGCATTGAAGTATTGGAAAGAAATAATGAAAGAAAATATTGTTATATCTATAATAAATGTAAAGATTCTTTATTAAAATATATAATATTTTTACTCACATTAAGAAGAATTTTAAAAATGAATATACTAGATAAACCAACAGTTCATCAAAGAAATATAAATAAATGAGAGAAGACACAATCTTACTAGCAGTTAAGAAATACAAACAAGTTACTTTTTTTTTTTTTTTGGTATGGCAAACTGCTAAATAAACCATTAACACATACAAATAAATATAAATATTTAAAGAATAAATATAAGTATATTTTCAGTGCAAATTGCCAGCAGTGCAATGAAGGTGCTTGCTATAAACTCACCAACTGTATGCATGTATGAACCCATACTCCTGCCTCTTTATGTGTGAACCCATAATCCTACCTCTAGAATCTGACCTAAGGGAAATAATCAAAGATACACATGAAGAATTACGTAGAAATACATTTTCAGTATTCCTTATAATAGCTGAAATGAAAAGCAGCTTGTCTAACTATAGGAAAATCATTGTTAAATGAACAAAAACTCATTCAATAATTGAAAACAACTTTTCTAAGAATATTTGATGACAAATAAAAGCTCATGATGAATTATCTAGTGAAAAAAATGAAAAGAATAAACTATAGTAAAAATGGTATATAAAACTCATATATCTGAGAAAGTCTAATAGAATAGCCTATCAATTTGGCAATTCAGGAGGTTAAACTTATTTTCAGCAAAAGTTTGTTTGTTTTTTTTTCCTTTATCTAGATCTTAAAACATAGTTGCTTCTCTGAATGTCTAATTAGTTCCTGGGTTCCCTGCAGTTAGATGCAGAGGAAAATACACAAAATTGGAGCCTGACATGGATTTAATGTGTGATTCTACCACACATTATCAATGAGACCTTGGATTCATTACTATAACTTTGACTCTCAATTATCTATTCTGTGAAATGGCCATTATGGTTGTAATAAGTCTAGCATTACAACTAGCAAATACTAGACAAAAATCCTTTCTTTCCTTTGCATGCACATTAAATATATTTACAATAACTCTTCTACTCTCAGTTCCTGCTAATCAGGTATTAACCAGATCAACCTAATCTTTAGCTACAATCAATGAAATCAAGTTAACTGACTCCAGAGGAGACCTATTTATAAAACGATCTGATTCAATCAAATCTTTTTTCACCTGAAAATCTGAATAATAACAGTAAAGTTCAAGTGATTGGAAGAAAATGAAGACAAAATATGAAGATACAGACTTGAAATTGACACTACACAGAATCATTTCCAGAGTAAAAACAAAAAAAAGCCCATTAGGAAAAAAGAGGATCAGACATGAAAGAAAGGGTCAGAAAAGTGACTGTATTCATTTCCTATGGCTGCTATAATAAAACATCACAACTTCTCAAGGACATAAGGCCAGGGCCAGGCTGTGGGCTTCTGCAGAGCTATCCTCCCCCTGGGCCCAGCAGCCTCTCTATCCTGTGGAACCCCACCCTGAAGTACTGACTGTACCTCTCTGCCAGGCAGCCTCACCTCCCAGAACAGTCTCATTATTTGGTCCAAGAAAGCTGACTGGGAGATCTGTACTGTCCCAGACATCCTAGCCCAGTGCCATCCCACCATCTTGATCCTTCCTGGCCTTGGTGGCTTCCAGGCCTCCCTCCACCCTCAGACTGAGCTCTGCATGTTCCAGTAACTCAGGCAGGCTGTGGGTAGAGGTGCCAGTTTCTGGTGGTGATAAAAGATTATCTCAACCATGAGGATGCGCCCTGGAGTACTTGCCCCCAACCTTTAAATTTTTTCCCAAAACTTAGTGACTTAAAACAACACAAATTTATTATCTACCTATTCTGGAGGTCAGAAGTCCAACATGTATCTCAGTGGGCTAAAATCTAGGTGTTAGCATAATTGCATTCCTTCTGAATGTTCAAAGGGAGAATCCATTCCCTTACCTGTCCTGTTTCCAAGAGGTCACCAGAATTCCTTGACATCTGACCCCCTTCCAGCATTTACTTCATTCCGACCTCTGTTTCCATTGTATTTTCTCTCCATCTAGTTCTATTGTCACTTGGCCTCCTCTTTTACGTTCCTACTATCACCAAGTCTCCCTTTTTATACGACCCTGATGATTACGTTGAACCCATCCAGGTTATCCAGAATAAACTCCCCATTTCAAGATCTTTAATCATATTTTCAAAGTCCATCTGTTCTGGAATGTAATATTGCAGCCTAAGAAAATTATGAGGTAGACATCTTTAGGTGGCTGCTGGGGTCATATTACTAGCCTACCATGGTGATTATGCAGCCTCAGAGATCATCTCTAGCTCCTCCATGCTGTTGCTTATTGTGGACTCCAGTGGTAGAAATAATGTCACTTTCCAGAACACAGACCAATTTCCTCAATCCCTTTGCAGTGAGGCTGGGGCCAAGAGAAGGATTCAAACTGGTGGGATGTCTTTGGAAAGACATTAAGGCCCATCTTCTCAACATGTGGTGTGTAGGAGAGCAGCATCCCCATTACCTAGCAGCTCGCTGGAAAGGTAGAATCCCTGGCTCCATCCGAGATCTCTGATGTTCATTAAAGTTTGAGAAGCACTGATATGGGGCACTTCCAAACCTGACACTTAAAAATACTATGCAACAGGTGTGCACCCTAGTGGCCTAGTGGTCTAGTTCACCTGGGAGCAGTCCCACACAAGATGATGGCTGTCAGTGGGGTGGGAGGCTGGAGGGAAGGAAGAGGGGACAGGGTGGTGGTAAAGGACACTGAACTCTGGTGGAGGGTGTGCTGTGTGATACTCACACACTGAGAAAGGAGTTCAACAGCTTATAATAAGCATGGTTTTGGAAACAAAGGAAATAATAAAATTATTATGTTATTTTTTAAAAATACTATGCAAATCCAACCATCCAACTGACTCTCTCAATACTATAATGCCTTCAAAGGCTAAGAGATAAGGTAGCAAAGCCTCAACAGAGGTCACCCAGCCATAAAGGACTGTGACATAAGTAAAAGAAATAATCTGAGTTAAAGGACCATGATTTAGATTTCCTGTTGTGACAGTTACTCTTAATTATTTCTTACTCTTGAATATTCTGATTTTCAGTAAGATGCTAATGTGAGCTAGTCTGGGTAGATTTCTGTTTCCTATAACCAAAAAATTTGCCCCCAACATTGGTTCTCAAACAAATATGCATCAAAATTATCTGGAATGCTTCTCAAAACACAGATTGCAGGGCTCTTCTCCCAGTATTTCTGAATTAGTAGATCAAGGGAGAGGCACAATAATTTGCATTTCTAACAAGTTCCTAGATGATGATGCTGGTCCTAGCCTGGAACACTTAGAGAGCGTTTAGTCTACAATCTTGCTGTGAGTTGCTCTCTACCACCATACAACACAATTCAATCTAGCCCAGGAGTCTGGAAACTACAGGCCACAAGCCCAGTCTGGCCCACTTCCAGTTTCACGAAGTTTTATTGGAACTTTGCAACATAGCCACATCTGTTCATTTATTTATCAGCTGTGCTGCTTCCTCACTGTAAGGGCAGAATCAATCAATACTGAATACTGAAGAATTGCAATAGAGGCTATGAACCGAATGTTTCTACTCCCAGAAAATTGATTATTTGAAAATCAATCCCCAAAGTAATGGTATTAAAAGGTCAGGCCTTTGGATGGTGCTTAGGTCTTGAGGGCAGAGCACTGATAAAAGGAATTTGTGTTTTTTTAAAACCCAAGAGCTCTAACCCAGTCCACCAGGTATGGATACAGGAGAAAATGGCTGTGTATGAACCAGGAAACAGCAGACACCAATTCTGTTGGTGACTGTGTCTTAGACTTCCAGCTTCCAGAACTGAGATAGATGAATTTCTGTTGTTTATACGCTACTCAACCTGTGGCATTGTAGTATAGCCCAGAATGAACAAAGTCAATGACAAAACATAAAATATTTACTACCTGACATTCTAAAGAATTTTGCCAACCTCTGGTATAGACCACATGGGAGTTTATGTCATGATTCCCTACTTCTACTACACCATTCTCCATTCTTTCTCAAACTTAGTCCTTTTTAATTAAGAAAACTGGTATTTACTATTGCTCTTCTGTCTCTAGTAAGAGCCATTTATTATCAAGTAAGATTCTCTACAACGCGGAACTTGATTCTCAGCAAGCAATAAGAATTTTCCAAAGAACTTCTTGTGTGAAAGCTAAGGCTGTTTTAAAATATTTGGAAGAGTTCTGAGGTGGCGGGGCAATGAGGCATGAACAAAATCAAGCAATTTCTTGATTACTGCATGATCTCTCTTTTCAAGTTACAAATCAAAATGTGCTTTTATGTTGTTCATCATTCTAGGGTCAACTTAGTTTATTAAAATTATGCCGCCTGTCGTCTTCAAGAATGGTACACAAGACTGTAATATATGCTCTTTCCACCCACTTCAAAAGACCTATGACCCATTTTTTTTTCATCCTTAAATATGCCAACCCACACAAAAGCACTTTTTTTTTTTTTAACTATTCTTTCAGGCTTGTACCTTTTAAAATAGTGTCTGCAGAAATGTCACATCAAAAGAAATTACTCAGCGGCAGAAGTACTTAACTGAAACTGCTTTTATTAGTGTATTGGAAGAAATCTGCTGTTCTGAAAATGGAAAAAAGACTGATAATGAAAAAAACACTGTGATGACAAAAGAGGTTTTTATTGCTATAAAAATCCCACTTTGTATGTTAAAACTGAAATAAGAATATTCTCCCTTGACTAGACCTTTTTTTTTGTTTTTAAAAATGATAAACCTTTCAGCGTCTCCCCAGAGCTCTGATGCCTAAAATAATAGTACGACTAACCCATTAAGTTGGTTAGCTGGCACTTGGCTGCTTTCTATATAAAGTCACAGTCTCTGCTGCACAGTTGCTGACAGTGTCAATCCCCCATGTGCCCTGTTAGAGCTGCTCACACTCAGGTTCTTAGCAACTGTATACTCACTTTTCTTTAGACTCAATATAACACCTTCTCCTTGCCTGAAAAATCTTAATTCTACTGTTTTCAGGAATCCTGCTTCTACTACCTTAAGACTCACCATAGACACTGATTTTGATGATCCTTAACTTTCTTCCTTTCCCACCATCTTAGGGAGACACCTAACCCCACCCTCCTAAAAAGCCCCAAATTTTTGGTTCACAAAGGGACACCAAACACACTAAACATAGACTAGCTGCCATTCTTTACCAGTGGCAGCCATGTTTCTTCTCATGCTCGGGCTCTCCATTTTTTAGCACTTGAGAGTAGTCCCCATTGCAGGTACTGCCAGTCGTATAAATGCCAGAGGCTGAGCCAAGGGTATCATTGTTGAAACTGCCAAGGTGAGAAAGAGAGGGATGTTAGCTTTCCTGCTGAGGTAAAAAATATTCCTCTCCCTGTACTCTATGTCACACTTAGTCACTTAATTTCCAAAGAAAATAGTTCTTTCATCTTCCTGGAGCAAGACCCCAAATAAGAATTCACACATTTTTCTACAACAATAAGCAACAGTTCCTTCCTCCTCGGGATAGTCCAAATCTAGTCATTAAAGATATATATTTCCATAAGTTCTCATTTTGCCAACATGGCATTTTCTTTTCCATTAGTCTTTTACTCACATCTCCACAAACATGTCCACTTTATAAGAAAGTTTTGGCATAATGTAACTCCATTCTCCAGCAACCCATGTCATGGGGCACACAGAAAGAGGAATGAATACAGTATATTGCCAGAAATAAACAACTTATTAACCTCTTAGGAATACTCATAGTCAGTGTTAGATCAGCATCTAGAAAGCTTCTCTCTATCTCTCTCTGATCTCTCTAGTTTCTCTTTTCTACCCTTCGACTCCTAGCCTGCTGGTTTCTAAGATCAAGGTTATACATACCTTCCTTTCTGGCTCCTCTACAGTTGAAATCAGGTTTGCAAAATTTTCATAGCTGAGCATCTATAAGTCAAATATTTCTTCCTTGTCTCTTAGAGCAACATATCGATACATTAAGCCAAAAGACAGCTTCTACAAGCAATGGGAAGAAAAAAAAAAAAGGAAGGAAGGAAATGGAGACAAAAAAAATCCATCACCTAACACGTTTATCTAACTAAAAGTTTCTATACCAAAGATAATTAAAATCTCTATCTTTTAGAAGACAAAAAAACATACATGTATCAGTTTAATTCATTCAGCTTCAAGTAATGGAAACCACAAATGATAGTGACCTAACCAAGACAAAATCTTTACTTCATGTTAAATTCTAAAGTTACAAGTCAGGGGCTGGCAGCACTGCTCTGAAGAATCCTTAGCAATTTATGCCCTCCAGATCACTGTACCACCAACTCTAGAGTGTAACCCTCACCCTCTTAGCCCAAAATGACACACCCACATTACAAGGAGTAGGGCAAAGGAAGAATGAAAAGAAGAATAAAAGACAAAAGTGGCTTGCCACTTGCCTCCTCAAGTTCCTGAAAGCAGTCATACAATATTTTAGTTATATTACATTTCTCAAAACATAGCATTCCTGGAAGCCAGAGAGATAGGTACATATAACTCTTTGTTATGGGCAGCCCTATGTCCAGCTAAAAATTGCTTTCCTATGAAAGAACAGAGGGAGAGTGGGTATCAGAGGGCAACTAGCAGTCTCTGTCACATTATGCTCCTGAAATCACTACCTTTTTTATGGGCTAAAAATAAACTCTGTCACCTGAAACAGAATGCATTAAATTCCATGTCTTTATGAAATAAAGTTGAACTATGAGTCAAAATTCTGTATTCAATGTAAACCTAGTGGTTTAATTCTCTACCTTATTATGATAAAATAGGTAAAAGTAATTTTAAATGAGATATAAGTAACGATAAAGACGAAGTAGAATTGAAGTAATAAATTTCCTTTTGTTTCCTTAAAACATACAAGGATCTTATTCAAATTATCTACATTTTTCCTTTCATATTTCTTAAGGAAATGTGGCAGGTAGATGTCAACAAAGAAAGGATCAGAAACAAAGGTATGTAGTCGACACCTGGTGATCCATAGAGGACCATTGATCTGTCAGAGAAAGAAAGGAAAATTTCTTAGAAATTGACAATATCTATAAAGACTAAGGCATGTTTGAAAGAAATAAAGATGATATAAATAAACAGAAAGATATTCCATGCTTATGGACCGGAAGAATTAATATTACTTAAATTTGTATACTACCCAAAGCAATCTTAAGATTCAAAGCAAAATTCCAATGGTCTTTTTCACAGAAATAGAACAAACAATCCAAAAATTTGTATAGAAATACAAAAGACCCCAAAAGCTATCTTGAAAAAGAAGAACAAAGCTGAAGGCATTATATCCTCTGATTGTGAAGTATATTTCAAGCTATAATAATAAAAACAGCATGGTATTGGCATAAAAACATATAGTTTAACAGAAAAAAATCATCAAGAAAATGAAAAGGCAATCTATTGAATGAAAGAAAATATTTACAAACCATGTATCTGATAAGGGATTAATATACCAAATATATAAAGAACCAATACAACCCAATGGAAAAGAAACCCTAACAATTCAATTTTAAAATGAGCAGAGGATCTGAGTAGATTTTTTCCAAAAAAGATACACAGCGGACCAAAGGTACATGAAAATGTGCTAAAAATCATTAATCATCAGGGAAATATATAGCTATTATTGAAAGATAACAGATAAGTATTGGTGAAGACGTTGAGAAAAAGGAACCTCGTGTGCTACTACGAGAATGTAAATTGGTACTGTCACTAAGGAAAATAATATGGAGAGGCTCAAAAAATAAAAATAGATAAGAGCAATATGTATGTCATAAGGCTGTTGAGAATACTCAATGGTGTCATGTATTTAACATTTAGCCCAGTGACTAGCAGACTGAGAAAATGTTTGAACTCTGTAAAATGAGAACAACAATACATGTATACAGTTACAGGCATATATAATATGCTCTTCGTTAAAACAAAAAAATATATAAAAACAACTAGAATCTGTATTTTGTACTGAGGAAAGCTGATGGCCCATATATAGATCATAATCCTTTTCTCACAGCCCACATCTAAAATCAATATATTATTACTTGGCTCTGCACACTATTCTTAGTGCTTTGTGCTTTAGTTTCTAGAAACCTGCCAAACAGCATTAAAGAAAAAATCAAATCTATAAGTATTTACTGAATGCTTACTCTGTGAAAAATACAATTACTGTAAATCCTAGGAAATATTTTTAGTTTCAAGCATAAGTTGACTAATACCAAATATACCGACTTATTGGAGCACTATCACTCTGAGTATCATTACTGCTTTTAAAAGAGTTCCTATCAGGATGACTCTATGCCATTTGGCTCCATCTTTCACTGAGGAAAAGAAAATGCAACAGATAAAAGCATTAGATTTTGTTTTGTTGTTCACAGTGTATTACTGTCTCATCTGATGAAATAAATTAAAGTTCCATCTGACTGCTCCAGTGGATGAGAACAAGAAGTTTACCTGCTAATATGAAGACTGACCTTCCTGACCCATTCACTGAGAAATATAAAGTACATTATTGTGTCTTCATATTAAAAACACTGGCAACCAGTGGAATTTTCACTTTATTATTTTTCACAGCTGTATCAGTTGACCTAGCTTGGCAATGTGTAATGCACAAAGGTCAGACATTAGACAAGTAAGCAGGTCTTGTGACCTCTGCAAATTGATTCATGAGTTGGCAAGTTCAAGACTAGAGCTGCCTAATAGAAATATAACACAAGCTACTTATGTGGTTTAAAAATTCAGTAACCACATTTTAAAATAAGGCCAAAGTAAAAGGATGAGGTAAAATTACATATTTTATTCAGTCTAATATATCCAAAATATTGTCATTTCAATGTAGTCAATACATAAATCATCTGAATATTTTCCATGCTTTCCTATTTTGTCTTTGAAATCCAGTGAGTATTTTACATTTCTTAATATGGACTTGCTGCATTTCAAGTGCTTAATAACTAAATGTGGTCAGTGAGTGGCTACCATATTGGACTCTGTATCTCTATGTTATTGTTGGATAATTTGGTAGGGTAAAGACTAAGTCAAAATTTAGCCTGTGTATGGAAGTATTACACCATGAATTTTATATTTGTAATTTAAATAAAGGAAACATATTTAAATAACTAAATCGATTTAAATGATGAAAATGGATACATTCAAATTAGAAAGAAAATTAAATTAACTTTAAATTCACATTATAAAATATACATCAGGTGAGTATGGGAGGGAGAGGGGGAGAGAGAGAGAGAGAGAGAGAGAGAGAGAGAGAGAGAATACCAGACCATAAAAGGAGAACTAAAAATAGCCCATTTCCTTTTGTTATAAACCAAACATAAAGGATAGTTTGAAAATAAACTCCATATAAATAAAAATGGACATAGATCAACAAGTATATGCTCAAGCAGAAATCCTAGGACCCTCACACATGGAAGACATTGGTTTACCAGGTTTATGAGAGGAGAAGCTCTATACTGAAAATATAAGTGCCACCACTGAGATGGGCTGGGAACTAAGGAAACAAATCAGAAAATACAAAATAGAGTGAGCACTGAATATTGTATTAGCTGGAGTGAATGATTGCCTCTTACAAGAAGCTGTCAAAACCGAGTCATGTAAGTGATTGTAGCAGAAGCTTAGATGAAAAGGAAGTGAGAAACTGACCTCAAGTTTTAAGGAACAGGGCATTTTTCCCTAAGGGGAAAGAATAAAAATGCATGTGATTTAGTGAGCATTTAACACAGAGTCTATCTGAAGAATGTTCGATATTTTATTAAATATTTGTTTAATTAATTATACTAAAAAAAATAGAAAGCTAGAAATAAAGTTGTGTGTTATCAGTCAGTTTTCAACCAGAAAAACAGAAACCACTTCTAATATGCAAATCAGAGGGTATTTGTTGCCTAAGTGTTGAAATTGCCAAGAAGCAAGACAGGAGGCAAGGCCACCCAAAGACTGGCAACAGCGGGACACCGCAGGGCCCTCAGAATTGGAGGGCCTGGTTTCCTGGACCACAAGGTAAAAGTACCCAACAGAAGTTCCAGCCACAACAGGAGTTTCCCCACAAAAGTTGGGAGCCCAGAGGGAAGAGCTGTCTGACGCCACTTGGACCCAGGGAGAAAATGAAGCCACGGAGGAAAAGCAGCAGAATGCAAAGGAGAGATCCTCTGAATTCCCCCTTTCAGTTATTAATCTCCTTCTAGAGGCAAGAGCCTGTTGACACTACAGCTGGGAAGTCAGCCTCCAGAGGTCCTTTCCCTCCCCAAACAGAGCCAGGACATGGATTCACCACAAAACAAACGGACTATGTCCCAGCATTGGATAAGGGAAAACAGGATTGTTTCCTTTTCCAGTCTAATAAATCTGTATTAGTGCCTACTGTGTATTAGAGGCTCTATCGTTGTTGGGAATCTAAAGGTGAATCAGAAAGAGCTCTAGGTTTTAATTAATAAAACATCTCAACCACCTCTATGAAAGAAATAATGCCTAATTTGAAAATTGACTAACAAGATAAACTAGGCTCTAAGAGACCTGGAAATGGGAGAAAAGTCTGTGCTCCTCTTAATGGGCCCGGAAGAATAGGTCATATGGTGGGGGGACCACTGACACAAATGAGGATGAAAGTATAAACAAGGACATTTAGAATGCCTGCTCAAATTCCAGATGGCTTCTGTCTTGGCTTCTTCTCTCATTCATGAGATTGGTGAGAATTATAGATCACTGAGGTCAGCACAGCTCAATGAGTAACCCTCTGCCAAAGAGATCTGGGTATGAACCCCGGACTTAACTACTCACAAGTTCCATGACATTGGGTAGGTGTTTTATCGTTAACTTCCCCATGTTTAAAGGAAAATAATAGTAACTTATTTAAAAGTTTGTAAATATTTTGTGTGGTCATATGCCTAAGATACGTTTAAATCTTTAAATGTAAGTTTGAAAGTTTAGTTCCCCTGGTCATATTACATGCTCAAATAAAAAGAAGCTGTTACTATTTTTGAGTGAATATGTAAGGAACTAATACAACTACATATGTATGTGTGTATGTGTATACACATTATTCATTGAGATACAGTTTACATATATTCACACAAATATACCTTGTGAACACACAAAGGTAATACAAAAAGAGTTTCTTTTATGATACTAGATATCACTGGTAGTCACAACATTGTTAGTATTCTTTTAGAAAAATTGAAAGGATTTATAATTTTCCAGGAATCATATTTCATTTACTATGCTTGTATAAAATTTAAGTATTCATTATATAACTTCAAAAACATGTTTGCTTATCCATTATAGATTTCAAAATATTTCTGCATTCCAGATATCCACTTATATAAACACTGAATTAGCACTTACAGTGTCTAGTACTTTGCTAAATTTTATCCTTGCTAAGTTTACCAAACATTTACAATGTATCTTTGGTAAAATTATGACCCTGGGTAACTCTGACCTTTTGTCACCCGTGTGCCTGAACCCCTAATGTGAAACTGCGCCAAAGAAAAATGCACATCCATGCTGAGTGGTCTTGTTGAAAATTGTTTTTTCATAAACCTCAAGTACACCCTTAATGCTGTCAGGCAAGTATACTCTTCCTGACTAAGCTAAGTCAATCCCTCTGCCAGTTTCAGATAACTATTCAAAACTTTGCTCTTTTCAAAAACTTTAGCAATTCTTCTACTCATCCTTATTCTCATATGATGACTGTACTTCCTACTTCACTGAGAAAATGAAATTAATCCCGGGAGCACAGCATCTGTGCCCCACAAACCAGTTACCAGCGGTGCACCCGTAGATCTGCCTGCTGTAGATAGTAAGGCGAACTCTCCGGACGCCTGTCTAAAGCCAGTCCTTCCACTGTGTTCTCTAACACTCATCTCTTTCACCTATTCAATAACCTCCAAAAATTCTCCTCTCATCCTCCAGCGTCATCATTTTTCACTCTCTACTCAACCACTTTATATCACTATACAAACATGCAGTTATTCTCTCATCTAAAAACATAAAAATCAAAAGAAAAAGATCTTTTACCCCATTTCCACTTTACCAAATCACCCGTATCTTTGCTGATCTTTGTATCAGAACAGCAGAACATTTAGGGAAATACAAATAAAGCATCAAAGAATAAAGTTTAAGTCTGAATATGGGATCGAAAGAGAAATACGATTTACACTTTAAGTAGGAGTCCGATCCTGAAAGACTTTCTACGTTTGTTTCCACCTTAAAGCTTTCAATCTGTTCTTTTTTTTTTTTTTGGGGGGGGAGCAATTTATTAACCATAATTTTTTGATGTGCCTCAACAAGTAATACTTGGAAAGTATTTTGAATCCCCTGAGTTAAAGATACAAAAGAAAATACCTAGAGTCATACTGAATTTGACAAGGTACAGGAGTGGGTGTGCTGCTGTATCAAATTTAATGTGTACAAAATCATCATGTCTGGTAACATTAGTTTTCTGGATCTGAGTTTAGACTACTTTACTAATGCTGGATTTCCCTGCTTATCTAAACACTGATCCACTTACAAGAGGCTTCAGGCTAACACGGGTCATATTAATACCTATCAAATCCACAAGGTGTTAGTTACACACGGTTTTGTATAAAAGGTGAGCTGAGATTTGACTCAATCTACAGCATTCCCCAGACAAGAAAATTGATCACAGGTGAGTCTGAACATCTGCAGTTATCCAGCAGTGACAGTTACTTTCGAAATTACAGATTTGGGGGGAACTGGAGAACAAACTTGAGCCTTCTTACTGCTATGTAAGGAATTCATCCTTGTCAACCCGGCTTCTTAAATAAGGTTGACATACTATTATCAATGTTAGGGAGCAACTGACTCTTCACACCAACTTGACCTTGGAAATAGGCTTATTTTAAACAAAGTTGGGCAAAAGCAAATAATAATATTTATGGATGCTAAAAATGGTGAATTCATTCTGTAGGATAGAATTGCCTTTTTTAAACACAAGTAGTTTTAAGAATGACAATAAAAGAATAAATATGATCATAATTATTTGCTTCATAGTAATAGCAATACTTTAAGGCAGGTAGCAGTAACACTTTAAATTCTTTTAAATATTATTCTGTTTAAGTTATTGGAGTTTTGACCTGTAATGTATTTCTACTTTGACCCAAAAAAATAAATAAATAAATCCAACAAAAACAACAACAACAAAATGGTGGGAGAGGAGAGGAAAGGAAAGAATAATAAAAACCTGTATTTATTTAAGAAACAAATAAGAAGAAAAGAAAAAAGGAAGAAAAAACTTGTTGGAACAAGATGTGCCTGGGAGGATTTAAGACCAAGACCAATTACTTTTGGTTTTGGTTTGGTCAACTTAATGATTATAATTCTTTGGGCTTTAATTTTTGTTTTGATTTTTTTTTTTTTTTTCATGTTGGCTTCCCAGCCCAGGATGAAGTCTGCCCAGTTTTGCTTCCTTTTCTGTTGCTGGGTAGCAATCTGCTGTCATTGCTGTGAGCTGACCAATATCACCATCACAGTGGAGAAAGAGGAATGTGGCTTCTGCATAAGCATCAACACCACCTGGTGTTCGGGCTACTGCTACACCCGGGTAAGTAGTGACTTAGCTCTGCTGAAGTGGGGACCCCATGGTCTGTACCAGGCAAGCTTCAATTATCCCTATTTTATTAATATTTTAAGTTTCCGAAGTCATAGTCATGAGTCCCCTTCATCAATGTTGTCTGTCTTATGACTGGTGTTAAATATCATGCTATTGAGATGTTTGGGCTTGGATTTAATAAGAGTAAATTTAGGGAAGCCTCAGATGAGATCTGATCAATTTGTAATACACCAACTTGCCATTTTAAAAAATTGTTCTATGCAAGATCTGACATATGGAGACAACTGTGTAAATGCACATATTTAGAAATAGAAGACCTGCATATTTTCAGAAAGTCAATTTCTGTAACTCAGCCATATATTTGTAATAGAAATAACATTAAAATACACTTCCAAATCACACACAAATGCAGTCAAATTATAGAACTGTCTTATTGGCTTGCCTGAAACAATGCCATACAGCAGCCTGAGAACACAACCCTTACAGACTTTTAGACCCAAAATGAATCTATAAACCCACTCACTTCTCTACACTGTTGAGAAAACCAAGGCAAAGAAGCATAAAACCACTGGTTTGTATTCTCACCGTTTGGGTTTTGGGCTTTTTTGTTGTTGTTGTTGTTTTTACATTAATCCAAGTAAAGGGGCAGTTTTTACTTTGTTCCCTTTATTTTTTCCCCAATAGCAGAGTTTCATTCAATAAACAGGAAAGAAAATCACTGTCCTTAATGAAATAAATTTTATTGGGTGGTAAATGAGTTTGATAAATCAAACTCAAACATATTGTGCAATGTACTACACCTTCTTGGTATATAGATTTGGTAGCATAAAATAAATTAAACAGCAGCACTAATTTCTTCCCTTAGTGCAAACAGTTCTTTCACTAGAAAGTGTTGGAACAAACCTCGCTTGCCTGAATTAAAAGTTCTTATATGCAAACAATTAAAAGGGAGTCCTGCAAAATACACAGTATTAAAGGAAGAAAATATAAGTGGAATATTAGAAAAATCTTACATGAGCTTTCAGAGACATGTCAACGTAAGACTTAACATCTTATATCCTTTTTGTCTTTTTAAACAATCAGGGACAATTATTTGGAAATATTTTCAATGTTTTGCAGTTTAAATTGTTACTAACACAGTAGTCCCTCCTTATCTGTGGAGAATATTTCCCAAATCCCCCAGTGGTGCCTAAAATTATCTATAACTATAGAGAAAGCTATATTTATAATGCAGTTTAATTTATAAATTAAGCACAGTAGGAGATAAACAATAAGTCATAATAAAAAAGAACAATTACAAAAATATACTGTAATAAAAGTTATGAGAACGTGTTCTCTCCCTTTCTCTCTCTCCACCCCTCCTCTCTCCTCTTTCCAGATACATTATTATATATAAAATGTAGGGGTTGCAAAACTGACCAGAGGTAACTGAAGCCAAGCTTTCCACTAAATATAAAAAATCAACTTAAAAATTTCCATGATATTTCCTTTTTGCCATTTTCCTATATTGAAATTCAAAACTTCTTTGTGGTTTGAGAAATATTTTTATATAGACATAAGGTATAAGAAAAAGAATGACTTAGGTTTTCTGTAAGATTCCTCAACCAGGAAACATGGCATAACATAGGCTATTTATGAGCTCATGTTTCTTTGGTTAAGAATTCCAAAGTGAGCTTTAATGGATAAATGTTAAGAGCAAGAAGTATTCAATTGCTGTTCCTTTTGATCAAGCTGCATAGAAACTTCCAGAATACTATAACCTCTCTCCTTTCTAAATCCCTCAGGAGCTGGTATACAAGGATGCAGCCAGGCTCAACACCCAGAAAGTATGCACCTTCAAGGAGTTGGTGTACGAGACAGTGAGGGTACCTGGCTGTGCTCACCAGGCAGACTCCCTGTACACGTATCCAGTGGCCACTGAATGTCACTGTGGCAAGTGTGACAGCGACAGTACCGACTGCACTGTGCGAGGCCTGGGGCCCAGCTACTGCTCCTTCAGGGACGTGAAAGAATAAAGAGCAGAGGACATTTCAGGCTGCCTACCCTTGTCCTCAAGGACGAAGCTAGTCACAGTGTGGACAATGTACCCAGGCGGCCACCACTATGGGCCAGGGGACCGTCAGGGCCCACTGATCCCTGCTCTCCTGGCAGAGGAGGAGCTCCAGTAGAGTGCTGGGGCCAGGAACCTGTCACCACTCAACCTGTTTTCCTAGGTTCCATAAGTTTTATTGTCTATTACTGAACTCATAGACACATGGGTGCTTTCCTGTTTAATAATCTTAGACTCCTCTCAAGCAAGCCTGTCCTCTTAAAGATAGGGATACCGATGCACAGAGGGAGGAAAGGAAGATATGAGTGGATGGAAGAACTAAATAGAGCAGTTTCTACTAGACTCTTGAGCCCTCAAGAGCAAGGTTGGAAGCTTTTTTATTATTATTATTATTTTTATAGCAGTCTCAATGCCTAGCACTCTACCTGGGATTTAGTGAGAAACTATTAATGGCTTCCTCGAAGGAAAGTAAGGTCAGAAAGTAAGATGTAGGGAAACATTGAGAGAGGATTTTGAGGCAGGTTCTGAGCTGCCTTCAGCAGTGCTTGTCAGTCCATGGAGAAGCAGCAGTCAGTCCTCTCACTTCCTTGAGACAGGGTATATCTCTGTTTGCACAGATGGAAGTGACCAGAGCTCAGGATTTCTAAGCTACTAGCAAACTCTTTACAGTTAAGGAAAAAGGCAAGAAATGTTAATGTGGGTCTGCGGAAAAGAGCCCACATCTATTCCATTATTTAAACAAATTGAACAAATGCTGTCAGGTTCCTGCCAAATTCTGTTTTTCAAATGTAGAAAATAACCATAGCACCCTGCCCTCCAGGCTGGGATCCACTCCTTTGGAGAGAAGGAAATTTGAAAGTGAAGTCGAAAGCAATTTCAGCGACTAAATAAGAACATCTGCCTTATCTACCAATTTATTTGTGTAGAGAAATAGTTCTTTTAGAAAGAATCAATCATAAGAAAATGGCTGTTTTCTAAAATCTCCATATCAGTCTTCTCTTTTGTCTACCATGCTCTTCACTTTGTGATTTCTTTCAAGCAGGTATATTTAAAAATATTTACTTCTCTTATTTTTGCACAGTTCCCATTCATATTGTTTAACTAATTTATTTAAATCTTATTTTTTTAATAGAGATGCTAGTCACCAGAGTCAAAGATTTAGATATTTTTCATGTATGAACAGATGACTCATATATGTACATATTTATATTAGTAGAAAGAACCTTAAAATATAATTCCTCATGCTTCTATAAATATTATCTGTATCACTTTTGGAAATATTAAAAAAAATTGTTGCATTTCTAAATGTATTTCTTTAATTTCTTTAATTTTTAATGTAATTTTCTAGTACAGCTAAGGGGGAAAAGCCTCTAGTTAATTTCTTGAAAATTTGAGATGGAAAAAATTGAAGTCCAAGGATTTAAGTGACCCACCAAAGAGCACAGATTGTTATCTTAGTGATTATTAAAAAAAGGTATTTCTAATACATAAGAGTAATAAACACTGAGTTCAAGATAGTGATGAAGGAAAAAGAGGAATGTAATTGGAGAAGTACTAGGGAGCCTCAAACTCCATCTATAATGTTTTATTTTATTTTTAAAAGGAAAGGTGCAGGCAAGACTGAAGGCCATTAGGTAGAAAGACAGGAAGAGAAAGAAGGAAGCAGTATTTTATTCTGTTGCCGTTTTAATTGTTCACACTGTTTTCCCCTCTTACCTGGAACTTGAACACAGGGGTATGTGGCCTGCATCCTTCGGATGCAATTGACCTAATCGCTGCTCCCACCAGAGTGTGCCAGTGTTTTACTTTTTTAAATAAATCTAAGTCACGAATATAGTACAGCATATGCATATATGTATATGTATACACACATATATATGAGCCAATATCCATCCCACCATTTAAATACATATGCAAACATACATACATATAAATATCTGGGCAAGGGCCACATAGATATTTATATATTCTCACAGGCATGTAAAATGCTTACTAGATGATAACTGGCAAGGAGCTTTTATATGTTTTGTATATTTAGTCCTGATTTTGTGCCTATTACAAGAAAGGCAAAATGCTCCCTGAACCCCCAGGCACACAATAGCTATGTTTTTACTGTGAATGGTGTTATTTTGAAGACATGGCCCTGCTTCACCAATGAATCTTACTAGGTGACGAGAGACAAGAAGGATGTAGTTCATGGGGTCCCAGTCCATAGGAACCACATCTGAAATAATGGGGATAATTGTGCCATTTGAAAATCATTTGTATCATTTTGAACCAGATTCAGGGATGGATGAGATCTTTGAAGAGAAAAGAAGGTGATCCTATATGAGGGAGAAAGATTAAACAGTACTTGATCTTATGCTACGTGTTTAACAAAAACATCTTTCTATCTTCCTGGGAACATTGCTAATCTGTATTTCCCTGCCTTACCTATAGAAAGGTTTGCTTATATTATTCAGTTCTATCAAAGGAAGCTTACCAGAAATGATGTGTGCTACTCTAGGTCTGACTCATAAAAACTTCCCACAAGTGAATCATACTTTCCTCTCCTCTTGGCTGATTGAATGTTGATGCTTAAATCAACCTTGAAAACCATGTACAGAAGATGGCTGAGCATCTGTCAACTGAAATTCCTGAATGAACAGAAGACTTGCATGCACCCAGACATTTGCCCTCTGAGAGGGCTTAATATCAACAAGAAATAAATTTCCCTTGTACTAAGTCACTGAGGCTTGGTGGTTTATCTTTTATAGCAGTTAATACCTTACTCACACAGGGAGCCAGTGTTCAAGCAACTTTAATGATTCATATTAATCCACATGAAACAAGTACAAAATTACTTCTCTAATATCATTCACATGTGCATGCTAGATCACCAGTTTCTGGTTAAAAAAAAAAAAAAAAAAACAGACTTTTTAATTAGCATTTTAAATTTGAGCATATTTGTGTGGGCATGCACATGAGTGCACGTGTATGCGTGCGTGTATGCATGCGTGTATGTGTACGTGTACCAAAAACCTCCAGTCCTAGCTAATAGCAAAAACTTCAAACCAGAATTGATATTAAACTTTTCTCATCCTTAGAGGAATAAGGGCACAATCCTTAACTTTCTCTCCCACCATGTGAGATTTCTATTTCCTGTCCACAGTTCACTGGAGCGTCTGGGTTGGAATACAAGGTTTTTTTTAAAAAGAAGAAAGACATTTTAAAAAAGTGATTGCATATTCTTTGTCTCTGACAACCATTTGAAGCTGACACTCTTCCAAGATGTATCTATGTTCTTCAGAGGCACCTCCACTGGGACCCTCCAACCACAATTCCCTTGACATGAAAAGTGCATCTCCATAGGCATGGCCTCCAGAGTTTCCTAGGCTTTTTCATCTTAACACTCTACCTCCAGTCTCTGATAAAAACCTTCTAGAACAAAATCTTTTATTAAATAGATATTCCAAAAGTAAGTTTGTCCTGCAGAGATCAGAAGTCTTAAATCATTAGCCCAATATTGGAAAGGAGACCACTGCTTTCCAGATATAGTCTTCTATTTTGAAGCCCCGGGTATCTTTAGCCAGTTTCTTGACTTTTTAGCATTTTCAGTCTCAAGTCAGATATCAGTCACTGCATCCATCAACTCTAGGGAACATACAAGTTCTCTGAATGGTTGACTTGAAGCACTTCACCATGGAACTTAAAGTGAGGAGAGGGTACCTCTCTACTTTGGCTCCTTAGTAAAAGGGTATTGAGTGGGAATTCCCTGTAAGTTTCTCCCAAGTATTCCTCTTCCTAAAATCCTCTTATTCCCAACTATCTCCATTTAAAAATTCTTTAATGAGAGTGATATTCTCTAAAAATGATCTGACCATCTGCTCTGAAATCCCTAAAAGAAGGTCTATTTTAGGGCTCATTTTGATATCTGAAATCTATTTCACCTTGATGTCTTTTGCTTAAGAAATTCAAAAATGGAGTCAATTGTTCTAAGGTTCAAGTCATCAAACCAAGATTTAATACCTACTTAATTGTAGTTTCAACTACTCCCAGAAATGCAATCTTAACCATTCGGTCTGGAACTCCCTCGTGAACATTAGCAAAGTAATTTGCCTGATAGACCTCTCTTACTCCCCAGTTGCCTAAAACAATCCACTCTCTTCCTCTTGTCCCCACCCATCTATAGAAGTCTTCATTTTATACAGCCCTTCATAGGTTTTTTCCACTTACCAGATGGGAGGCTACATGACCCATGAATCAGTTAATAAAGTCAATTAGATCTTTACATTTATTGAGCTGAATTATGTTTTTCAGCATTTGAAACTCCTATTTTAAAATCCTATTTTTACTGTGAGAAATCAATTAATTACAAATGAAAAGAAACATTATGCTCATGATTCTTATTTTTGTTCTATCACTAGGCCAATGCAGGAACTTTCTCTTAGCTGCATACTGACCTGCAAATCATTCCTGAGTCATCTATTCTCAACAAGACCCAAAGAAAGGTAATAGGGAATACCAGTAAAGGACACATTCAGGAAACTGAAATGAAAATGATTCCGGATAGACACAGGCACTGTGAGATGACAATATCTCCACTCAAAGGTAATTCACCATCTCTTAAATTACATTTTCCCTACCAGTTCACTCAATATGTACCTGCAGAATGCTGTCTCAAAATGCAGTTTTCCTCTGGGAGAAATGTTACATTCTATCCAGGCTTAAACGTGCTTTCTGTCCTTTTTTATTTTCTTGAATAAAAATTGGGACAAAGACACATGGGCAAAAGCTGTGAGGTAGCACATAGGTCAGTTAGTGAAAGAGGAAGAGAGAAACCAAGCAGTTTGAGGACTGCTCTTCTTGGCTTGTGTTTCCATAACAATATACTATTGACTGGGTAGTTTAAACAACAGAAATTTATTTTCTCACATCCTAGAGGCTAGAACTTACAAGGACGCTAGCCAATTCACTTCCTAGTGAGAGCTCTCTTCCTGACTGTAAAGAGTCACCTTTTCACTGTGTCCTCATATGATGGAAGGAGAGAGAACTAAAGAAGGGGTTGAGAGGAGGGAAAGTGAGGGAGAGACAAAGAAACAGTGTTCTCCTGTCTCTCTTTTTAAATATTCTTAGGAGAACACTAATCCTATCAGTTGAGGGCCCCACCCATATGACCTCATTTTACTTTAATTATCTATGAAGTCTCTCTCAAAATATAGTCACATGTAGGCATGCCTTGGTGGAACAGGGGTTAGGTCAATCGCCTCCAAAGGAGCAGTCTATATACCCCTGGGTCTAAGTCCCGGATCCAGAGGGTAAACAACCAGTGTGAACAACTAAATAAAAATAAAATAGAGTGTCACATTGTGGGTCAGGGGTTCGACCTATAAATTTTGGGGTAGGAGCAAGATGACACATTCAATTAATAACATTCCATAGCTGACCTCCCACAATTTATAATCTTCTATTCAAAATACAACCATTCTACTCCAACAGTCCCAAGAGTTTTAACTTATTCAGCTTCAACTCTAATATCCAAAAGTTCAAAGTCTCATCTAAATATCATTTAAGTCAGACAAGGTAAGATTCAAGGTATAATATACCTTGAGGTAAAATTCCCCTCTACCTGTGAACTCAGGAAACCAGTTAGCCACTTCCAAAATAAGATGGCAAGAAAGGTAGAGGGCAGACTTCTTTTTTGCTTTCTCTCTTGTCAATCTGTCTGATGTTTATTATATTGTTTTCCAGCCTAGGACACAGAAGAGAAATTTCCTCTCTTTACCCACAATGACAATCTTAGTTTTTTGTAGGATGAACCACAAAATGACTAGCCTGCATATAATCTAGTTCCAAAGCTGCTTTTATATTTTCAGTTATTTATTACAGAAGTATCCCGATTCTAGGTACCAAAATCTATCTTAAGTCAGTCATGACAAAGTAGTATAGACAGGGTTAAACAGCAGAAATTTCTTTTCTTCCAGTTTTGAAAGCTAGAAGTGCTGTTAAGTGGGGCAGCTTAGGGAGGGGCTGGTACGAAAATGTAGAAAGGAGAAATGCCTAGGCAGACAAGACCCTGAAATGGTCAGATAAAACTGTGGGAGAGCAGCAGATACATTCCTGCAATGGCCTTAGGGTCAAAAATAGAGTTAAGAAGGCAGCCCAGTCCTAGTCAGCTTAAATGAGTGGGCTGCACAGGCACACTAACCAATCTGACCAACCCAGAGTAACCTCTACCTCATTATAACAGACATAACATAAAACTGTGTATGGACCCATACGCTATGCTCATTGTAACTGGCAATAAGCATGCACATTTGAGGAAACACTTGTTCTTGGAAAAGACAGCCTTTTTTCCTGAAAAATCTCCACCCAGAAATGCCTCTGGAGCAGGGAAAAGGGCGGGCCATGGAAATAAATATATGCACCCCAAGTAAAAGAGGGGTCAGTGCTCACTTGAGGCCAACCAGCTTTTTCTGTCACTCTCTCTCTCTTGCATATGTCAATAAAATTCCCATTTAACCTGTGTCTTGCATGCTAATTCTATACATGGGATACAAGAAGCTGTAGTGAGACTCCAGTCTCTTCGAGAGCTCTCACACTCTAACACTGCCAAATCGAGATGCCTGTAACTCCAATTCTGTTCTTGCTATGTCCTCAGACGGTGAGAGGAAAGGAGCTCTCCCGCATTTCTCTTTTTATAAACACACTAATCCTACTGGATGAGGGTTTCATCTTTAAAATCTAATTAAATCAATTGCCTCCTTAGAAGCCTCATTTCCAGATACAGTCACATTAGTGGTTGGGAACACAGCATTCAGTCCATAAGATAAATTATTTCATTACCAATGAAACATTGTTTTGATTCAGTTGTAATAAGACTTGAAACCTCGACAGCTGGAATAGCTAAATGTGAAGAGACGACAGTGCTGAAATTCTTCTAGTGGATCAGAAGCCCTATCAGAGTCTTTAACTGTGAGCTTGTATAACCTGTTGGAGCAGGCAGAATAATAGTCCTCAAACATATCCATGCTCTGAACACTGGAAACTGTGAATTGAATATTACCTTATGGGGCAAAAGAGACTGTGCACATGTGATTAATATTAAGGACCTATAGATGAAGCCATTATCCTGGATTATTTGAATGATATCAATGTAATCACAAAGACTCAGAAAAGTGGAAGAGAGACGCAAAAGAGGCAAGTCACGGGGAGATGTGAGTAAGAAAGTTCAGAGCAATGCATTGTGAAAAGAATTTGATGTCATTGCCCATCTTCGATGCCAGGAGGAGGCTATGACCCATGGAATACAGGGGGCCTTCAGAAGGTGAAAAAGATAAGGAAAAAGATTCTCTCCTAAAGCTTTGAGAAAGTAAGACAGACCTCTACCACCTTGATTTTAGCCCACTGAGACCTATGTTAGACTTCTAACCTACCCAACTGTAAGATAATAAATTGGTATTATTTTAAGCCACCCAGCTTGTGGTGACTCATTATGGCAGCAATAGAAAGCTAAAACATCTGTCAAAAGCTCTCATCCTCCCTCCCCCAAAAGTGGGTTTAGTTCTTTCAGTCAAGATCCATGGTTCAAATTTCAGCTTTATGTGGAATGTGCCCTCAGCTACATCCTGGCATGACGGGCTAGACAGAAAATACCTGAGGCCTGAACCCCATAGAAGTGCTGACTATACAATTCCATGATGCTTTCAGGAGATAATGTCAGTTTATGATGCTAAGTCCTCTAGACTACAAGCATTTCTTAGGGACAGAAACTACTATTTTTTTTTTTTTTTTTTTGCAAATCTGTCTTCATGGTCTAGAATTTCAATGCTTTACATATGGTAGCTACTCAAGAAATATTTGTTAATGTAAAGTAATTGTCACAAACTAGTTAAAGTTTGATAGGAGAAAACAAGACACAAACATTTTTATTCTCAATATTATTTTATTATAAGTAGTTGTTTGTCAGGGATTTTTTTTTTTTTTTCAGTTTAAAAGATCTAGAAACCCAAACAAATGGGGGAATTTATAATACACTTAAAGGAGAAAGGTTAGCATGGTGCCAGCTTCAAGTACTCCTAAGTCTGGGGTAGTTCAAAGACTTGGTCCTTAGCATCCTCTCCTTTCTTTGAAAAATGGCCCCATTACTAAAATTGAAAACTAAAAATATAGGTCATTAAATTAAATAATCCAGATGGTTCCTTTCTGTTCTAATAATTTATTATTTTGTTAAAGAATGTCACATGCTCATCCAGAGAAAACATTAAAATGTGTTTCTCTCTACATAACTAAATAATCTCTCCAAAGACAGACCAACAAAACAGAATTACATCTACTCTTAAAGATGTTCATTTCCTACACATAAAATCAGCAGATACATGAAATTATTTTTAAGATGGATAATTATAATATAAAGCTGAATATTCTATGGGTAAAACTATATCCCTTTTTCCCTCTTCCCTTGGCTTTAGAAACAATGGAAACTGGCACATGTAATATGATATTTTACCTTCTAACATCCTATAATACAATCAGGTATTATACTAGGTACTATAGATATTATAAATGTATTTTTCTAAACCAAAAATTGGTCTGAAATACATCACTTTGGACATTTCCTTCAATATAATACAATTAAATGTTCCTTGCTCTACAATTAAAGTAGAAATCATATATCTTTGCAAATATTAAGACAATTATATTACTAAATAATCATAGTATTACTTTATTTTTGAGCTACAGTTTGTTGGTTCTAATTTACATATTATAATGTTGGAATTCTGGGACATGTTGGTGATTTATAGGACAACAGGCAAGACATTCAAAACTATGACGTCAAAAAATCTGGAAGATGAAGATCGTCTTATCAAAGGAAGAGGTGAATGAGAAGAAAGCAGATAAATTATGAGACTCCACTCTGATCCATAAGTAGCTTATATACATTTATATGTCAGGAAAAATAATACCTTACCAGAGGAAATAGTAAACACTAAAAAGAAAAATACAATGAAGTGCTGTGTTATGTAATATAGATGATCAAAGTTACAGAAGAAAGGTGACATACCTGTTCATTTCAGATATTTTATACTAAATTCTGAGTTTATACATTTCCTCTTTCCACAACCATTCTAAGCAATCTGGTCAACTCAGTAAGGGTTTCTTGTTAAGCAAAAATTTGACCCCTAGTTCCTTTCTTTCCAAATGCCAATCCTCGAGAATAAACATTTCATCCTACTCACTTGGAACAAATTCACCTTCAAAATAACTTCAGAAGATCCAAAAATTAAATCTTTTATGTAAATTTTTTTGTGAAAGAAATCTGGTAACTGGATATATAACCACTGAGCACAGTAAACAAGTATTTTATTATATAATAGCTGCCGTACTGCGATCTATTTAAAAAGTACGTTAAGGAAGGTTTAGAGTTCTCTGAAATGTGTCAGGCAAATGAATGATTGAAAATACTATGGGAGAGGTAATTATATGTGACAAGATATAATTTGTGAGATAAGGCCAGAAAAGCAAATCTGTGTGTCTCAACTCCAGCAGAGATCAAGTCAACTGAATTTAATGATGTTAAGTCAAGCCACATGGTTAATCCACTTTTAGTTGAAAACAGTGTTTTTAAAAAACAATCTCTTCTACTTTCAAAATCTCTAGATCTTTTGGTCTGTCTTCCTGTTGCTGACTTTTAGAGAAACGTTTCATCCATTTCAGAATATAAAATTTAACTTAATAGAGCCCCCCACTTTCATATTAAGCTTACTTTAATGATCTTTGCTTATATGAGCTACAACTAATATGAAAAATCCTCAAGTTGAAGGTACTATGACTAAAATACAGAAATTCTGACAGAAATGTAGGACTAGTAATGTGGCAATGAAATTAATCATGTAATTAAATATAAATATTAATAATATGAAACTTTAAAAAAAGCACGTAAGGTTCAGTTGCGCCCACATTGAAATCAAGGGTCAAACTTTTATTCATTTAATAGGACAGTGCATACTAGTGGTGCCATCTCCTTCATGTTTCATTTTCCCTCACAGAATGACATAAGGCTAAGGCAGGAGGGTCCATTGCCGATGGAGGGAATTGTCTCACTCAGGAGATTCTCAAGGTTCTTGCTTCTTTATGGATTTGTGGGCTTGGGAAAAGGAGAGAGGAAAAGTTAGGAGTAAAAACGTACTGAAACAAAGTGGAGGAAAGTCATTCAAATAAACACCTAAATAAGATGTTCTCAGCGGAGGTTCCTGGAAAGTGTCTCAGTCAAGGTTCCTGACTAAAGAGAATTTCAACTCAAAATGACTGGGTTAAGAATGCAAATATGCATGTAAACAGGATTGGCCTATCTCTAATGACTGTAACTCCCCTTAGAAAACTGTGCTGTGCACAGGCTCATGGGGAAAGAACAGCTTCTCCCTACAAGGTCAGCCAGTTTCAACCTCATGATTGTGTATGGTTAGGACTGAAGGGTAACACAGGTGTTGTTCCCAGGGCCAAGACTCCTTGGAACAGAGAAGACAATCTTTGAGGTTTAGATATCATCAAAGATTTCTTAGATTATACCAAAAGCTTAATTCATGAAAGAAAAAAATGATAAATTGTATATGCTCAAAATTCCAAAGTTTTACTCTGCAAGACACTGTTATGAGAATTAAAAGGCAAATGACAGATCAGGTGAAATTATTTGTAATTCACCTATCTGACAAAGAACATGTATGTAGAATATACAAGTCCTCTTAGCAGTAAAAATTCAGCAATAAAGAAAAAATAATGAACAAAAGATGTGAACAGACATATAACAAATGTGGGTATGCAGATGGTCAAAAAGCACTTGGAACTATTTTTAGTAGTATTAGCTATAAAGAAAACACAAATTAAAACCACAATGAGACATCACTACATATCTTTCAGAATGACTAAAATAAAACAGTATGACAATACCAAATGCTGGTGAGCATTTGGTGCATCATTTGTATATTACTGGTGAGCATGTAAAACTGTATAGCTTCTCTGTAATAAAGTTTGGCAGTTTCTTATAAACCTAAACATGCAATTATGAGTTTAGACTGAAATTTCATTCTTGGACATATATCCCAGAGAAATGAAAACCTATTTTAACCAAATACCTGTACAAAATGTATATAGCAGCTTTATTTATATTAGCCCAAAACTGGAAAAAGCCCAGAAAAAGCCCATATGCTTCAATAGGCATATGTTAAACAAATTAAGGTAGCTACATACCAAGACTACTATGCATCAGTAAGAAGGAACAAACTATTCAAGTATCAAGTTGCACAATTTAGACCTGGGTCTGGGGAAGGCTGAGTTTCCTTTAGTTGTGCCATCTCAGCACTCTTCAGGATTATTAAATCTCTAGAGCCCAGTCTGTGTTGAGGCTTGCAAATCCAGCCTACAGCACGAGATTTAGATTAGGAAATATAGAGGTTTCCCCTAGAGTCACAGGTATGAACAACAAGGCATAAGAAGAGAGACACAAGGGTTGTGGGTCCAGTCCACAAGCTTGTCACAGTCCAAACAGAAATCAGACTCAACAGAAGTTTGATCTTAGCAAAGTATAGTCTTTTATGAAAAGTCCCTCAGTCTTCCAGAGAAGGGGCAACTCCAGCTGGGTTTGCAAACAAGACCTGAGGTATAGGTAGAAATTCTAAGAACTAATAAGTAGATCACAAAGCATTTAGCTATAGCTCCAGGCTGGTAAGACCTGATGTTTTGATTGGGCCCTTCCAATTAATTTTTCCAGTGAGACGTAGACTGGAATGCCCTTTGCCAGAAACCAGTCAATTGTTTGCACAGGTGCTGCTGACCTTGCTGTCTGATGCAGTCCAAGGAAAGGCAGCTGTGAGTACCAACAGTCCTGCACAAGTGCACCAATAGCAGAGAGGGTGGGCATTCCGCCCTAACCTGGAGGGCTTTCCAGTGCTAGCACCACACCAAAGCAGTGTCTGTTTATAAGAAGGCAAGCCCTCTTGCCACCCCATGCCAGGGATCTTGATTCACCTCTGGGTTGCTTGTCGAGAGAAAGTCGTTCAGTTCTGGGAGAGTGTCGGTTCCATTGGTCTCTCCCATAGGCCCCCGGGTCTCCAAACCAGGCAGAATGACAGACTGTTTGGCTTCTCCTACCATTTATGAAGGTGTGTGTCCCCTCTCTTTGTGGCGATATTGGTCCCTGTTTCTTTTTAAAGACATAATTGCTAAACAGGCATTTTTTTGGTTGCGTCTGGGGGATGGGGGTAAGCCCAAGATCTTAGCAGTCTGCCATCTTAGGAACAAACCATCAGTACATTCAACAATTTGGGAAAATCTCCAGAAAATTACAAAAAAAAAAGACCAATCCCAAAAGGTTACCTACCATTTGATTCCATTTATACAACATTTTTCAGTGACAAAATGTTGGAAATGGAGAACACATTAGTGGTGAGGGTGATGGTAACAGGAGGGAAGTGGACGTGGTTATCAGAGAGTAACATGAAGGATTCTTGTGGTTTGAGAACTGATCATAATGGTGATTGTGATGGAAGATACCTGACCTGACACATTTGATAAAAACGCAGAGATTTAAATATATTTTCATAAATATAACTGATTGTAAGTGAAACTGAACAAAATAGATGGATTGCATCAATAGCAATACCCTGCTTGTGCCATTATATGATAGTTTTTCAAAATGTTGCCACTAGGGGGAACTAGGCGACGTGTATACAAGACGTGTAAGTTGTGTCTTATCCCCGCATGAGTCTACTGTCATCTCAATAAAATCCTCCCCTAAAATGTCATCAATCTTTGCTACAAAACACAATTGTTCTCAAGGCAAATATTTGTCATAGCTACTCTCCATGCACTTGAGAAGCACAGGTTTCTAAAATTAGCTAATATAATCTATTATATTAAGTTTTACCATTATCAAATTTCCCTTCCTTGAAATCAGGCTTCACTATTAAAACCAGCTTCCTTACAAGATGTAAGGATGTATCTGTCACTTCTGGACAGAAGCTTTAAGAGCTAATGTATACTTTGCCATCTTCTCTCTTCCCTCTCCCATGGCCATACCAATGCTTCAGGTAGTGGTTGCTCTATCAGCCTGAATCCTGAATGGGGAGGCCGATGACTTGGGAGATTTCAATTGGCATGTGATGATTATATAAGAGGAGGCAGATACACATTTTTATTTCTTCAAGCCCTTTAATATAGGTGTTCTTTATTACTGCAGCATAATTTAACTTATATGGCCTGGTACACAGTATAGAATAATTAGAGATTAGAGTACAGGCTACCTAGAAGTTAGTGGCAGAATACTATGAGCTGGATAACAAGAATCCTAGACTGGTGCAGCTCCCATACAGATTTTGTGCTAACATGTGCTTCAAGCTATTTTGTTCATAAGGATAAAATTAAAATATAAGTTAGAATTCTGTCCCAAATTTAATAATCAAATTAGTTTTCAGATTAATAAGCAAAAAATTAAAAAAAACAGATTTTTAAAGTGGGTTGAGATACTGGCATTGCTAATTTTATCTTATCATTCTGAATCAACAGCCCATCATTCAGAGGGTAAAAAAAGACTTGACTCAAATGAGTCATGTAAGAAAAATTCTTGATATTTTGAAAATTAAAATGTCAACAAGGCACAGAGTATGAGTAATGGGAGGTACTGGTTCCATCCTTCTGAGCATTTCTACAAAATGAATCAAAATAAAATAACCACCCTAGAAGTTTATTCATCTACGACAAGGTTGTAGAACTATAAAGAGTTGCTTGAATGGTAGTCATAAATATCTGTGGAATTAAAAAGGAGTCTGTGAAAGGAAGCAGCATAATTTCTTCTAAGAAAGGGACTGTTTTACTCAGCATAACTTTTTGTGAACATGGCAAGCACCTGAAAGATTTCCCATGGTTATGTGTTAATTCCAATTTGGATTTAAAGAAGAAAAAAAAGTTATTCAAGAACAGTTTAAGAAAACAGGCCTCTATCCTCATTTGCTATGTGACACACAGGAGGAAAAAGAAAAAAAAGAATTTATGCAGCTCTCTGACTACATCACAGAAGATCTTAAAACTGCCAGTCACCCAGTCAGTCAGGCCGGAAGGCTCTCTTGCAAATGCTCAACTATGAAATAGTGAGCAGTTCATGGAGAGGAAAAGACACAGCTGAAAATTTTCTTTGGGGGAAAAAAACTTTACCCTGCCTTTACATTTTCTAATTATTTATTACTTCCTGAAAACTCTAGTTTAAAATTTTTAATTTTATTTCTAATGATACACATGTTCACTACAGAAAAGTTGGAAAGTTTAGACATTTAGAAAATTAATGCAAAAAATATTTCCTAGAAGTGCACCACACCAAGAATAGCATAACTTTGCCAAAATTTCTTTGTCCTCCTTTTTTTTCTGTGCACTTTTCAAGTATAGTAGGGGTGATAATTTATCATTCCGAATCTGCCATCACTGTATCAAAATATTCTCTCATATTATTAAAAACTCATTTCTGAACTCATTTGTGTAGGTGCATAAAATTCTATTGTCATAATCTAATACTACTTATTTATTCATTCCCTCAACCTAGTGTATTTATGGTAATTTCTTCTCTTTCATCACCATAATCTACCTGAGTTAATTCAACTTTATTCCATTTAGTTTCTTCATTATTATATTAATTTATCCTGGGTTTGTTCGTTTGTTTGCTTGTTTGAGGTAACACTAGTCTAGAACATAGTATATGTTTAAGAATCCTAGTTCACATTTCTTCAAAAGTGTGATAGCACACCACACTTACCACCCAAGTTCTGATAACCCCCCACCACTGTCCATAAATATCCCTGGTTTTTATAAAGATTTTTAACATGATCCTTTCACTTCCAGGCTTCCTTGCTTCTCACATTAGCTGGTTCTTCTCTAGATTGTCCTAAGAACTTTGAACAAGAACCTCTCCACAGATATACATCAGCTATGAATTCTGAATTCTAACAAATGCTTTCTGGTGCTCTCATTGAGGGAGGGAGGGAGAGAAGGAGGGAAGAAGAAGTGGAGGATAGGATATATCATATTCACAAAATAAATTCATAGGAAATTGTCCTAAAAAAAACTGTTTCTGTGCATTTTATAAAGGTAAATGTAGTGTGATAAAGATAAAAAAAACAGGATTGAAATCAGATCTTAATGCAATTCTACTTCCCTCTTATATATCACTAAATTATCTGAACCCTATTTCCTCATTTGTAAAATAAGGAATTCATAAAGAGATCACTGAGTTTTCTTCTAACTCTATTGTTCTCTCACCTGAAAAGTTCCTAAATCTGTTCAGCTGTGTGCCCTTCTGCACCAACCAGACTTCAGAGAGGAAAGATGAAGCCATTCCTTGTATGGCAGATGAAGGGTCTTAGCATGGGAATTAGAGCTTTACCAGAGTTGGAAGCAAAAGTCTGGAAAGTTGCCACCAACTATCCCAGCCTGAAATACCAGAGTGGATGATTCTTAAGAGATGAACCAAAAGTCGCTATCATGATGATCATATTGAGGATATGCAGCACATCTCTGGGAAGCTCCTCACACAGACTCTTTCAGGTTGCCCCTAGTCAATGCATGGAGTTCAGGAGTACACTCTGAAGCACATCAATTTCAAAACCTCATGTAAGCTCCCGCTCAATCTGCAGGACCAATGCGATCAGCTTCAAGCTCATCTAGAAACAGCTAGAACCTCAGGTCTGCTCATGCAACTGCCTTCAACGGCTCCTGGAGCCCCCACGTTCCACAGAGCTCTGACTAGAGAATAAATGGCAAATTGGGGGTGTGGAGAAACAGTTTATGCCTTTTAGAGTCACTTAAGTTCAACTCTAAAATATTTATTAAATGGATGCTTAGTCTTGAACACATCCTAGAAATGTTTGGTACTATGAAACATACAAGAACTATAACAGGAATAATCACTGCCTTCAAGAAGCTCACACCCCGTTTAGAAAGTAAACACTCTCAGGAACCGTAATTGGTTATATGTTGGGTTTGTCACTCAAGATGTGGGGGCCCCACATTCCTTTGAGTGCTATCTAAAGGCCATGTTTTTAAATACTAAATGTCACTTACAGAAAAAGAAATAACATGAAAATCAGGAGAAACCCTTAGAGACTCCCTACTGTGCTTATCTCTTGCTTGAAGAAAGCTAAAAGGAAGATAACATGTTTTGTTTTTTCCCCATAGGGAGCACTGTTTCTCATAGGGAGCACTTAAGACCAATGCAAAGGAACCCTTCAAGTTAGGTTTTGAGAACAGAGACTGGTGTCCTTTATAATTTCTATTGTTTTTGCAATGTTTTAAATATGTGAGGTACATAAGATCTTTTCTAGGAATCATCTTGTGATTCAGTTTCAGGGACTTAAAATAATGATTTGCAAAATGGACAACAGTCAGGCATGCAAACAACCTAAATGCCTGTCGACAGATGCTGAATAAAGAAACTGTGATATATACAGTCAGTGGAGTTCTAGAGATCCGGGAAAAAAAAATGAAACTGTGACCTTTGTAACAACCTAAACAAAACTGGAGGGGTTCATGTTGAGTGAATAATTCAGAGAGAAAAAGAGACTCACCGAATGGTTTTACTCATACGTGAAATATAAGGAAACAAAACAAGCATATGCAATGTCATAAAGCAGTGTTTCCTCAATTAAAAAAAAAAAAACTAAATTAAATTTAAAAAATAAGAGAAATACTTAGGATGCTGACAGATGCAAGAGACCACGGAACAGCAAGGAACTACACACCATGGGTTGAATTGTGCCTCCCTTAACTTTATTTTCTTCTCTTTGCTTACCTTGGATTTACATTGTTATTATCTAACTTCGTAGGTTGCAAGTTTAGATGATTAATTTAGACCTTTCTTTTCTAATATAAGCAATTAAAGCACAACATTTCTCTGAGCACTTTAACTGCATTTCACAAATTCCAACATGTTTTCATTTTCATTCCATATGGTATTCTCTAATTTCCCCTGTAATTTGTTTTCCGAGTTTGTTTATGTTGTCTCTCCTGTAGGGAACATTGGGAGCTGGGGTGGGAGGTTGATCTCCTCCTTAGCTCCTTGGTTCCTTCCACTGATCCAATGAGCAAGATTAGCCAGAGAAAAGACAGATTCAATTTCATACTCCAGAGGTCCATAAAATATGAACCTTGATAAACGACCAAAACAGCCAATGTACATAGCTCTTAGGAAAAACAAAAAAAAAAATGGGAAAAAAAGAGACGAGACCAATAAATTCTTGAAAATTTTGGTTTGAACAACTTAGTGAAGCTTGTTTACACAAGTTCCCCTCCCTATATCTGACAACAGGGGTGTCCCTCTCTGCATAGGGAGGGTACTCTTCACAGAGAAATGTGTTCCCTGCTTTTAGGGGAAACAGAGAGGAAGAGGATCAGGAAATTCCTGCTTTTAGTAGAAAAGGAGGCTTAAGGTATCATTCATTCACAAACTGATTCTATAATTCAAAACAAGCAATATGTTCCTTTGACATACTGGGAGCGGATACTCTTTTCCATCATTCTTCTTGAGCTATCAATTCTATTGTATTTTATTTTTTGTTTTTCCATTTTTTTTTCAACCATTAGGTTATTCGCTATGCCTGTCTATGTTATTGTTTTAATAGATGTGCTAGGGGTTTATAATATATATCTTTATCACAGTCTGCTTTTAAATAATATTATACCATTTTATTATCAGAATTTTACAACATACTTCCACAGCACCCTATTATCTTTGTTTTGATATATTTAGTTTCAAAAACTCACAAATACTGTTCTAATTTTTGTCTAACAATTATAAAGAAATTCAAATGACAAAAAATTTCTCTCTAGCCTCTTATTAGCTGTGTCTAGCATACTTCATTTTATCTACATACAAATTTGCCTATGATAACATTTTCAAGTTTTTATATTTTATAGCATAGTTCTGGCAACACACTTTTGTTAGCTTTAGCTCATTATAAGGACAAAGCATATATGCTGCCCTCATTTTGAAGAACAGTTTTTCGGGATGTAGAAACTTTAGTTGGAGTTTTCTTTCTTTTAGCACTTGTAGATATATCATTCCATTGTCTTCTAGATTACTTTTTTTTTTTTTAATAAAAACTTCAGTTTTTCTTATCATTCCTCTGTACAGAATGCATCTTGTTCCCTACACTGGCTACTTTGAAGAAAAAAATGTACCACTTTATATTAGCAATATGATACTATACTGCCATGTGGTTTTCTTTGTGGCTAGCCTGCGTGGGATTCATTCAGTTTCTTGGGGCAGAGTATTCAAAATTTGTATGAATATGAATTTTTTTCAGCCACTATTTCTTCAAGTATATTTTACCATCTACCCTTTTCTGAGGCTCCAAATAAATCAAGATTTTCCACCAGCTATTGAGGTTCTTTTGGGTTTTTTTCAAACTTTTTTGTCTGAGTTTTCGTTTGGATAGATCAATATCTTAAAGTTCACTGATTTGTTTTTCTTTTGAAATATCTGCCACTCTTGTTAAGATACTGTGTTATTCTGCTTAGAATGCTCCATTTGGTTCTTTTTTTATAGTTATGTGCTACTTAATGACGGGAATGTGTTTAGATAAATGTATTGTTACACTATTGTGCTGAGGTGCAAACATTACAGGGTGTAATTACACAAACCTCAATGGCATAGCCTGCCACTTACCTAGGCTATACAATATACAGCCTAATAGGGCCACCTTGGTATATGTTATCTACTGTTGACCAAAACATTATAAAGCAATAAATATAAACACACATCATAAAGCAACTGTAGGTCATGATTAGCTTGTCATCATTTTCATATTTTTCCATTCTAGTGTTGGACATTATTTGGCCAAGAGGTTAATTTATTTGCCAATAAGCTGATATTTTTCAGAGCTTCTTTTCTAACCTTTTCATGAAAAGTGTACAGTAGCCTTATGTTTTAGGACTAGTTTCACCGTACTTCTAAAGTGTGACCTTTCTTGACTCTCTATAGAAGAGTCCTAGGTATTGAATGAGGGCTCCCCACTCAGGCTGGTCAGGGTTTTAATAACCCAGTCCTATATGAGCTACGGGAAGTTTCAGGTTACAACAATTCAATTATCTCTCCCCAGGCTCAATGGCTTTCACCCTATAAGTTTCTGGACTTCTATTCAAAATCAGACCCAAAGGACCTATATGCATACTTCTAGAGCTCTTTCTCTGCATAATTATCTCCTCTCCTGTACTCTGCCATGCAATTCCAGTTGTCTCATCTCTTCTCCATGCTGTGATCTCTGTCTCCTGAAATCATTTTGCTTATCCTGGAATATCCATCCCTGTTCCTCTGTAGAAAACTGGAGTGATTTCAGTTAGAGCCCTTCAGAGTTCTGGGATGCCTATTAGTCAATGATTTTTTTTAATATTCTGTTTATTTTGTCCAGATTTCTAGTTGTTTAAAGATGGAGATGTAAGCTGTCCCAATTAAGCTATCAAGTCCAGAAGTCAAAATCCATTTTGTTTTCTTTTTTAGATTACAAAAGGTACAGCTTCCAACCATCAACAGCCTCAAGAGAAACTTCTTAGAAAAGGCACACAAAAGTTGTATCTCAGGCACACAAATTTTAGGAACTGGGGCTGTAGAATCATGAGACAATTAATCTTTCAGAGAAAGTTCAGGAGAACAGCTATTTTGGAGTTCTTTGCTGTCTGCAGGGAGTCGCAAGTGATTGATTTTTTTTTTTCTGTCTGTAACTATTTTTGGTTTAGGTCATGGAATCCAGGGCTTTTTTGTCAGTATTTTTTCTTCCATTTGTAAAGCAAGTACATGCCACTGTTTGGCATAGGGATCAACTGTTGTCAGGCACTATGATTTGGTTTCCAACCTTGTTGATAACACACACAAAAAAATCCCTCCTCTAGGGTAACCAGATGGAATACTCAAAGGCAGGAGAAACAGAGAAGACATAATGAACTGAAGATGAATGTATTCCCTCATTGCTTTTACCTTTGTGAAGAAATACCCTGGGAGGTGTTTAACATGGAAAAGCTGAATATAATCATTGCCCTCCTCTTGTCAGGGTAGAGTAGTTGGCCGCTCTTGGAAAAAGGGAGAGAAGTTTCGGGGAAAGGCACTAAAAATAATTAGGCAATAGGAGAAAAAGCATCTGTGGGGAAAAGTGCTTTAGAATTGCCATTGTTTATACTCTGAAAAACACTAGATGTCTCCACATATAGATTAGTTTGCACTTAGGAACAACATTAAAGTTTTTCAAATAACACTGCCAGATTAACTGATTTCATCTTCATAGTAATTTGTGAGCTAGAGATACAGATTAAGGAGCACAATGTAAAGGATCTGACTCAAATCACAGAGCTAGATGACAGTAGAGACAAAAATAAAGCGTGGTTGTTCCAGTCCATTTGACGAAGAATATTCTGGCTAGTCTCTTTCCATCTCCATAAAGGATGCCACAAGGGAAGTTACTTTTTATAAATGAAATGAAAAGCACGAGAACATCACAAAACACCTCCTGAAAGAGTTTGCTAGCAATTTCTGGACTTCCGGGTAAAGACAGAAGACTGAATACATGGTACTTCCACTACCTATTGAAAATCTGCTAAAGTAAAATTAATGTATTATATACAGATGTTGATTTGCAATGATAAACATCTTAAGCCTATATAATGATATAATGCTCCTTCAATAAAATTTAAAAAATCAAATAGCAATGTTTTGCAATGTAAAAATATCCACTAAAATAGTAAATAAATAAATAAATAAATAAAAGATTTAAGACACAAACACCCAAAAATATGGAATACATGACTTGAATCAAAAACAAAATTTGGGTGAATATAAAACCACATGAAAAGAAAAAAGTAACTTAGCAGACATAAGAAGATTATATCCATATTTGGCAGCAAAAATTCCTAGATCCCCCAAAACTCAGAAATTGGCAGTATCAGGAATTTTTGAAAATGTGGATAATGCAAGAAGGGTTTTTCAAAGGAAACTATTTGAAAGGTATGTCTCAGATGCCCAATTGACTCGGACTAGCCCAAGAAACTAGCAGTGCTCTGCACCAGCAAAATACTGGAGGTCTTTTCTATAACAAATGTAAGACCAAGGTGCCTCCCATCTGAACTGATGTCCCTGAGAACAGCAGACCTAAAAGGACACCTAACTAAAAAAGTCCTAGGAGATCCCTACCCCACTGGGCTCACAAAATGTTGTCAGCTAGCCGTTACTCTCCAGGATGGAGACTGAAGACTCTTCTCTATAGAATCTGCCAGCCCTAGAAAATATAAAAATCAGAGGTTCTCCATCCAAAAAGACTACTTGGAATAAAGATAGATCAGAAACATATCTATATAATATAAAGAAAGGCAAAGGGTATCTGAGGATGATCATGACAGAAGGTCCCAGATGGTTAAGAGAATTCTAGGCAGAGAAGGAATTGATTCAGAGAAGAGGGGAGAGGAGGGAGTTCTTAAGAAAGACAAAATAGAAGTCGGAATGTGAATGAAAATATTCAGAATATTTTAGATAGTTGGTAGAGTCTAAAGTTGAAGAATAATAAGTACATAGAAAATTAAGCAATTAAACAAAAGACAAATATTAAAATGTGTCATAAAGGCAAAGCAATTATACTATTATACATGGCTCAGCTGTGGTTAGGGAATAGGGCAATTATATAAGAATTGTGATATATTAAACCAAAATTATACAATTATACCATCACTGTATTGTGGCTATGGGAGCTAGAAAGGATGAATATGTGTATTGGGGTAAGAGGAGTAAAGAATAATATCCTTATCTTTCACAGAAAGAAATCAATAACTTTGAAACATGAAAAAATATCAGTGAAAATATCAGAAGGCACTGGAGTAAATATGGAAGTAGGTAGGCTGTATGTCTACAGCTTTGAGGACAAATACGGAACCCACCCATTCCACATGTCAAAAAGGTAACCCAGCATGGTTGTTGAAAATCTTAAGTTCCAGTGTTGAATAAATCTGGATGGTAATCTTGACTCTACCACCTATTAGCTGGAATGCCATCAATAAGTTTCTTCACCTTGTCAAGCTACTGTTTGTTCATTTCTAAGATAGAAATAATAATAACACTAGTATCTAAAATACTAGCAGTCTCATAGTTGGTGCTCTATCTTTATTCACTGAATGAATGCTAGTAAAGAGTTAGTGCATGTGCATGTGCATGTGCATGTGCTTAGTGCATGTGCTTAGCCTGATATATAAAATATTAAAAATATAAAAAATAATATTAAAATATTAAAATAATATTAAAATATTAAAAATATAAAAATATTAAAAATATTAAAAAATAACAGTGTTGTGTGGTTAGAGCTAGTCAGTTAACAAGCATGTTCTAAAGTTGAGTCCCTTTCCCATCTTATAGTTAACAGGGAAGAGTTAGCTATTATACTGATTTTATTCTTAGAAATGTTAAAATTATATTTAACTCCTGACTTTCTTGGCCAACCTCTCACAACTGTATTCTATCAAGTTTACCTTTATATTATCTCACATATACAATATCTCTTTCCTCTTCTGATTACTTTTATTTTCTCTTGCTTATCTTCAGCAAAAGCTTCCTAAATGGTTACATTGGCATCTCTTATTTTCTAGAACTCCTTATTGCTTGTAGTAGAGATCCTGAGCTCTTCACAGCATGTCCAATAAGGCATTAAAGGATCTCATCTAAACTCACCTTAACTTTGACTCCTAATATTCCTTTGTCCTCCTCTTCCCATCTAGTTGTCCTCTCTAAATTGCTCAAGTACATTCCATTCCACAGCCCCTATATATGCCATGTGCTCTCACACACACTATTCTCTCTGCCTGCAGCTTTCCTTTCTTCCCTTTTCTATTTGATCAACATCTATAAATTAACTGCTTGTGAACCACCCCAACTGCATACAGTATAACTGAAGTTGGTATTATCCTACTTCTATGTAGAGTGCCTGGTACCTAATATAAGACCTGGACCACTTTAGTTGCAAAATAATTTCTTGTTGACTAACAGAAATACAAAGCCTTTTAATGAACAGTCACCCCATCATGACGTTTTTGCTTAGCAATAATTAAGAGTGACTGATAATTCCACATTACAAAAATCTAAACATTTCTTTTTCACAGAATTTAAATTTTCAGTTTCTCAAGTCAAAAGAAGAAAGAAATCAGATGATCTCACTCATAGGTGGAATGTGAATAGACAAGACAAGGGAACAAATGAAACAAAGCCAACCCTGAAATATTTGCAACAGAACTGAGGTGACCAAAAGTGAATGGGGTGGGCGGGGGCAAATGGTGGCAGAGCCCACTGGACAATGGGGAAGAACACTTGGTGATTTGGTGGAGGGCATGGTGTGCTGAAATGTATCTAAGAAACGGGGAACCTATACATAGGAAATTACTTTAATGTGTAGAATAATTACTACAATAATTTTTTTTTTTTTAATTTTAGTTTCTGTTGTAACCTGGTGAAGTAGCAGATCAACTGCCTTCGAAAGAGCAAGTCACATTACCCCTGGTTTCAAGTTCCAGTCCTGTGGGGAAACAACCAGTGTGAACAACAAAATAAAAATAAAATAAAGATGCCCTTTCCTCCTCTCTCTTCCCATCTGCCAATAGCCTTCATTTCTGCCTGTACCTTCCCTTTAAAAAAAAAAAATCTGTTTCTCTTATTTAAGTTGTTAAGTATAAAGAAACTAAATTACTTATTGCTCTATAAATGGATAAGAACATCCAGGTACTTTACTTATATCTCCTCTAAAAAGAAAAATCAAGTGGTACATACATAAAACTTGCATCTTAATTTTTTTGGTTCTATTTCCATTTTCCTCACCAGGAAACTCATGTTAACAACTAGTACGTTTGCATCTATAACTACATAGCTCTACATCTTTAAATATTGACAAGCATAGTCCTCTATGTAATCTGGTATAATACTCATACATGCTACATTGGTTGCATAATATTTGATAGTCAACTAAAATCTTTAGGAGAGCTTTACTACCTTCTTATATAAGCTATATCCTGGTCTTTCTTAGTTCGGCTTATAACTGAATACCATTGACTGGATGACTTATAAACAACAGAAATGTATTTCTCACAATTCTGAAGGTTAGCAAGTCTAAGGTCAAGATGCCAACAGATTGAATGCCCGATGAAGAGTCTGCTCCCTGAGTCATAGAAGATGTTCTTTTTGCTGCATCCTCATAAGGCAGAAGAGGAGGAAAAATGTTCTCTATGGTCACGGTCATAAGAGTATTGATCCATTCTGAGAACTCTGTCCACCTGACTAATCACCTCCCCAGGGCCCTACATTCATGTATCATCGCATGGGGATTTAGGTTTCAACATAAACATTTATGGGGAGGGTGATAACAAACATTCAGTCTGTAGAGTGGCCAATGATAGTGAAACAGTGAGAAACTTCTTAGCAACCAAGTTAAAGGAAATCTACAATTCAAAATGGTTGCCAACTTCATATTTCTGTCAGAACTGAGAACATGTAAATAAAATCTCAGCTGAATATAATCAACTATGAAAGTCGGGTCGATGATTTATATACGTATGTTACTAGAAACATTTTTAAACTGTCTTTGGAATTTGCATTTGACTCATTTATATTCACTACAACCAAAACAGTACTGCAATTTATATGGTACCTCCAGGCATTTCATTTGTTAGACTGATTTACAGTAAATTGGCTTATTCCGGCATAATAAAGAATAGTCTTTGCTATAAGCCACTAAAATAAATTAATCAAGCAATTTAAAATTGAATTTTCACACTACAATCTTGTTTTGTTTTCTCACATATCTAAAATAAAAGCATCTATCATCATTTAAAACCAATAATATGATTTGTGCTTTGCAGAAACCAACAAATTAAAAACCAAACCTTTGCATTAGTAACAAACAGAAATAGCCAACAGTGTTTGAGAAATGAGTATGATTTTTCTTTCCCTCTGACTATAGCATATGAAATCTGGGAGCAAATGGAGCCTAGTGCAATCTGGTGATTGGTTTAAAAGCTAAAACACTTCAGGACAATGCAAATGGCTTTTCACATTAAAAAGACATTAAATTGCTCAACAATTTAGAATATAAGGCATACAACTGTCCTCAAATTTTAAAATACTTTTCTGTGAAAAATTACCTCCAAGTTGTAGGAGACCCTAAGGCTACTGTGATGCACCTCTTCATGTGTGCTGTGATGGTGGTGTACCCAGGCTCCAGGGTGAGAAAAGCAGCAGCCCTGTTGTTCAAAATATTTTCAGTGAGTGATGAATCATAAGCTGTGTCACATGCATATGAAGCAATGAAGATGGAAAAACTGAAAAACCAAGTAGTTTTGTGGAGGAGGGGTAATCAACTCGTGATTACTTCTGTTAATGGAAAGGAGTATTGTAGATAACATAAATATTAAATGCCAATGAAAACCAGCCTGAAACCACCCCAAAAATATAAACTGAAATTTTAAGATTAGAAATTTTTTTCTTCCCGTATAGACCAATAATTTAACCTGAACACTACCTTAGAAAGCATAATGCTTTGTAATGTTAAAAGAAGCTAGAGTAACAACATTTAATAAATGGAAATACAATCCAAATGCATTCCTCTATTAGGATAAGCAATATTTTTTGTGTGTACTGCTCCTAATACCCATATTCTCCAGTCTTAACAGAGAGGGACTAAGATGGGCTAAGATGAAAACTTAAATGGTTGGAAAATAAAAATTCTACTAAGGGTTCCCAAAGTCACTGTCAATAGATGGGTCTGATAAAACAGAATAATCCAGGTTTATTAAAGTTTTTCTTTACAGGTAAACAGGACTCCCGCAAATACAGGCACTAAGACAGAGAGAACACTCCCTTATTCATCAGCTATTTCTATTCAACCTTGAAACATGGATGCTCATGTAAGCTTTGATATAAAATATTCAGCAGATAGCATGTCCTAGGTAGCATGCTAGATACTGAGGATGCACTGGTGAACAAAATCAAGTCTGGTCACCATCCTCATGGAGTAAAGCACACAGGGATTCTTAGCACATAATAAGTGTACAATAAATATACCTTTTCTACCTCTCCTTTCAGAATCTGTTAACTTATTTACTTTCCTGTTATATGGGGATAATTATATTACCTTAGACCATTACTAAGAGTTCCAAAAAGAGTTTTAAAAAAATTTTCAATGATTCTGAAATCTCTCTAGGCTCAGCAACCAGCTGCTAAAATACCAACTTATACTGAAAAGGGGAGGAGAGTGGAGCATAAGCATTTACGGAAACATGCCAGCTGTCACTTCCTCTATCATGGGAAGTGCAAATAAGAAATGATATCAATTCTAGTAAAAAAAATCCAGGGGAAACACTGGATTTTAGAAGTTTAAATGATGGTTGTCAATATTTTAGAACAGTTAAGAACTGAAATGAAAGGGCATCAGACTCCCAAGGAGATTGTTCTAAGTTTAGCATCAACACAATAGAAGAGCCCCAAAAAGTTTCCAGAATCATCAAAAACAATACAAAATTAAAAATGATACTTATACCAAATAAACTTTAGGTTTGGGGAAAGAAGGCAGGAAAGACACACTCAACAAATCAGAGTATTCTTAAACATTTCGACTCGATCCCTTATTACTCACATTTATTTGGTTGATTTTAACATTGTAAAAACAAGAATCAAGATTTTTGACACCCTACCCACACAAACAGATATGCCTCTAGAATTCCATCTGGAGGATTTTGCTTTCTTATTTGGTCCATGTATATGGCAACCAAATTTCCCAGATTTCTACCACTTGTCATTCTGAGCATATAAACCAATTATATTCTCAATGGTCTGGTACCCAATTGGAAAAGACACATACAGTTGTTATGTTTATGTGTGAAGCAACACAGGTGAAAATAACGGTTTCTTTAGCCTGGTGTCTGTACAGATGAATTAAAGTTCAACTGGAGAAAAAGAACATAAACCAAAAGCCAGAAATATCTTTTAAAAAAGATAGTAAGAAGGAAGAAGCCCACCCTGAGAATAAGACACAGTAAGAAGTTACAGTAATTAGAAAACTAACATGATAATTTCAATTTGATCATTTCAAATAAGTGGTTAAAATAGATTATTCAATAAATGATGTTTAGATAGCTAGAGAGTCAATTAAAAAGCAAATAGGCACACCCTCGTAAAGTAGTGGCTTGGTCAGCTGTCTGGCTGGCACAATCCCCATACATCTTAAGGATCTTGGTTTGCATCCCAGTGTCAGGTGGAAGACAGGACAACCAAGAAATACAACTAATTAAAATAAATAAAGTACATCTTCCTGACTGCCTGTTTCTGCTCACCTTCATTCCTGCCTGAACCTGGCCTTTAAAAAAATAAAGATTCCAGATTTGTGCCAATTCAGTAATATACTGAAATATCTAAGATTTAAACACTTAAAAGTGAATCCATGAGTGTTCTTAAAAAAATAAAATAAAATACATTCGAAATCTTAGAATGGGGAAGGGCTTTTTATGCAAGATACAATTCAGATGAATTTACTACACAAGAAATTGCTCATTAAAAAAACTACACTCGAGACAGGAGAAAATGATTGTAATGTATACATGAAAAGAATAATTTCCCTAACATACAGAGAAGTTGTATGAATCAAGATTAAGACAAGAAATCTAATAAAAAATAAAAAATAAGCAAAGTATATGAACAGATCATTTAAAAATATGGTCAATGAACAAAAAAAAAATTCTGACTTAAAGAAATGCAAACCGAAAGATGTCTGTTCCACCCTTGAAGTTGAAAACTATTTTAAATATTTAACTAGTGCTAACACTGTTGATAGAAGTGCAAATTTATGCAATAATTTGAAGGTAACTTAACAATATCTTCTAAAATTTAAAGTGTGTGTACTCTTTGAACCTAGCAAGTCGATGCAAAGAATTTATCTATAACCATACTTGTCAACCAAAATATATGTTTAGGGTGTTTATTACAGATAAAAAAAGGAAACAACAGATGCTTTCAGCATTATAGTTTTTCTTAAATAATATGATATATCCAAACTATGAAATACCATGTAACTTATGACACAAGAAGAGTAATATGAATTATCTGATAATGGAAAAACTGTCGAGACATAGTGTTGAGTTATAAAAGCCAAGTGCAGAATAATGTGCAAAGTATGATTCTTTTTATGAGAAGATATAGAAATATTTCTATATACTGGTATATATATAAAATTTATTTTCTTGAAAAACTTAATAGTAACTGTAAATAAGGGACTGGGAATCATTTAGAACCATTTTACACTATTTGGGCTCAATATGAGCAGTAAGTCACTGGCATTAAGGGTCATTTCCTAAAATTGATTTTATATTATCTTTTAAAATAAACAATTTATGAATACCTAAATTAATAACAGTGTTTTTAATTTGAATTTTCTTTTTCATTTAAAATTTTTATTAAATTGAATCTATGAATTTAAATTTTCATTTTCACTTTCACACAGCAAATTTTGGACATAAGAATAATATATACCAGTACCTAGCCCTCTTCTGGATAAACAGAAAGCTGCAGTTCTCAGTGCCTATAGTTGAGCAAAGTCATGTGATTAATCTCACCCAATAAAAGGTAAGTGATGAGGCAGAGAAAATCCTGTGCTCAATTCTTCAGACTCTCCCCTATGGTTACAGCAAAGAAATTTGTGTTTTCTAGATTTTGCATTAAAAGATGGTACAGGTTCTATCAGCCTAAATTCTCAAGTGACTATGTGGAGCCCAGAATCAACCTCTCCTCATCATTAATCGGCAATAACCATACAAGAAGCAAGAAATAAAGCTTTTTGTATTATGTCATAAGACCTGAAAATAACTTATAGCAGCAAAGCCTAATCAAGATTGACTAACACAAAGTCTTGTTTCATATTTTTCTGGTCTCTGATATTTTCAGAGGCCTTACCTCCAGGATTGAAACAGCATGTCAACACTATCTAATAAATGAAGCAACCTTACATTTACTAAGGGAAACAGGAGGTCAAGTTAAAATAAAAGTTAATAAATGCAATTCATTCAAAAAAAAGATTTATTGAGCTTATAAAGAAAGAGGATGAGGTCAGCCTCCCCTGAGTCACATGGACTGCGTGAGAATGTGATGGATACTCAAATAGATTCACAATTCTATTATAGGAGAAAAGGGGATAGATGTTGTCTAGACAACCATTAACATCAGCTACAGGGCAACAGCTTCAAAGTTATAAAGGCATTTTTCACCTACAATCCCAAATAAATACACATAAGAGACTTCTGATATAAAGAAAAGATTACTTCTCTAGGAAGATAAACTAAGATACTGCACCATGCTGTTTTAGTCTGCGGGCTGTTAAGGAAGGCTAAGGAGGATGGGTGTTTATAAGAAAAGAGAGACCATTACATTAAGAAAAGAGGAAAAAGCATTTTTTTTTCAAGTGGAGTGAGAGAGAAAGAATTTGACTTCCTGAGACACGACAATGAACAGAAAAAAAGAAAACACAAGTAAGAAAGTTCTCAAGGTTTCTGAGCTAAAGGATGTTATCTTTGTTAGTGATTCTATAGTTAAAATACCATCCATTCAATGCTCCCCATGAGGCTGACAGGTTGGGGTTCAGACTCTTTTTTAATTCTATTGATATTGTTACTTTTTTTAAAAAGTTTTCTGTATATTTCAACAAATGCAATCAGTAATCATTTTAAATTTCTTGTAAACCTCAACAGGTTGACTTAACTGCAAAAAATTCACCACCTTTAAGTCTACACTTTGATGAGTTTTGATATAAATGATATATGACTTTTATGTAAAGTTATATAACCAGCACTACTATTGAGACAGAAAACATTTAACTCACCCCTAGAAAATTATCTCTTATTCCTATGATGTGCAGTCTTTTAAAAATATGGCCTTCAGAATCCTCAGTTCTCTGAGTAGATTCTCATGAGCCTGCATCAAAGATGGTAAATGTATACTGCTTGCTAGTGATTGGTTCAGGAGTGAATACGAAAATCTGATTCTGGCTAAGAGAGGGTTGCAATAGACTTCTAAGAAAGACCATCCGCTTCTGGTCCTGAGAGAGTATCTGATGGTGGACTTTCGAATTTCATTGTAAACAAATAGAAAACTGCAAAATTTGTGAAAAACAATTTTAGACTTTAGACAACAGGTAGTGAGCACTCTGATCTCTTATTCTGACCTCCAATTTCTGCCCAAAGGAACTGTCCACAGAGCAAAGGAGGACGTGTAAGGTTAGCAAAGATGGCTCATCTACAGAGTCAGGGAAACAGAGAATATAGTCTGGAAAGCTGGGCAGCTGAATTTGTGAGCAGAGTTCCAGAGGGAAGGGAACAGAACTAAGCTGAGACAGATGACCAGAAATCTGTACTGTCAGGGTCTTAAAAGTCTTAGTTAAATTCTAAGATGCCACAATGACTGATCAAAGAACAAATACAATGAAACGATGTACCAGGCTACTATAAGTTGAGTATCTACCAGGAACATTTGCACTGTGATCAGTCACAAGAGAGAGACATTCTGAATACCTGAGGCGTTCAAAAGATATCTAGAAAAGTGACACCTTCATCTAAAACAGACCATGCTTGGTTTCCCTCAATAGCCTTCCAGCTTGAATATTACAGGACATGTCTTAGTTTTTCCTCCCTGAGAAATAAGTAGCTTTCTTTAGTAAGAAAAAAAATGTTATAGACATTTAATAAAATGAATACATTCTCTAAATGGCACAAGTTCCAAAACCAACACAGAAAGAAAAAGAAATCTGAATAGACTGATTTCTGTTAAAAAAAATTTTAAATTGTAATTAGGAAGCTTCCTGAAAAGAAAACATGTTCTGGTTTCCATTGGATGAAGAATTTCATCAACTATTTAGTGAAGATATAATACCCAATCTGGCATAAACTCTCCTAGGAAACAGAAGAAAGAGCACTTCTCAAGCTATTTTATGAGACCAATACAAGCCAAATAATGAATGTACCAGTCAATATAATTAGGCAAGAAAAGAATTACAAAGCAAGAAGTATACTGTTCTTCCTCAATGAAAGAATTTAAAATTTACAGAATGTGCAACAGAGCTATAGAACAAGCAAATTTAACAACAGTACAGGATACAGAGCAAAGATACAAAAATCAATTCTACTTCCTTATGTTAACAACAAAATAATTGGAATAGGAAGTTTTAAAAATAAATACCCATTATAAAAATATCAAGAAAATAGAAATCACTTAGGAATATAATGAAATATGTATAAGACTCATGCACTAAAAACTATAAAATATTTTTTAAAATTTATGTAAATAGAGAAATGTATTATCTTCATGGTTAACATATTCAATATTTTAAAGATGTCAGTTCTGTATAGGTCCATAGACTCTACACAATTCCAATTAAAGTTCCATCAGATATTTTAATAGAAACTAACAAGATGATTCTATAATTTATATGAAAATGCAAAGGAGTTAAAATAGCAAAACCAATTTTTTAAAAAATATTAGTTTTGGAAAACATACACTACTTAATATCAGAACTGATTCTAAACATTAGTAAGGACAGCACGTTACATCTAGATCAAAGGAACAAAATGGAGAATCCAGAAATAGGTCCATATGTATACGGTAAATAGTTTTAAATAAAGATGCCAAGGTAATGCAATGGATAAAAGACTGTCTTTTAAATAAATGGTTCTGAACAACTGAATATCCATAGTCTAAAACAACTAAACTATGCTACATAACAAACATAAAAATGTATCTATAAACAAGTCAGCATAAGACTTGCACACAAGTATTCTTAGCAGATTATTTATAGTAGCCAAAAGCTAAAAACAACCTAAGTATAAATCAACAGATAGTGTTTTTCCATACAATGACATACCAACTCAATAGTAAAAAGGAACGTGTGTGTTTATATATACATATAAATGTACAACATGGATAAATCTCAAAACATTATATTAAGCTAAGGAAGTCAGACACAAAAGTATACACTGTATGATTCCACTTATATGGAATACCAAGGCAGACAAAAGCGATGTATAGAAATAAAAATCAAATTAGTAATTATGTGGGCTTCAAAACTGAGTAAGAGATTACCTGTGAAAGGTCACAAGGGAATTATCTTGGGGTGATGGAGAAATTCTATATCCTGGTTAGGGACAGAGTTACCAGGAGGATACAATTGTCCAAATTCATCAAACTTAAAATGTATTGCAGATAAATTTTATCTCAACAAAGTTGATTTTTTTAGAATACTTGTTAATATAAACCTCAAAACAAACCATTCGAGCATATTTCCCTGGGACTCAAGGCTTGGCAATAAACGTAAATGTGATTGAAACCAGCAAAGTAACATAGCTCCTGTCCAAGCAACATGGCCACAGATTGTCCTATGTGGATCAAGGTTAGAAAATGTAACTCCCTTTCCTCTAGGAATTTGGGTTAGCATATTTTGAGGCTGAGGTTGTTTTTCCCCCTCAAATATAGAGGGAATAAGTATTTCAGACTCCTCAGTTCATGACAGATTGTCATACTCAGTGTGTGCAGGTTTTCTTTCCTATCTTAGTGCTTATTTTTTCCCTTCATCCTAGATCAACACTTCTGATTCCTACTACCCATCCAGTAAATAGTCATTTAAAATTTTTAATTTATATATTTAATATGTTCATACATAAATATATTGCATATATATTTAATTCATGTACTTCTTTTTCTATTTGTCACATTTTTCATCTCTATTCCTGTGACTAAACATAGATCTATTTTATTGTTTCTCATGCTACATCCACTATAGCATTCATTTCCACAGTGTGTGTTCCCATATTTTTAGTCATTCCCCTAGTGATAAGACCTAAGTTGCCTTTGATTCCTAAGAATGATGACTATCCTGATGATGCATATGTAAGGTACATTGAAATTGCTGGTTCATAGGGTACAGCCATACTATTAGCTTAATTTCCAGAAATATTGTACCAATTTCCATTCCAATCAGTAGTAATTGGTGTGTTTTAACTTAAACTTATTTCAAATGCTTTCTGCCATTTAAAGTGACAGAGTAACTTAAGGAAATAAATATTGTTTCCTGTTTCTGTCTACTCTATGTCTACATTCAAAAGGAGTAAGGAAGGATGTTATTTCCACCACCCAGGGTCAGGCCTTGATTTCTAAGGTCTAGACTCTTCAAAAGTTCTAAGGAAGAATAAACAATCATTGTTTCAGAGTCAGAAGAAGGAGTTTCCAGGAAGGAACCTACTACCATGAAGACAGCCCCTAAATAGGTTTTTGTGCTGCAGTGGTTCAGGTCCACTTAGAGAATCAAAGCACTTTGGAAAGGAGAGAAGAAAAGAGGTGTTATGGAATGTTCTGTGGCAAAGTGGTGGCAGTTCTTCCTCTAGCACTGCAGAGAGGTCCAGGACTCACACTGCCTAAGCTGCATGTGAAGCTAAAGAACTACAGAAGGCTAGATTAGTGAGAAGCACTATACTGAAGTCTCAGGGAGGGTCTCTCTGACTAAACTCAGTACAGTGAAAAAAGCACACCCTGAAATGATTAACCTTGAATAGACAGTTGAATTGGCCTCTAAGGACCTTGTAAGTCTCCAGAGTTCTTTTAAAAATCAATCAAGGGACAAAGTCTGTGAAATAAAATGTCTGATAATGAACATTCAAGCAATCTTAGCAGATGGAATCAGATTTAGCCTCATTTAGACACCCCCCCCCCACCACACACACACAAAAAAAGGGAGTTCCCCAGGGTATAGTCCAAGAATCTCTCTTCTTATCTCTTCACCTTCTTTCCTTTGTTGACCTCATAGACTTGCACAGCTTTAAATACCATCTATATACTAATGACTTCTATTTCAAATGTAACTAGTACATGTAAACACTTACCCTACACTTCTTTTCCATAACCATATCCTCTACTTTTTCTTCATTGCAGGGATTACTGCTTGCTTTAACATATTTGCTGTCTTCCCAACTAGACTGTGTATTATCCAAAGGAAGAACAATGTCTTTGTGTTTACCAAATACCTATCTATTTGTGCCTACCTAGTGCCTGATAGTAAATGATTTAATAAGCACAATAAATAAATGAGCTGTATCACCAGAATTAAGTTATAGAGAAACTGATATTTGTTAGACAAAGAAGAAAAACACAAAGTATTTTCTCATTAGTCATGTTACTCTCTTTAACAATCTCAGAGCATAAGGGACTCTATCTGTTTTACCTCATCACTTTCTACTCTCAAGTCTGATGCAGAGGGGCTTTCTCCCACTAAAAAAAAAAAAAAAAAAAAAAAAGCAACTATGGCAATGCTTCAATTTATGATTATAAGAAAAATGTGTTTACCTTAGAGGTAGCCCATTAAAGGAAGCAGGTTCACCCTTGTCATCCACAGGAGTCTGAAATAAGTTTACTAGGGCAGCAAAATTTTCCAGAATTCAGCATGTGTAGGGGTACTAGGGAATGAAGGCAATAAAAAAAACAGAGGGCAAGAGACTAGAAAAGAAAATATTTCTTAGTGCCCATTTAATGATTATTTTGGACTGAAAGGCAATTCAACAGCAACAGGTATAAAATGTTTAACATCAGTCTCTGTACTACGAATGTTTGTTAAGAAATCATTTGCAGATTAGATTCTCTTGTATTATCTGGACTCACATTTCTGAATGTTTCTAGACACAGGCTAAAGTAAATATCATTCTCAATAAATTAGAATAATTTCTCAACTATCACTTTGCTAATATCTGATTTAGGAACTATAGAGTATCCACAATCATAATTTAATTCCCCATCATTCTACTTCAGATTAGAACAACACCTCACAAAGAGTGGGATTAATACAAAGCACTGTAGATGGAGGCTAAAGAGTAAGAAGGCAAGTTACAAGGAGTTCAGAATCTCCACTTAAGTAAGGAGTTGGAGAAGAGTTTTCAGGTCCCAGCTGCTCTCCAGTACTGGGTGTCACTGAACTTTCTTCCAAGGCAACAGGTAAAACAAAAGGAAACACCCAGCATTCTCCCCTAGGCTCTGCATGCAAAGTTTAAAATAGCTACTAGAGTAATGAATGTCATGGCATTGCTAATTTATTTAAATGAGTTTTCATCTGTGTTTCTCCTATCATTTCCCAGAGAGCTAAACTTGCCTGAAGCAGAAAACATGCTGGTGGACTATTACATGCTAATACTAACAAGTTTAATTCATTAAAATGATTTTGGAATCTCAGTACTGTAATCATGGCCTGTTGTCACCATTTCTATTTTTATTTCTTTGGGATATCACCTTTCTAGGCTAGACTGGATTATATCAAGTGACTGCAGCTAAGTGTGAGGGATGTGAAGAATAGTTTTCCTAAATTTTCCATTCTCAAGAATAGGTGGGAAATGACACCCAGGACTTCAGTCAATCAGACCAGATTAGCCAAGAGGAAATATTTAACCATTCTGAGCCCTGGTTCTCTTATTAGTGAAGCAGGAACAATAATATATGTTCTAAAATTACTATTAATAATTAGAAGCAACATATAGCTAATATACTACTCAGTCAACTAGAAACCTAAGCACTAAGAATACCTCAAAATGATACTTATACCCTTAACAAATATGATCTCTTAACTTGCCTGAAGCCTCACTCAGTTTCAACTCTTTATTTATTGGACTTGTTCTCTCATACCATATAATTATTATTCTATACTTCATTCTAAAGTTCTTACTCAAATCTGACAACCTGGCTTCTTACTAAATCAAGAGAATCAGGCCCATCAAACATATTTCTCAAAGTCCTGTTTCCATGTATACATTTACATACATCACCTACTTAAAGCTCATTTGATCAATATCCCAACTTCTGCTCAAGATGAACTCCATCTCTGAGCTTTATCTTATTTCCTCCCTTCTTTGTGAGGTCTTTTCTTCAATATCCTCTCCTGGATTTTCAATCTCTCAACTGGTCTCTTTTCCACAGCTAGGAAACATACTCAATTGTATGTCTTCCTAAAAATAAGTCTCTTGTCTCCCAGAATCTTCATCTAACTAATCTCTGAACCCTCCTCCGTCTCACTTAAAACATTATTTATCCTTCCTAGCTATACTTTCCGAATCAGATTTCAGATACCTGGAATCAGCTTTTGCCCAACCACTTTACTAATGTTGCTCTTATTTAGGACAATAAACGTATGGGTATCAAATCCAGTGGCTAGTTTTCAGTATATATTTTACAGGATATCTCTGCTGCAGATCATTCCCTTCTTCCAATTTCCCAAGGAGGGAAACAAGTGCTTTTCTTTAATGGCACTGTATTCTCTAGGTTCTCTCAACTCTGTCAAACACTTGCGAGTCTCCTATGTAATATTCCCCACGATGTTCTCCTCCACCCAGCATTCATCTTAAAACAGTCTACTTTCCTTGCTAGACCTCACTCAATATCTTTCACTGGTAACTAAATGACCAGAGACATTTGGTTCCTCAGTAAGGGAATGTTCAAACATTTGCAGCTAGACATTGTCTTGTGACCATCCCCTAGGCCTCACTGTCTCTAGGTCCCAAATCTAATTCATCACCTTCATGGGTAGAAGTACTCCTACTCTGTATTCTCTACCTCCATTGGAAGCATCATCACTCCTCTGTGTCAGAAATCTGAGAATCACTTTTGAATCTTCACTCTCTTACTCTTCATAATGGCAGTAGTATAGCATAGTGATTCAGAGATTAGCATTAACTATCCCTACTCCTAACTCATTCATTTTACTGGGTGAGTTATTAGATGGCAATTTCACATAATTAAACCTAGCACTTAGTCTTTTGAAAATTTTTCCCCATTTATTAAATGGGAAAAGTTATGGTATATATTACAGAGGATTGTTGTTTAGATAAATATAAGGTAATATATGTAAAGAACTCAGAACTCCTCCATAATTCATAAATGCTCAACAGACGTAGCTAGTTTTATCAAACTCATCAAGTCATGAATATTTGCTTCCAAAATATACTGGGAATTTATCTCTTCTACCTCATCACGATTTATTTACCTGTTTACTCAGCAAATTTTTATTGACTAACTGCATGCTCCAGGTACTAAGATGGGCCTTGGGAGTTCATGATAAACAAAACAGACATAGTCCCTTCTCTAGTGAAGCGGAAGGCAGAATGTGTTACAAAGCAGTTAAGTCACAAAATGTCACAACCCCAGATTTGCTCTGGTTAATGAGAGAAATCAAGGTCCATAACCAAAGCAGGGATCCCAGGTAAGGGAATAACACATGCTAAGCCTAGAAATAAAAGAAATGCTGAATAACCTCCTATCAGAGCGATGGATCTAAAGCACTAATGTGACTATGCCCTTCACTGCGTACATCATTCTATGGCTCTCCACATGCCTTCTAAGCCTCCAGGGTAAAATAAAACTCCTGAAAATGACAGTTGTCACTTGATGTTTCAATAATACTGTGCTATGTCTATTTCTCCATGAAGGTCAGGTTTTTCTATGCCTTCGCTCCTGCAGACTTTTACTATCCTTTACCCTTTCTCTATCTCAGTAACTCTTTGTCCTACTTGGGGTTCTTGTGGCTGAAAAGAAAAGGAAGCCAACTTAAACCAGTTGAAGAAGAGAAATGTATTACAAGGATACTGTGGTGTCTCATGAAACATCAAGTTGCACATGTATTGCAGGCAACAAGAGAACAAGGGTTTGAATACTGGGAGCATGTATTCTCTCCAGAGCTTGTCTCTTAGCTCACATGGTCCTCCTCCAAGAATCACTCCAGTTCCCTTTTTGTAGGTTGGATGCCTGTGTTCTGTGCTTCTGACTGCCTTGTACATGTGTCTAATTGCTCAATGCCGTCATTAAAATCTTCAGTGAGCTGTTGCTGTGTCAACCTCTCATGAACTCTTTGAAGACAAGTATGTATCACACTGTTTTCTACCCCAAACTCTGGAAATACAAAAACAAACAAAGCAATAATCGATATGTGAATTTACTGGGTTTTTGTTTCTGTTTTTGTTTTTTAAAGGAAAGGTGCAGGCAGGAATGAAAAGTCAAGTGGGCAGGCAGTAGGAAGAAAGAGGAGGAAGCACTTTATCTATTCTTATTTCAGTTGTACATCTTAGTTGTTCTTCCTGGCCCAGATCTGAGCCCAGGTCGTTGGGATGTATGTCGCTGAGCTTCAGTCAGAGGCAGCTGACCAAACCACTACTCCACTAGGACACGCCCGTTGAATATCTTTTGGAAAATGAGTAGGGGATTTCTTGAACTGCCACATGAATTTTATTTCTGAAACTCTAGCTCTGAAAATCAATCATTTCAAGCTCTTTTTGGAGTCAATATATATTTATCTTGTTACAGAGCAAAATCAAGTGACTGATGAGATAGTTCCAAGTTCCAAGCTCTACTATTACATTACATTCTCTGAGAAATTATTAAAAGTGAGAGAATCTATACCATTAATTTGATTATATATGCATATATATTTAAAATCATTTAATTATCCCAATATTATGGAGAAAAGCATATGACAGTCACACAAAGTCCTATTATGCTTAAGGAACTTAATAAATTCTATATTATGCTCCCAAATCAGGCTCATTTGTGTCTATTAACTTACAAATTAAATAAAACTCAATTCAGTGATAGAGGCATTCTTTGCCTTCCCCAAAAGTACAGGAAACAGCAGGATTTTTCTTACTATTTTCAAAGAGTGAATCGCATAAGTGAAAAAAAGTGAGCAAAAGGTAAAACGTAGTCGGAGAAATGATGAGAATCGGCAAAACGATGTTCTGCTCTCCCTCTGCTGGTTCCCAAGTAGTATTGCTCTTCAAAGTTCTGTGGAAAAGGTCCAAATGAAGTTCATACTGTTCCTCTAAATTAGTACCCACCAAACCAAAGCATCTCCACCAAAGCCCATCAGTACCTTCCGTCCCCTCCCTATCACTAGTTAATATAGTAAAGGCAGAGCAAATAGAATCCAATGGCATGACCCTTAATTTTCCATGAGAGTAATTCAAAACAGAGATACATGTTAAATATTTTTGGGTTTTCTAAGAATATGACCCTTAATCATAGACCGAAGTACAGCCTCATAGAATGGAAGAAATACTCCATTTTGAGTTAGAAGACTTAGCTATAAGTCTTTCCCTATTACAGGTTATGTAACCTGAACTAATTGTCACTTATATGTTGGTTGTATAACATTACCATTTCTGGAACCTTGTTTCACCAACCTCTAAATGAAGACACTACGCAACAGAATTATTGGATCCTTTTCTAGCTCTAATATTTTATGATTCTAAGTGTTGTTGAATTATAAAATGTTTCTGCTTTTTCTTTATACCATTTGGAACATTCTCAGACATAAGCAAAATGGTTGAAATTGTTCCTGTAATCATTAGCTTCCTTTCTTGATGTGTTGCCAAACACACTGTGGACACCAAAATGAACCTTAATTGATACAATAATGATTATGATGGCAATGAAGAGCCCTGGGATTTAATTTGAGCCAAATTCTCTCCTGGTTATATGGCTAGTATTTTGAGTAACAGCTGTGAGCAGATCTGTATTTCCTTCCCCACGCCACCCCCACAACAGCCTGAAATCTTTGCTCCAAATGAGAAAAACCAGGAGTTAAAAATGTAGTCTCAATCTGTCCTACTGTCCAGTCATTGGCTAAATTCCATTACATTTCTTGAAATCAAGTGACCCTTAAATATTTTTGCAAGGAAGGAATGTACAAAATGATGAGAGGAAAGTCAGGAGACATAGGTTCAATTCTCAGTTTAATAACCATCTTTCAGATTAAAATATAGTATGTCATGAATGAGAGAATATGTGTGAGCTGATCACTCCAGTGTTTCCAGATATAATTGGAAGTCTATAAATAATTGAAAGAATAATTATAGCTACCAGTTATTGCAAGCTGACTTTGTGCTAGGTGCACACGCACACACACACACACACACACACACACGTATTATTGTGAGATTATGATTTATAATAAGAAATATATATTTGGTCTTCATCCCCTTTCCTGTCACAACCAGAATTTTCTAAGAGATGAGAATGATAAAAATCTCCTTTGTTATTCATAACAGGTCCCTCACAATCTGAATTTATGTTAATGGAGGGATTATTGGAAAATCCAAAAGGATTGGGGAGTGGTTGCCAGGGAAACCAACCAAATGATTAGAGGGCTGGAACTTTTGGATCCAGCACATACATTCCAACTCTAGCTGGGGAATGGGGCTGGAGACTGAGTTTAATCACCAAGAGTCAATGATTTAATTGATCATAATGAAGCCTACATAATGAAGCCTCCACAAAAATCCAAAAGGACAAGATTCAGAGAGCTTCCCAGGTTGGTGAACACATGAATTTCTGGGAGAATGGTGTGCCCTGGAGAAGGCATAGAAGGTTCCATACTCCTTCCCACATAGCTTTTTCTATCAATCTCTTCCATCTGGCTATTCCCAAGTTATTTTATTTTACAATAAATTGGTAATGTAAGAAGTAAAATTTTTCCTGAGTGTTATAAGCTGCTCTAGTAAATGAACCTCCAATTTATAGCCAGTGGGTCAGAAGCCCAGGTAACAAAATGGACTTAAGATTAGCATTTGTAAACAACTGAAGCGTTCATCAATAGATGAGTAGATAATGAAGATACGGTATAGATACACAATGAAATACCACTTGGCTACCAAAAAGATGAAATCCTGTCATTTGCAGCAACATAGATGGACCTAGAGCCAATTACGCTAAGTGAGATAAGCCCGACAGAAAAAGACATCACATGATTTCATTCATGCATGGTACATAGAGAAACCAAGCAAACAAATGAATTATATCAAACAAAAATAGGCTTTTAATGTCAATTTTATAAAACCAAATTAGTGGTTAGAAAAAGAGAAGGAGTTGGGATAATAATATTGGGGAAAATTGATCAATATTTTGATGAAAGAAGAAATGGACTAGTGAGTTAAATTTAATGTATTATTATATAGCTTCTATACATCTCTGTGAGGAGTTAAAAGTCAATATGGAAGCTTCCAAAAGAAAAAGAACCCATTCTCCTTCATTTCTGTGCACCAAAAGACAATGTTTACAGCAGCCTTATTTGTAAAAGCCACAACTGAAATCAATTCCATATTGAGCAACAGTCATTCCCTTTCAGAGAATGATGCCATCTTCTTCCAGACTTGCGACTCATTACATGCTAATGTTTCATGCTTTTCCTCATTCTCTGTTCCTTTGCACATCACTAAATGTGTTTTTGAGGCAATTTGTCCTGACAGGGAACACTGATAGCTTGCGCTAGTATCTTAAAATTCCAGTTCTACTCCCTTACCACAGGTCTTTATTTATCCAAGTGAATCACTGACATCACTTCCTCATCTTCAATTTGGACTTGGAAAACTTGAGTTCTCTTTACAATCAATCAACTTTCCCTGTTTTGTTTCCAAAGATATATCACTTCCACCATTTCACGTATTCACATAGAAGGCACAGACTGGGCATTCTATAGTAAACCAATCTGATATGGTACCTTCTCTCATAATTCTTACCATCCAGTGAGTTCCTTGGACAAAATTTCAATTTCCTGGTCCCTTTGGGGCATCTGACTAAAAGATCCTCTATTTTGAATCAATCCAGTATTCTGCCTTCTCTGGTCACACACAAGGACACCTGTACACTAAAAAATCAGTTGAAATTTTTATTTCATGGATTTATATGTCTGCGCTTTCATGGTTTCCAACTTCATGTAGGCCCTAAATGCTGCATTGACAGTATGACCTTAGTTAGCTCTCTATTATTCCTAACCTTTAACTGAAATTTAGCATTTCATTAATTTATAAATACAAGCAACAAATTAGAGTATTAGTATCTATTAGTATTACTGCAATATTAATAATGGTCTATGATACTTGTAATATTGTCACCAATAGCAATTAGATTTTTATATCAAATTACACTTCTCTAGATATCTCAAAATCTCATTTAACTCATTACTACTTTGATATCATTGTAGTTATTAGATTTGGTACTAGATTATACCATTTCATGCATTGTAAAAACATAGATTCAGAATTTGTAATGCTCTTCCTATAAAGCGGTGAGGTCTATGTTCCCTCCCCTTGAATCTGGGTCAAACCCAGTGACTCACACATAATTAATAGAATGCAATGGAAGTAATACTACAGGACTCCAAGAGATAAGTCAGAAAAGGCAAAGCAGCTTTCACCTTGCTTGCTGGACACAAGTACTGGCAGCCCGGAGCCATTATGTAAGAAACCCAATTATCCTGTGGCCTTCATACTGTAAGGAGGAACAAAGAAACATAAGCAGAGAGACCATATGGAGAAATCTGAAGGATAGGGTGCTGTCTGAAAGACAGAAAGTGGGGAAAGGCAGAGAGAATGAGCACAGAAACAGAATGAGCACTGGGGTCAGGCTCCAACTCTCATTTTGACTGAGAGAGATAATGGACTTACTAAAAAGTTTCTCCACTCTGAATGATGAGAACATAAACTATTCCTAGCCCTGTGTAAGAATCAGAAGATATTTAGCCTCTGCTTTTTGGTGGTTCTTTCTCGAGCCTCATGGATTCTACTAATTGCAAAAATCATTACTGAGCCAAAAGTACAAGGGGACATTTCTTCTTATATCCAAGACTTTCTCTTACCACCTCCTCCTCTGATACTCTGCCCATCAGTCCCCCCAAATTCTCATCTCTCTCTCCTCTAGTCACAGAAACCACCAGTACTTGTTAAGGTTGCCTTTCTGTACACTGCCTCCAGGAGTAAGCTGGGGTCACTGCAGGACTTGCCTTATTTGTCTCTCTTCTCTTTGGAATCACATGTCACAATCCTGTACTGCCTGCTATCCAATGTCTAAAAAACAGTTATTTCATATATTATGCCAATATTCTAGTTGCTTCCAATGGGGAGGCAATTCTGAGCAGAAATTCAAATATAATTGTTAAAACCTACATTAAAAAAATACCTGTGCTGTCTGGTCTTAAATTTATACTCAAAGGAGCAAAAACATAGGCCTTTCATATTACAGTATTAATAGTAAAGTTTCTTGAAAATGTTCTCTATGGTTGTTATTATAATCCCTAGCCCCCAACTCTTAAACTGGGATATTTTGGCTTCAACCTTTACCAGTTAACTGAAAGGGCTCTTACCATACCATCTATTACCAGCTTATTACTATAGGTAAGGAATACATTTTAGTTATTTTCTTGATCTTCTACAGCTGTCCTATCCAACATGGCAGCCACTGAGTCTTTGAAATGTGGCTAGACTAAAATGAAAGGAGTTGGAGGTATAAAATACACACCCAATTTCTAAGACTTAGTATAAAGAAAAAGGGATTCTGTACTTTATTAATAATTGTATATTAATTACATGTTAAAATGATAATGTTAAAGACATAATTGGGTTAAAACATATTCTAAAATTAAATTTACCTATTTCTTATTTCCATTTTAATACTGCTACTAGAAATTCACAATTACATTTATAATATGCTCTAATTATACATCTAACAGCCAATATTGCTCTACAGAATTCTCTTGTACTCATGAGCCTTGATTTCAACTCTCTCCTTCCTTGGTTTGTGGACAAAACTATCCCAGAGTTTTCCTGGTATCTCATCATCTGCTCTTTCTCAGACTTCTCTTCCAAGACCTAAATCCAATATTCTCAGATTTTAACCTGCTACAAAAATCACTCACTTTTTTGCCAAAAATGCAGATACTTGGATCTTATCTGCAAAGATTCTAATCTAGTCTTAACAGTTCCCAAAACTCTTTATCTTCCAGCTCCAATTCCTCTCATCTCATTTCTTCTTTCCAACTGCCTCCCATGTATCTTCACTTGGATGTCTCAAACTTAACAAAGCCAGCATTTAATTCCTTTTCTCTAGTCTCCTAACCATTCCTCCTCCTGTCCTTCCATGTTATCCAAGCTAGAAGCCTTAAATCATTCCTCTTACATTTACATCTAATCAGACACTAATTTCAACTAAATCCACTTGTCTAACTTCAGTCTTTTGTATGCTTTCTTAATTTCCTTAGTTTAGGGTTTCTCAGTCTTGGGTTTACTGAAGGTTTGAGTCAGACAGTTTTTTGTTGTGAAGAGTTACTTATGCAGTCCAGAATGTTTAGCAGTTTCCTTGTCCTCAGGACACTAGCTATCAATAGCCCTCCCTAGATAGAAAACCCCAAAATGTCTCTACGCATTACCAAATATCTTAGTGGGGATAGAGGAAGTCATCTCTTACCCCATAGCCACTGCCTCAGTTAACTGGGGTCCTCATCATTAATTACCTGCATCACTTGGTCCTCCTACCCTAGACAGCAACTCTTCCCCATCCTCCACACTCTTTACAGTTTTATTGTTGTTTTAATGATAAAACTCAGTATCTCCAATGTGGCATAAAAAGGGCATTATCTGTCCTCAACTTGCCTCTCCAGTTTCCCACTCCAGTCTTATCTGAATTCCTGACATTTTCCTTAGGGATGCATGAAAGTCATAAGAAGTGTTAACTATAGATAGTAAGTACATTAGTTGCTATGAGATAAATGCAATACTCCTAGGATGTTTTATATATAGAATATGAGTAAGCATGTACTTTGTGAAACATAGGCAGAATTGTATTAAATATACACAGTGAGTTAGTAAACTACAAGGCTTGCCAAAATTTAAAATTATGATGGAAGAGAGGGTCATTTTAAGTCCAAAATTGATGGAAAAACTAAGGTATGAATAACTTCCACCTCTGGACTGATAACTATGTCACCCCTAAATCATTCCCTCATAGACGACATCTAGTATATTGGCTCATACCTGCTCTATCTAAGACATGCAAATAAAATTCAAGTCTGTTCATTAGCTAACTAGCAAGCTCTGGCTGTGACCAGGCATGTTTTCTTGGGTTTATACAACAGAAGAGGTGTGTGCCATTGACCAAAGCATTTTCCACCTGTAGGGCATCTTTGCAGTAACTCTAGTCCTCATAAGCATATCATCAGTGGAAATGTCTGGTGTGGCAGACAGAGCATATGAACAATGCATGACTCTTGATTCAGGTGATGTTCCTCCCTACTTGCTAGCACCCTATCCTGTATGTGTCAACTTACTCCAATTCTTTCTCCTTGCTTTCACTGGGTATTTAAATTGATTCAATAAACCACATTGTTCCAGCATCTTAATTTGGTCTACGAGACTTCTAGGTCATTACCTCTAGCCTAGCTCACCTGGGTACTTTACCTGGAGGCCACCACTGTATTGTTAAGTTTCTCATGTGACAGCTCAAGAATTAATCTCTTCCCAGAATGCCCTGCTTTAGTCCCTCTCATTTTATTTTGCTCATATCCTTGTGTTTCTATCATGGTATTTATCAAAACAAACTGTGATGAACATTTACTCCTGTCTGTCGCTAGCCTGTGAGTTCTTTGAAAACAAGGATAAATTTCACACTTCTTGTCTCATTCTTATTTAAAATCTCAACAACCAAGTAACTACTAAAACAACTGTTGAACATCACCTACTACTGTAATTGAGTGAGTACCAAAACCCTGCCTGGTTAGAGCAGAAGAAAGGTGAGAGGGAGGCCCCGGGGTCACCGCAGAAAGGTTGACAGTAGATTGGCATCATTACTAGCAAATGCGTCTCACATTTTTTATTCCCCTGATTAAAAAACCACCACCACCATCATTTGTCTTTTTTTACTTCCTCGTGTACCCCCACCTGAATATGTGTGAAGGCTGAGACCCTTCAGTCTAAGGAACTTCAAGTTCAATGAGGCTATGAGTAAGAACCATTTTAAAAAGTAATGAGCAGGTAAACTGTGACAGGCGAAATACAAGAAACATAATTTGTCCAAGTGCCTTCCTGGAAGCTCCAATACATAGAATAGCAGGTATTTTTATAACTTATAATAAAAGAAGTGCTTTTTCGAATATAGTTCACTTTAATGGAAGAACCAAAATGAGACCCGTGAATAACTCATTCACGTCCCCTTCGGGAATAAGGAGGATTGCGGTGCCAACCTTTGCATCACGCAAAGGCCTTGGGATTTGCGAATACAATCCCAGTTGGCCAAACTTGTATCCCGCAAGATTTGACAACGCCCGCCCCGCTACCCACAAGGACTCCCCAATTCCCCAACCAGAGACGAGACGAGAAGTATGAACGCGCTTCTGAAGCAACTCTTGCCTCACCTTGAATCATAGCCAATTCTCGCAGCCCCGCCCCTTCCGCCCCTGTGGCGGCCGGCTGGGTCCGCTCTAGGCTTCTCCCGGGCCTCTCTATATGGTCGCGCTGAGCCTCTCTAGCCCTCCGCGCTGTCTTCTCGGTAGTAGCACGGGGACCTGCGGAAAAGCTGGCGGAGAAGTCGGCTCGGAGTGGACGTGGGTGCCTTCCGACCCGGGCGGAGGATCGTCAGAGGTGGAAGGGCCGGTGGGGAGGCTCTGGGAAGGAGCGGGAATTGGTGGTCGATCCCTGGGTCGGGTGGGAGTTGGCGGCTTATCGGAGGTCTCCGAGGAGAGGCGGGTGAGGGGCCCAGACACGTGTTGGAGGTTTTCAGGTGGGTCTGGGGCCACCAGCCACAGGACCCCCGTTTCCCCCAGTTCATCTGCGGCCTTTTATGTCAGGGCCCGTCACAGTTTGTGCCACAACTGTCGCTTCCCCGGGTTGTCGCCTCTCTTTGGGAGAGCTGGGGTGATCAAAGCTATGTTTGAGGCTTCTACTCAAGGGCTACTGTGGCCAGGAACCCAGGCCACGATTTATAGTTCCCCAGTTTTCTTTATATATATTTTTTACTTCGTATTCTCCCACCCGAGTTTGGTTAAGACCAAAGACCGAATAGTACTTTTTTTTTTCCCCTTTGCTGTAGCATGAATATAGTAGATGCTCACTGGATGTATCTGGCGACTTGAAACATCTTGCTATAGCTGTGAACCACCACGGGGTTGGAGGGGAAAGAAAGACAGGATCCCGGGACCTAGTCACATTGATGGGGAGGTCCAACCTTCATAATGTGAGATTCTGACTGTTTCAGGCCTTGTACTCATTCATTCAATGTTAAGCATCTACTGAGTGCCATGTTGTGCTAGAGAAACTACAGCTGTGAACAAGATCCATGTAATCCCTTGCCCTCAAAGAGCTTAATATGTAATGGAAAAAAACTAGCAAATCACAAGCCTGTGGTGAGTTCTCTGAGAACTCCCTGAAGTTATTCTTTTACCTTGGGTGATAACGGAAAGTAACACCATATCGTTCCTGCCTTCCAGCAGCTGGAAGTAATAGAGATTTCGGTATGCCATGAAAGTGTTGTTCAAACACTGAAGGATCTGGTAGCAGTAGTACTTGGGTAAGGCTCAGCAAATAGGTGAAGGCACTGATGCCATCCGATAGACTAGTTAGCATTGCCTGGCACAGAAAGAGCTGGGGCCTCCAAGGAAAGAACAGTATAAAAACATAAAATGTAAAACAACTTTACAGGTAGTGTACTTTGAGTTGGAGTCTGTGTCTTTTGGAACAAGTAATACCATGCTAAAGAGCCCAGACTTGTATTTTTTAGGAAGAAGTGTTTTTATCTTTCAATAGAATGATCACAGTTCAGTTTCACAATCACTTGCTCTCAACATCTATAGTGTTAATAAGTATTTTGACATTTTTGGCTAAATCCAGAGTAGGGTAGAAGGTGGAGAGTTTTGCTCATTCTTCCTGGTCTGGAAATAACCTCTCAGTGTTGAAGTCTCTTCTCTCTTTGGTGTTTAAGGACCAGAGGAATAGATACTGATTGCAAATGGTCTGTGGAAACCATTGCCCCAAAAATGACTTGAAAGTGCACTGGACAAAGCATTTAAAAATCTGAGTAGACTAATAGGTGAGCCTAAAATATATCATTAGAACCTAATTAAGAGAAATTTGTTATATAAAGTAAAATTAGGTGTTTTAGTTATTCTTTATTCTTCCAGCAAAACTTGAATGGCTGTCACATCAGGCACTGTGCTAGACTTGATAAACTGACCCCATAGCTTCTTTGTTTTCATTTGTAAAAGATGATCATACTAACCTCAAGATTGTATTGTAAAGATTAGTGAGATGGTGTTTGCACTGAAGCATTGTACCTGGCACTTGCTGTAGGTATTTTAAACAAATGTTTTAAATGGTGCTATGGACTGTTTTGTTTTCATTTCTCTATTTTATTGGGCCCAAACCTTGATGGTAGTAGCGTTCTACTTTGAGTCCTGTAGGTGCCTTGTGATGATGTCCTAGACCTTGTACTATTAGGAAAGCTTGCTAACATCTTGGCCTTATGTGAGTTCTTAGCTCCTTCAATTCATCTAGCCGACTTATGTTAATAGTTTGGTAATGAGTAGCAAGACATAATGCTTAAAAACTTACTCTCTCCTCTGTGGCTCCAGTGGCTAAAGCAGGCTATGACAGCCTGAACTCTGTTGGAGACCAGGGCCAGGGGATGGGGAGTTGGGGAACATAGTCCCTGAACTAGCAATGTTCAAATCACGAAATCATGAGGAGTAAGTGATTGTTTACTACCAAAGGTAGTAGAAGCAAGGGTCTGATAAACCTGTTCTACATGTATTTCATTCTCTCTGAAGTCTTCGGGTAGTGCTATAAAAATGTTACTCTTAGAACCACAAAATGTACTGCATTTAGGCACTAAAGTAAAACAATCCTAATGCCAGAGAAAGTCCAACATTTAGAATCTTTTAAAGAAAATCTCAAATGAACAAATTCAGAGTTAGTAAGGAGAGGGCTGTAATAAGAGGCGGAAGGGGACTATTGCAATGAAGAGAATTCTCAGAATGTCTACCAGCTTCTCTAGGGAGGAGTAAACAGTGTTCGAATAGAACTGTTGATCTGATTGTAGAGCCAAGAACGTTTTGCTCAGAAGCCCAGAAGCCAGCATATTGTCTGAAGGGATTGTGTGCTGGCTTTGGTGGAGAGTGGGCCACAGTTTAGGGGTGAGGAAGAAGGAAAGAAGTTTTAATTAACTGTCTTTTTTTCAAGCAATGAAAACAAGCAGCTCCCACTGACTTAGCTAATCGTTTGCAAATGAGGAAAAGTGGGAATTTGGAGGGTCTTTTTCCTCCTAGTTATAGTAAACAAAGGTATATCTTTGAGTCTTACAGGACCACTTGCAGAATGGTGGAAGGATTTCTTTAACCATGACAAAGAAACTGAGGTTCAACTTGTCAGAAGTACCCAAATAAAATTCATCAACATCCATCTATACAGGAAGGCCTTAGGCGATCCATTGACCCATTCAGGAATTAAAATAAGAGCTTGTATTTGTAAATCCTACCTCACAGGGTATAGTTTGAAAGTACCTGAAGACCTAAATCTCATTTGTCTCTATGTTCTCCCATAAGAAGTAGGATTTTTGTTGTCGTTGAGGAACACTAGATATTAAAATGGTCAAATTGACTGAAACAAGTTAATATTTTTCTTTGTTTAAAAGGTAAGTTTCTACAAAAAGGAGTAGAGAAATAAAATCATGACTATCACAAAGATATAAAATAGGAACACATGATTTTTATTTACCTTTAAACTATACAAGGTAAACCTGCTGTTAAGCTATTATAATCAGTTCAATTAACAATCAAAAAAGCAAACACTTTTATCCATCAGTAATATTTAAATGAATAAACAGTGGCAAACTCTTCCTACAGTGGGCGGGAGTCAATTGAATCTCCCTAGACAGAATTTACAAGAATCGTTTTGGATTGCTCTCAGTTATCAACACTAGCCCTTGTAAAATAGCTCAAAGGCAGTGGAAGATTCAGAGCCCTTGTAGGCTGTGCTCTCAGTAGTGCAGTTTTCCACTAAAACAGATGTATTTCTCTATCCCTATTTTATCAGGTTTACAACTGTCCTCCCTTCATAATCTTCCATAGCCTCAAACTTCCTAGAAGGCAAACTTAAATATCTGTGTGTTTTTTCTTAAATGTGCTCTGTATAAATGTAGAAGATGCTTGGTAAACTTTTTTCATTGAATTACCTGAAGCAATGCCTCTCAAACTCTATAACGTGTTTATGAATTACCTGGGGATTTTTTTTTTTTTTTTTTTAATGCAGATTCTGAGTCAGTGGGTTTGGGGGCAGATATTGAGATTGAATTACACTTCTGACAGTTTCCTAACTAGTGGCGCATCTCTGACTGTTTTAATTATGGAAGGTGTTAGGAATCCTGACAGCGTATCATCAAGAGTGAGGTAAGGGATGCAACATGAACCTGCTGGACTAGCATTTGAAGAAAATAAAATATTAATGGTGGGGCCACATTCCAGGAACACAGACCAAAATGAGCAGCTAAATAGATGAGTAAATAAAAATAGCAGTTGTTCGGAAACATCCAGAGAGCTCTACAGCGGAACTTCCGGGGAGGAGGGTGAGGCATTGAGGGATACAACAGAGGAGGAGCAACCAGAGGATGTAATTTTTTATAAGGCAGATAGTAACCACTTAAAGATCTCAGCCTGAACTCGTGTTTTCCTTCAGCTAGCCTTCTGCAGCTGCCAACCACACAGAAATTAGAAGGCTAATTTATGTATGGCTTTAAGCATAAGGCTGTGTTGACTCTTGGCATGCCAGTTTTACTCAAGTGAGTAGCGCAGTGTGCCACTGAATTTTATCCAGTGTGTCAGTTTTATTTTTTACTGCAACTGGAAATTTGTCGTCTTCTGTCAGGACATTTTCTTTTTAAACTGAGCAGGTCCTACAGTTTGTTCATAAGGAGTTCACCTTTCTTTTAGTGGCAAGTAGGAGGTGGCGTATAACTTGAAATTGGCACCAAAGAAAGATCTCAACTTTGGAAAATGGAAAAATAAAGTAAAATAAATATAGTAAATGAGGTTGTCTGATTTAGCAAATAGAAATACAGGATGCCCAGTAATGCTTGAATTTTCAAAGTATTTTGTAGCAGTAGTTTGGATATAATTAAAATTGAAATCTGCATTATCTAAGATTCATATTTAACTGAGCATCCTCTGTTTTATCTGGCAACATCAGTAGTAAATTATTCTACCCTAACACTGAGGCACCTCAGGGATGGCCGCACAGAATATAGTATAATATTTAATGCAGGCCATTTAATTCCTTCAAGTATCCCTCCAAAAAGTACCCAGAAGTGTACCAGGAGCGCAAAATGATGGGGAACCTCTGTTTACTTAGAAGGAGTTGTTTTTAAAGACTGGTAGAGTCGTGGCTAACTTGAAGAAAAAACAAATTTTAATTCTACACTCTCCATCTAAGAGTCCAGGTTCATAATTGTTTTAGGTTAATAAAATAATTTATTCTGTTATGTAAATACCCTCCAAATTAATTTAATAGGAGTCAATTATATTTCCTTGTTTCCATGAAAATCTAAGATAGTTTAGAAGTAAATATTCAAACTCACTGGTACAATTTAGAATTAAATAAACTCTTGTGAATTATATAGTAATTTTGCCAAACTTAAAGGAAAATAAAGCAGAAGAAGACCTTAGTAGTCAAGATAAAGAACTCCTTTATGGGTCAAATGTGTTATTGCTATGAACTGACAGTTTCTAAAAATAAATTTCCTAAGTCACAAGATAATTTTCATATTATATGTATTCAGAGTAGTCCAAGTCTGAATCCTAAGAAATAATTTTATGTTTAAAAAAAATCACAGATTAGTGGATGCAAGCCATTTTATCTGATGTGATTGGGACCTATACTTCGTAAATTTTAAAAGTTGGTTAAAATAGAATAAAATAAAATAAACTCCATTTTTAATCAGCTTTAAAATATTTAATCGCATTTTAACACTGTGTGCTCTTTAGCTCTGTAAAGTTAGTATTTTAACTTGAAACATAAAGATGTTTAATTACCATTTTTGTTTACATTAAGTCCAGAAGCTTGTCTTTGTATGTGACTTTACTGATTATTTCACTCCAGAAAACACTTCAAAAAGTATCTAAGATTTTTTTCACCAGTTTTTTTGTTTGTTTTTTTTTAACTTGGAGCAAAGCTTATAGAAAACACTTTCAAAATTGTAGCCCCTAGATTTCTCAATTCCCTGCAACCAGCCAGATTTCTATTTCACATCTATTTTAAGTGACTTTTTTTTCCTAGTGACTTCTTTTTCAGTATTTTTTCTTTAATTTTTTTACAAATTTTATTGAAGTAACATTGAATGATAACATAGGTTTAAAGTGTGCATCATTGTAGTCAACATGTGCATGTATCTCATTCAGTTCACCACCAGGGGTTTAATTCTATTCTTCTCTGTATAATTAACCCTTCCACCCTGTGTGCCTCCCCATGTCCCCCTGTTGAATCTTAAGAATTTGAGTTTTTTATTTTCTTTCAAATATAATTTATAAAATATTTTAAATAAAGTACAGAAAATATGAAACACTTGTGTACATGCCACATGCCGACAAGCCTTGTCTTATGTAAATCTCTATTTTTAAAATATATATATGTGTATATATATGTGTATATATATGTGTATATATATATGCGTATGTATATTTCTGCACCACCCTTTTAGCTAAGGTGGTTAGGATGCAGGCCATGTAAAACCTAAGGACACCAGGGACAAGGGAAGGGGGATATTGTTCTAAAACTTAAAAAAAAAATTCCTTCCCCAGAAGTATAAAAGTATCCATAAGTTTGTTATCTGGTACTCTCATGTATTTCATTCATAAAGAATACATACTATTCTGTATATTTGACATTTTACTTAAATGATGTAGTATATATCCTTTACAACTTATTTTCACTTGATTATCTTTACCTGTAGGAGTGATTGTATTTCTCATCCTTTATCATTGGGGTATTTCTTCTAGTTTTTCACTGTCAAAAAAGCGAATGCTGAAAGGTTTTGTATAAAACTGTGTTCATATGGGACATACATTTTTATAGCCTAGACACCTAGAACTAAAAGTGCCAGGTACTGACTGGGTGGGGTTTGTGCTTCAGTTTTGTGAGAAATTGCCAAAAACACTCTAAAGCAGTTGAAGCAATTTACATTCCTGACAGTGTATAAGAAGCTTTAAGAGCTGGCCACATTTTAGCCAGCACTAGGCTATCATATTTTTTAAGTTTTGCCAAGCAAATGTTTGAAATGTGGTATTTAATTTGCATTTTCTTAAGAACTATGAAGTTGAACATTTTTAATGTATGTATCAGCTATTGTGTTCTCTTCAGTAAATTGCCTGTATATATTGCTTCATTTTTCTAGTAGATTCTTTGTTCTTCTCTAATAGATTTGAAAAAATCACTTTTTTATATAATTGGAATAATAATTGTCAAGTGCATTTTTTTCTCCTTTAGAATTATGCAAATCTGCTTAATTTTGACACATATCAAATATATCTTTTCCTTTAATATGTACATTCATGTTTAAGAAATTCTCTACCCTAGTATCATAAAGTCATCTGTTCTCTTATAAACATTTTACTATGTTTTTTTCTGTTTAATTGTTTAATGTATCTGGAATTGATTTTTGTGAGAAACAGATCTTATTCTTTTTCTATGTGATTAGCCAGTTGTCCAAGCATCTCATATTAAGTTCTTTTCTCGTTAATATGTAATACCCTTTGATTTATGATACCACATCATTCACCACATCCTCATGTTTTCATGGATCTATATATGTCTGTATTATACTGATAACACATTTAATTATAATGGCTTTATAGCACATCATTATCTTTTTTATCCTTCAAGATTATCTTGGTTTTCTTGAACCTTTATTCTTCCATATAAACCAGCTTACTAGATTCCGAAGAGGGAATGGATGGGATACCTGAAGGAAGTTTGATTGTCATAATATTGCATTTATTAGCAAATTCCTAGGGAATTGACATATTTACTATAGTCAGACTTTCAATGATATGTTTCTGCATTTATCTAGGGTGTCCCTTTTTTGTCTTCTGTTTGATTACTTTCTCCAGAGACTTCTGGTATGTCTTTTTTAAGATCTATATACTTTGTAAGATATACCTTTTTTTTTGTTTTGTTTTCATTTTTTTGGTGGGTTTTTTTGGGGGGGTGGTGGGGAGTTCACCATCCTTGTTGAATTTTCTTACTAAATCTAATTATCTGTTAAACCTCTTAGGAAACAAGGACTAGAAAGGAATTTACCAACAGCCTATAGTTAACATATTTAAAACATTAGATGCATTCCCTGTAAAGTTAGAACTACTTGCGAATACATATTATCACAACTTCCTTTTAGCACCATATTTAATCAATTCCTTGTTCAGTTTCCTAGATAAAATGTTTGCAGTAAAATCAGATGCTCTAATGTTTTCCTAAGAATTCACCTAAGTTTTTCTTTACTATTTAGGTTGATCAGTCTATGACCTGCAGGTGAAAGATTTCTAAACAAAGTAAAAGAGGAGAAATTTGCTAGAATCAAGAATGATGGATCCATGTTCAGTTGGAGTCCAGCTTCGTACTACAAATGAGTGCCATAAAACCTACTATACTCGTCACACGGGTTTCAAGACTTTGCAAGAATTGTCATCAAATGATATGCTTTTACTTCAACTTCGAACTGGAATGACACTTTCTGGGAACAATACAATTTGCTTCCATCACGCAAAAATTTACATTGACAGATTTGAGGATTTACAGAAGTCATGTTGTGACCCATTTAACATACACAAAAAACTAGCCAAAAAAAATTTGCATGTAATTGACTTAGATGATGCCACTTTTCTGAGTGCAAAATTTGGAAGACAGCTTGTACCTGGTTGGAAGCTTTGTCCAAAATGTACACAGATAATCAATGGGAGTGTGGATGTTGATTCTGAAGACCGTCAGAGAAGAAAACCTGATTCAGATGTATGTATAATAATATATTTTTTCTACTAAGTTACTTTGACAGTGTGGGATTTTGATGAACGATAAGGAAATCATTATTATATTATCATGCTAATTAGCATGCATTGAATGTAAAGTTGGGGAGGTGAAAATAGGTGGTGTTTCTATCTAAATGTTTCTATATACCCGAGTTGGGTGATAAAGAAAGTAGAACTGGGAAATGGGTAGCACACAGGTTTCCATCACTATCCAAAAGTAGAATGTTTGTATTTGGTGTGATTTGGTAGGTTATTTTTGGGGTCTGGGAAAGCTCAAAGAACTTTCCATATAAATTAATGGTGATAACATTACCAGGCCCAGAATAAAACAATTATACCAAATAGAAATACTCTGTTTTTGAATAACAGCAGAAGCCTGTAATATGCCCAAAACTCTCAAACTGTGCCCACTATGTGCTAAGATATTAGGAGTGGCTTTTAGAGCATTCTAGTAAAGCTTAGTTTCTTTTCTGACCCCAAAGTAACTGAGTCAACGGGCCAGTCAGAATGGTCTATTTAGCAGGACGAATTACCCTTTTTATGAAGGACCTGAAAATTACCGTTTTTAAGAAATGTCAGAGAAGTGATTTGCAATAATTATTTCAATTGTTTTTCTCTGGCACTGCCCCAGTTTTTGACTTATTAAGATGCTTGTGAATTTTCCATGGAGTTCTTAATTCTTACCAGTAAGACTCAAAGCTAATTTTAGGACTCCCTATGGTTAAAAAAAAAGCATGCATTTTTACATCAAAGACTATTAAGTAATGGATAACTCCCTTCCTTACATGCCTGCAGTTAGAGTATTTGACCATATCAGAATAACTTAAAATTTCATAAAGCTCTCTTTGCTGTAGCATAAGGACAAATATGTCAAAGGAGCACTTCTCAAATTTTCTGTTTATAACCATTTTACAAGTCTTGCTGCTGACGCATTTATTCTTGATTTTTCCCTTTTCTTTATATTCATTAATTTAATGAAAAACCATATATTAGATGTAGTACTTTCCTTTTATTCTCAGAGGCATATCTAGGATTAATGTTATCTTGGAGTTCATATTTGGCATTTAACTGCTACTCTCACATTAGCTGTCTTTACCTTCTCTATGTATTACTATTATGGGATATCACATAAAGCCTTTTACCCCAAATAACAAATTTAAGCCCTTAAGCATCAAAATTTTGTTTTATCAAAGCTTTTTTGAAAGATTAGAACTGGAAACCATCTTAATTCATTGCTTTTTAAAAATATAATTATGAAAGAACCTTTCCTTAAAGACTCAGGCAGAGCCTCAGTTCTAGGCCATTGGGTGAGACAGAAATTTTCCACCTTCTCTCCCAGATTGGCAGTAGCTACTGCAGTTTTCACAGTGCCTGTCCTTCTCTTCTAATATTCCAGAAACTAAAATTACATCATGTAAATGTTATTGGTAAATTAACCAATCAACTGTAAATATGATCCTGGACCATGTAAAATGTGTTTCATTTAGGGTCTAACCCTTTTTTGTTTCTTGTGAGTTCGCAGCTGCCTTCTAGGTTAAGGAATAATCAAAGATTATCATTCTGGGAAATATTTATGTATGATCTAATGCCAAGATTTGAGTTGATAATTTGCTTGCCTTTATTCAGGGAAGAACTGCGAAAGCTTTGAGGTCCTTACAGTTTGCAAACCCAGGAAAGCAAACTGAATTTGCTACAGAAACTGGTAAAAGAGAAAAAAGGAGACTCACCAAAAATGCAACCGCCGGTTCAGACAGGTATTCTGTGTGCATATTCAGAGCATGTGCTAACTTGCGCCCATCCTCACGTCCTTCATATCTGCATTGTACTTCTCTCTTTTCTTAAATTTTGAATTTTCTGGGTAGATACTTTAAATTGGATAATCTGGATTTAATAAGACCCCCTGAGGGCCTCATAGAAAAGGCAGGCATCCTTTCAGTTCTAAAAATTTGTGTCTTAAGAATGCATCAGTGAAGTGAGCAGATAATATTTTTAGCATGAGAATTAAAATAATTGAAACCTATTATACTTCTTAGAATTAAAATAATTCACTTTTGTGAAAAACATGTATATTATATGATTGATATGTCTGTGCTTTGTGGGTAGTAGCTTAAAAGTAAATAAATGTGTGAGAATGCAAGGTTGCCTTTTATCTTGTTTGAAATAAAACTGTTAGGGTACGTTCAGCAGAATGAATGAGAGAACTACGTTTTTTAGAAGATCACCTCTTTTTTTAAGCATTTTATCTTTCGTTAGTTGTTCACATACAGGGGTTTTTTCCTCCTGGACCTGGACCTGGACCTTGAACCCTAGGGTATGTGTCTTTGCGCTCCTTTGGAGGCAATTGACCTAACCACTACTCCACCAGGAAACACTGTAGAAGGTAGCTTTTTAAATGGAGCATTTCTTAAATAGAACTCCACAAAGAAATATTAGTGTAAAAATTTGTCATTTTCTACATATGCCATTTATTGTCTAAGATTTTCCGTTATTTAATTATTTTAAGGCCACATTTATTAGACTCTGTTAAAGAACGATTATAGTATAAAATCAATAAGGAAGTATATTGTAATAAAAGTAAAACTGTTCATAAAGCAATAAAGAGATTGTTAGGCAATAAAATATACCACTATTAACCAGCTGTTTGATTTGTGGGGTTTTTGATTTGTTTTTTACAATAAGGAAGAAATAGTTTTAACAGAAACTTAGTTTTTTTGGACAAAGTTTGTGTCCATTCTTCTGCTAAGTTGACTTTTTAAATGAACTTTGCGAGTATATTCAGCTTTTGGATTTGTCTTTATATTTTAGAATGAGGTCTTCTCACACCGAGTTCACTTAGTAATTGTAAAATATCCTCACATCTGGTAAATTAAGTAAACGTACCCTTGTGGCAGAATTTTCTTCCTAATTCAAGATAATTTGTGTGTTACTTTTTTCATCACCTGATTTTTAATTAAAGAGTCAAAAGTAATTTATTTGTGAGACGTAATTCACCTTGTTTTATTTTACAGACAGGTGATACCAGCGAAGAGTAAGGTGTATGATAGCCAAGGCCTCCTGATTTTCAGTGGGATGGACCTCTGTGACTGCCTCGATGAAGACTGCCTCGGCTGCTTCTATGCCTGTCCTGCCTGTGGCTCTACCAAATGCGGAGCTGAGTGTCGTTGTGACCGCAAGTGGCTATATGAGCAAATTGAAATTGAAGGAGGAGAAATAATTCATAATAAACATGCTGGATAATTTGTGGTATCAAACTATGAATCTTTATAGGTTCTTTCTCTTTCTAAAATCTTGTCATTCTAAGATAGTTTTTAAAGCTGATTGCTACATGACAAAAATTTGAGAACCACCTCCACGTGTACTAACATTGCACTCAGGTTGCTTAAAGATTCATTTTGTGACATAAATTTAGATAGGCTGTCACTCTGCTGTCTGCTTTAATCCTGTTGGATCAATATAAACAAGTAGGATATAGGCAGTCCTCAGTTTGCACTGTTCCCAGTTCCACAAATGTTGATGGCAGTGATTTAGATGCAGACACTCTGCTAACAGCAGAGTTCAAATTTCAGTTACCACGGTAATATTAACCACAAGTTAGTAATTACATGAAATAAAACTTCCCTGCTAGCTTGTGAATGCAAAAATCACTGTGTGACTGACAGCTGTGTTTCATGATTAATGACCAATAACATTACTTCCCTCAAATTCTGCTACTGATTGGTGACTGCTCATCTATTAGACAGTGAACTCGGTATGTTGTGTCATCTCCTTGTCACCCAGGTGACATTTTACAAAGGTGGATAATCAAAAGAACTGGACAACAAAGATGAAAGTGAACAAAAGAAATGAAAAATGATAATGCTAGAAGTGAAATTGGAATAGAGTCTAAGTGCAACTGTGAAAAGAAATGGCTGATCCTGGGACGTTGGCATCACTGCTGTCTTAAAACCTTTACATCTGCAGCTGAGGAATGGACTGAAGACAAATGAGGACAGTGCTTGTGATGAAGAGTGACTATGTCCTGGAGGGGCTGGTAGTTAAAAGCCTCACATTAAAGGAAATTACCTAGATACTTCAAAGCATAACACAAGTGATAAAATGGAGGAAGCCAATCCAAACATAAAGGAATGTGGCAACTCGCTCTGTTATTTAAGTTACTTTACCAGAAAAAAGAAGGCAAGCACTATTCGGATTACTCTTGATAAGTTTTTGACATGAAATAACACTTTAATTCTCTACATTTCTGTTTTAAATTACAGTGTTTGAAATAAATTTTTACAAATTTGTCATTTTCTTTTACATTTATAATTGACAGTTTTTAATATTCTGCAGAGCGATTATCATTTTCTCCCTTAATTTTTATGATTGCTTTGCTTGCTTATGTTTATGGTCCCATACTATCAAGTAGGCAAAGATTTTCTCTAGCTGAGAACACTGTCTACTTCAGGGAAAATTAATTTTAATGCAGTTGTTTGTATGTTAAACTATTTTGGGAGTAATCTATCCACCTGAGTGCTAAAATGTCACTTCTGTTCTTCAAATAAGTGTTTTAATACTGTAAACTTTTCATGGTTTACACAATGCATTCTTGGGGAAAATGTGTTCTTGATAGCAAAATACCTTACTACTTTTATATATGAAGCATAAATATACATACAGAATACATAAATATATAGTACATTATTATATTTGTGGTAGTAGATGTTAGGGGGTAGTCAGTTAAGATTAAAAGGACTTAAAAAGACTCCTTCAGGGAACAGTGAGCGAAAAAAGAAACATTGGTTAAGACAGCACGTGTCTTTTGGCAGTTGATTCAATCTTGATATTAGAATTTGTATGGGTATTGTTTGGAGCACATGAATGGGTGGTAACTTCTCTCTGCCTTCTTGTCTTTAGATACCTGTCATTCTGTCTAAAACCTTCTGTCACCTGGGACATTGCCACTAAACTAAGTTTTGGTATTGTTTTTTTTTAATTTTTTTTCCCTAATTATAGTGCATTATTAGCTTAATCAAATGAGCTTTATTTTTAACAATTTGAAATATTTTTTAGTCTTTGAAACTAAGTTTAAATTTGATTAAATTGATGAATAGACGTTTACTTTTATTCCTATTTACTTTCAGTATCTTTTTAAAATGACTTTCTTTTGACAGAATGCCATTTTTTAGTCATAGAATTAAATGTCATTTTTTTAAGTTTTAATTATTCACTGATCTCATTATCAGAAGTAGTTGATCAATTCCTTGATCCGTATGTTTCAGCAGAACATTGGCAAAAAGAATATTTTAGATTTGTTACTTAAATTAGAAGCTAGATTTTTTTCTGAGTTAAGAAAATAATTTGTTACAGAGAATACACACATAGACTTTGCAATTTCATCTGAAATTTCAGGCTGTGAATCATTAGAGTTTTTTTTCAGTTGCATTACTTCCCTTGTTGCTTCTAAGTTTGATTTAGTATAGTTTAGACTCTTTCAGGGACAAATTAAAATCTTAGAATTTTTAAACAGTATCTTTCCAGTGGAATAAATTACTTTAAAATTGTAATTGTGATATTTCAGCATTTCTTCGTAAAACATTTTTCAGTGTTATTTTTCAAAAGATGGTAATTGTTTTCCAAGGGAAAATTTCTTGAAAAACAGTTTGCTAATATTTGTTCATTATGCCTATTTAGGAGACCAAACTTTTAATGAGCATGCAGTATTTCAGCAAAAGTACATCTGATTTAGAATAGGCTGTAATAAAAGCTGTGTGGGGAAAATTATGTCACAAATCCAATCACTATTTTTAATATAAAATTGCAGAAATCGAGAATATAATAAAATCATCTAGACCATTTTTGTATTTTTCCTAAGTGTGATTCAGAGTAGTTAAATTATTTTAGAATGCTATTAATCTAAAAAACAAAACTAAGTTATATAAACAAAACTAAAAGTTATGTAAGCACTTAACTTCTGCTGTATATGGGTCCTGGAAAAGTTAATTAAGGCCACAAACATTGGTCTTAAAGAGTGTTGATCACAATGTTAAAGGAAAAGTGCATGTATATAGTTGAATAAAATAAACAGCATCCCATGTGGTCTTTTTCCTATTTGTCCTTTACAAATACACAAAAATGTATATTAATTTGGATTTTATACCTAAGAGTTTTGGGTGGTTTTTTTTTTTTTTTTTAAATATTGCATTTAGTTCCATATAACAGCTGTTAAACTGTTTTCCTGGCATAGATTCAGTCAACTAAAGGAGTTTTTATTTTAGCAGATGTATTTTGAAGCATGTATGGTGTGGGGGGGTTATTAATAGAGAATATAACTAGTAAATTCTAGCATGGTTCTTCGCTTTTTGGAGGTGAAAGACTCCTGCTTGCTCTGTTCCTCCTGAAAAATGCACTCGTGTACGCAGAAATAGTCCATATACTGAAATGCCTGGATAATATGAGTATTCTGTAAAACATGTTTTTTAAGTGAGGATGACTGTCCAAAGCATTGTTTTCTTGGTTATATTGAATCATAGGTGACTTTTGTTGAACAAAATCAGAGTAGTTTGGTACTTTGAAAGAGCTGTTGACTACCCTAGAAAAAAGAATCACGTCCAACTGTGGCTTCTCATTCTCACTGCTCCCATCTCTGAAAAAAATTATAAATTGAGTAACAATGTAGAAAACCAGCATGTTGTAAATGTATTAACCTTTGGTAATTAGAGATTTTCTGCTTAGGTTGTATGTACCTTGCTAGAAATAGCTTAACATTCTCACACAAATTCATGTGAAACTGCCTTAGTTTTTGCTGACATCTGCTGGTGTCTTCATGAAAATAAGCTGCTGCTGCTACTTAATGCTTCATCGCTTGCTTCTGAATTGAACTAGTAAAACTGATAATTATGTTGAAATGATTTTCTATACTCAAAAGTTGAGTGGCTTCTCTTTTTAGCGTTCTTAGATGTTGCCCTGTAGTAGTCAACCATGCTAGGTTTTTTTGTTTTGTTTCAAGAATATAAGTGAGGATATGAAAATATGAATAGGCTCTTCTGGAATTCGTTCCAGTTTTATAAAGTGGAGAGATTTACAAAAGTCATGCTTTTATCTATTTTTTTAAAACTCACCAAGCACTTCATTAAACAATTTGACTGTGTACGCATAGTTGTAGATTATTTGTAATGACATAGTTGTGAAGATTGGCAAATTTTACCAAGATAAGATTTAGCAGATAAAGCAGATGATTAACTCAGCTAGGTTAGTAATACTACATCTTTAAATGCAATTTGAGGTATTTAATGATAGCCCTATGAATGCACAGCTAAAATGTATTAATGTATTAATTTTTTCCTCTTGAATTATGAATGAGTAATTTGTGAAACAGTGATGAGCACCATCTGTTTTCTCATTGTATATCACTCTGAGGGGTTGCCATAATCTTTCTTAGACTATGACTTTGAAATAAATGGATTTACTAAAAATGAAATGTTTTGCAAGCATTGCTAAAATTGCCAAAACCTTCTAAAACTCTCAATTCTAACAGCTAATACCTACCAACAAAAGATACTTTAAACTCATGATTTCATTGTAAGCATGCGTGATGATTTTCTTTCTAGAGGCGCATGTTGAAGTAAAGGTACATTACTTTAATGGAGTAAAGTGAAAACCAGATATTGACTCACGTTGTGGGATCTGTGAGAACTTATCTAAAAACCATGGATTTTAAAAGTAGACCTAAAACAATTCAAAATGTAAACATTATATTAGCTCTATTAAAATAATGCTTTGTTATGAACAACCAGTTACAGTGAACAATTTGTATATTCAAATTAAAATTCTAGTTTTAATTATATTCTGATAGCCCAGATTTATGATTTGGGTTTCAAGGTAATATTCAGTTATTTTAATAATTAAGTTGCTTATTTTGGTGACATAAGATAAAGTAACCATTAGTGACAACACTGGTACTATATGGATGGAAGGTTCTACAAGGTTCTGGATAAAGTACAAATTTCATGTAGTCTTTAAAATGACTTAGGGATGTTCAGCTGAATTACAGCATCATTAGTTTTTAAATGATAATCTCATGCCTTCCCCAAAGATTAGTGTTTTGATTTGGGTTGAGCACTTACTGTTTGTCAGTTCAGCAGTGTATAATGGGAGCAGACTAAAGTGAATTTAGGCCTTGGTGGCTCAGGTGTTAAGCCCACCCCAGGGCAACAGTTCCTATACAGCCCAAGGACCCATGTTTGTGACCCAAGTGTTGGGGTGGGGGTTGGTGAACTACTAAACAAAGTGTTTATTCCTCCTCTCCCTGCCTGCCCGTTGCTTGTCTTCCTTCCTCTTAGAAAAAAGGAGTTTAGCATGCCAATATGAAATGACCTAGAAACTATTGCTTGAACTTTTTTTTTTCTTGATAAATGAGATTTTTTTAATTGCCATCAAGCCTCTCATCATTAATGGCTTAATGAATGAGGCTATGCAAAAATAATTTCTGCATAAGATATAGGCCCTACATTCTGGTGCTTACAAACAAGATTTTTTCCCAAAATATTTTGGCTCATGGAATTCCTAAGCTGGGTCACAAGAAGAGTTCACTATAGGAAATGTGGAAAAGATACATTTCCAGAGGCTTTTTAGTAAGTTTCCAACTCATCCCTAAAATATATAGTTAATTAAATGTATCATTTCTCCCTTGATGCCTTTGCATTAAAGAATGACCCATAGATTTAAGGGTCAGATAACAGCTAAATTTCCCTAACAGACAAAGCCTCAAGCTGTGATGAACCCACAAACCCATGTTATTGATGAGGTGATAGAATAGTTATTTCACTCTCCACAAACTGCTGCTTAAGGAAACATGTCCTTTGTTACCTTCTCTTTAAATTCCTGAATCTGATTGGCTTATTCACTTTTATCTTTTGGGCAGTTTCTTCAGCATTTGTCCAATTTATAAGCAATTTAGGCCAAAATAAAGATCAGCTTTCCTTGGGCCAGGTCCCATCAGGCCCAATCAGTTGGGACAGGAAAATAACAGAATGTTAAGAATCAAGTAGGGCCATTTCCCTGACCAGGTTCAGCAGAGCCTCATAATGATGCAGTGGGGAGGGAGCTGAGACACACTGATGAGACGCTGGGTTCCTCCAGAAAGAAATTGTGGAGTCGGTGGTGGGCAGGAACACACAGCAAGTTTATTAAAAGCAGAAATAACTCAAGTTACATCAAGAGAATGCATACGTGTGCGTGTGAGGGACCTAAACTGCCTGCCTACCTCTCACTCAAGCAAGATGAATTTGGTAGATGCATGATGGTTAGGAGTTTTGGTAGTGCCCAGGTAACCTGGAGAGAAATGGCTTGAGTATCTAGGATTTTTGTCCTAGATGCAGGTTGCTAAGCTGAGATGCCCACCCTTAAGTAGCAGTTTGTGCAAAGAGTGAAATAACTGATGGACCCACTAAGGGTGTAAGCTCAATACCTAAACATGGGAGGCCACAGATGCTGGAGCTGTCGCTGAGTCGCCAGAGTCACTGTTCAAAGAGAAGCTTGAAAATAGGAATCTCTATGATGCCTAGCCAGGCAGTCAAGATCCCTTCCATCTGAGGATGTACCTTTGCAACAAACACTCCATTACTTAAGGAATGGACCTTACTGATCTACCATCCTATCTAGTTAAGAGAAAAGAGAGCAGCGTGCCTCCTGGCTCAGGTGGATGGTGTAAAGATCAAGGACTCACAAAACCAGGAGCCAGGTTGAAACTCAAAATATTGTTAAGCAGGTAGAGGCAGGGGTGCAAGGGACTAGGGAGAAGAGAGACTAGAGGTGTAATGCCATGCTCCTGCATGTGAGAGCATTGCATTGCTGGAGAACTCTAGACCAGTGCTTCTCAAATTTGAGCTTGTATGGGAATCACCTTGAGAGCTGTTAAACCAGAAACCACCAAGCCAGGGTTAACAGCAGGGATTCTGATATAGCAGGTTTAGAGGAGGGGTAGAGAATTGTCATTTAATCAGCCTGGGGTTTGGCCTGAGCATTGAAAGGTCAACTCCCTGTGGCTCTGCATGGTGATTTTTTAATTCAAGTGTGATGGTGATTTTATTTGTCACTTTGTCTAGGCCATTCACTGTTAGATCAAACAGTAGATGTCCATTGTGAAAATTTAAATGTGATTCACTTTTAAATTAGTAGACTGAATTAAGCAGATTATATCCCATAATGTGAGTGGGCTTCATCCAATCAGTTTAATACATTAAAAAGATTAAGGTATCCCAAGAAAGAGGAAATTCTGTCTGTAGACATAAACTGCAACATCAACTCTTCCCCAAGGAGCCTACAGCCTGCAAATTTCAAGTTGCCAATCCCATAATCATGTGAGCAACTCCGTAAATCTGTTGTCTATCTATCCAGCCTATTGGTTTTATTTCCTTGGAGAACCTGGCTAATACAATAACCTAATTAGTGTCTATTCCAAATAGGTTCTCAAAAGGTTCTGGCTCCAAATCAAAGAACATAAACCCTTCACTAGAATTTTTTTTCTCTATTTCAGGCCTTAGGTAAGTCAATGACTATAGGTCATGAATATAGTATGTATTTTTTACTTGTTTCACTTGTTTATATTATCATGAAACAAGGAACTAGAGAAACCTCATTTTTGCTGGGTTATTCTGTAAATCACAAAGCCCTGGGGTCCCCGCTTTCTAGATAATCCTCTGGTAGTGAAACCGAAATCTTAGACTCGACCCACCCAGTAAAACCTTGGCTGGAGGGGTTTCCGTGAATCTGCTGAGATCCAGGAAGAAGTTAAATGTCAAACAAGATAGCTTAAGACATTTAGGGTGTGACCTCTACTTATGCAAACAGACCTCTACTTTAGGGTGCGATCTCTGCTTTTGTAAACCGCTTATACACATACTCCAGGACACCCAGAGGGGAAAAAAAAAAAACCTAAGTTATAAATACCCTGCATTATTTGGGTTCTGGGACCATATGATTTGAGTCCGTTTTACTCCATATGGTCGCTGGCTAATAAACTCCTCCTAAATTCTACTCTGGTATATGTCTCTCTGATCTTGTTGGCTACTTTGCAACAATCAAATCTATTTAGTTCTTCTTTGGAACATTCTTAACTTTGTTTTGAGTTTTCTGTTCCATATTATTTTGTCCCTACTAACCCCATGAATTTCGAGTGTTTTCATGACCAGTATCAATTCCCCTTTTGGTTTAGCATTGAAATTTGCCTTTGAGCTCTCTTAGACACTCAGCCAGTATCTTTTGGTTGTCATTGACTTCATTTTGTGGTTCCAGGCATGAGTTCATGACCAGCTCCTGCTCTTTAAGAGTGCAGCATCTCTTTAGCCTTATTGAAATTTTTAAGGGTGGATATGTTAGGGAGCTCACTAAACATGAGCACTGAGTGAGGGCCCTGGTGGCCAAAAAGTGTTTTACTGAGGAACACCTACAAAATATGAGCAATGGCTGCATAGTCCCTAACAAACTGAGTCAGTTACGCCCTCTCAAGGCCAGAGACATCTTTCAAGCTATGGGACTTTCCCAACTTTTCCTAACGTGAACTGAGTCAGTTAGACATGAGATGGGGTGCCCAGGATGGGGAATATCACTTGATTACAATGACAAAGGAGCCCAAACCAATCAAAAATCAAAAAGGAGTTAGACGTGGTCAGACAGTCCAGTCCCAAGCTGATTGGTAGGAACTAGAGGGGGACACATGCAAAAAAAGCAAAACTGTCCTTAGATGACCTTCCTCATTATATCCTTATTTAAAAAATCAGCATTGTGGTTTTGGTCCTTTTCCCCACGAGTTTTGCTTACATGGTGTTGGGAAAGATCATCCGCAGTAAGAGTTTGGCTATATAACTTTACCTGTCAATCAACATGAAAGACAGGAACAGAATCCACCCCCAGGGAAGGCCTAATTGAGGACAAGAGGGAAATATAAGTCCCAAAAGGCATACATGGACTGCTGCACCCACTTTGGGTAGACTGTCCTCCCCTCTGAGGATGTACTTTCTCTTTAGGAAAACTCCACTGCTTTTGCTCATAATAAATCATTTTTTGCAATAAAACTTCTCTCACATATCTGTGCCTTGCTTGAATTCTTTCTTGCAGGGTCACAAGAACAAGATACAGAAATCCAACGCAGAGCACTAAAGAATTAGGAGAATGAAACAAACCAGGTAACATCTTATCAACGTGGTAACAGATACATGACTGGTCCCGCCAATCAAAGCTAATAAACATCAGCTTGGCTGGGACTAGAGAAGGCAAAAAGCTTTTTTTCAATTAAGATTGCCAGGCTTATAGATGTAAGACTAGACCAACTGGTGGCTAGTCTGAACACCACTCAAGAATACCTTAGAAAGAAAATAACATCTACCAGAAGTCAAACACCAAGACAGACAGACAGGATTTGAGTACCTGACTCCAGCTATATCTGAAGTCAACCCTGGACTTTTCAATTACCTGTGCCAATCATTCTCTCTTTTTTTTCCCATGATTGATCTCTAAGTGAATACAAGATAGTAAGCAGATGGACAGTTTACATCTCAGGAAAAATTGCCAGAGCCCAAGGGGAGAGTGGTTTGTCGGAAACTCGTGGCATTAGAACTGATACCTAGTTTACTGAAGGAGAGCTAGCCACTGTGACTCAGAGCTGCATTCTTTATTCCTCCTCCAAATCCTGGCAGATTCTCACTCTATAGAACTCATGGACTTTAACGTCATTTGTCACTTGGGTCTGAAATTACATAATAAAAATAAGACATAATTACGATATCAGTGTTTGATGTTTGCTTGGCAGTGTTTTAACAGAGTGTTTGAAGATTGTTTTACTACTTGAAGCATTCCCTCTGTAATCCTGTTTCATAGAACTCAGTCTTAGTCTAAATTAACTTGCCAGGCAATTAAAAGCATACCATCGCCTCAAATATGTGATGCATAACACACTGCAAGCAAAGTTAAATTTAAGCATTAACAGCTACCATTCTTTCCTTCCACCTTTACAGGACACTGATTTCTGTATGACAGAGAGCTCAGCACAGCACATTTCCTGTATGTCACTTCCAAAAAAACTAGTGCTCCAAAATTAAATGTGTAGTGACTTTCTAATATATGATAGTTTTAAGACAGCCAGATATGCTTAATCATATATGATAGGGATACTTAGATGCTTTCATCTTTATTGTTATTTTAGTATATTGGTATATTTTTAAACCATTTTTTTAGCTTTGAAATTGGATAAAGCAAAGTATAAATGATCTTTGCCACAAATAGGTTCACATAATTCTGAGGTTTCTGTTCTAAAACATCTTTGTAGGAATATAATTAATGTCCTTGAATAAAGTAGACAGTGGGAAAATTTGAATAATTTTGAGAAATATTTGGTCTGTTAAACCTTTTCTGAAGCCAAAACTTCAGTAAAAATGAAGACATTTCAGAAAAAGAAATTGTTGTTATATTTCTACATTGGGGATTTTTGTGCTTCAAGATTTAAAATAGCTGACTCTGTACTATTAATAATCTAGACAGCCCTAAGAATAAAATACCATTTCGCATATATTGAGTCTAACACTTAGAAATACACTATATTTATTAGGTATTATTTCCTCTTCACACCTGTCCTACTTTTTTTTCAATTATATAATATAGTGTTATCAACTATCGTCACCATATTTCACAAGCCTTATCCAGCTTATAGTTTAAAAATTTGTGCTCTTTTACCAGCCTCTCTCTGTCTCCCTCACCCCCAGTCTCTGGTACCCTATCCACTTTTCTGCTCTAAGCCTGACTGTTTTTTTTAAGTTTCTAGCCATAAATGATATTATGCAGTCTCTGTCTTTTTCTGACTTATTTCACGTAACCTGATACTTGTTTGAAAAAGGATTTTACAGATGAAGAAACTGAGACTCAAGGAATTTAATAACTTGCCTAAGATCACATAGCTTATAAAAAGAAGAAAAGTAAATAAATTATGGTCCATTTGACTGCAAAGTACAAATGCTGACCTCTAGTCACTATAATCTTTCTTCATTAATCTTATACACGTGGAGTTCTTCTAAATCAAAATTAATTGGCGCTTTTGGTTTTTTTCTGATGGTTTAGGTATTATTACAGTTTTATTATATAAGATGTGTTTTGTAATTAAAGATTTCTATCCCCAGTCACCTGAATAAAAATAGATGGGAAATTATTGATTAGCCAGTTCCAAAATATCTTTATCCTTCCATGAGGAGAAGTCATTTGGAAGAATAAGGGATACTCTTGACAAGAAATAACAACAAAGTTTCACTAGGTCATTGGTCACATAATTGTACTTTTTAAGTTAAAAATCCTTTGTATCCATCTCCACTGAACGACATCCATCTGTCCAGAAGAGGGCAATGTTTTACTACAAACGTCCAGTAAAATATTCGCTTTGGAGAAGGTTCATATTTAGAAAGCATTTTTTTTTTTTAAATTGCAGTAACTGATTTACAAAACAACATGTTTGGATATGTAGGTTCCCTCGTCATCAAATATATGATATATGCCATGCCCGCCACCAAATTTCTAATGGTCTTTAACCACTGTCCATTGGATCCTCCTTACCCTTCATAGGAAGAAAATTCTTAAGGTAGAGTTTTCTTAAGTGCCCAAGGGAAATAAGTTTCTTCTATGTATTATATGGAGAAGAACAAATTTTCCTTTCTCACTCACCTCATTTTTATATGTTATTCTCTCAACTAGAAATCAAACACTCTATTGAAGATTGTAGTGAAATATTTCAGAATCAATTCATATTTCAATTATTGAACTATTTAGATTGAGAAAAAAAGAAATGAGCTTTCATATCAAAGTCGAATGTGACTACAATCTGTACTACTTGCTGTCGTCGTGACTTCAGGCATAATACCTGGTTTCTAGAGACCTCAATATTCTTGCATGTAAAATGTAAGGGTATCCATGGTGTAGGGATGCTGTAAAGATTAAATGTGCCAGGTTCAAAATCTTTTGCAGATCTCAATAAATGTATTTCTTATTCAATAGAAATGGGGATGCCAGATAAAATACAGAAACCCAGCAAAATTTTAAGTTTAGATACACAACAAATAACATTTTGTATCTCATGCAGATTTTGGAACATACTTATAGTTAAAACATGAAATATGCTAACAGGAATTTGTTTATCTGAAATTCACATTTAACTGTGTGTTCTGTATTTTTATTTACTAGATTTGGCAAGCAGAAAAGTCTTTGGCACAAAGGGGAAATATAAAATGAAAACGACCACTTTTCTCTAGGACTTATAGAACTCTGAGTAAAAAGCTGTATCTAGGAAAACAGGCAGTACTTTAAATTTTTGAAAAAGCAGCCAATCTGAACAAAGTTTTATGAGCTTCATCTTTAAGATGAATCTGAGTCACCCTTCATTGCATTAAACACAGTGCTTGGCACATAAGTGAAGACAGTATGAATCCAGGAATAAAACTGGTAATAGAATCTAATAAGTATTTCCACTTTCTTCTTTTCCTTTCTTCTCTCTGTCCCCAATTTTTAAAAAAAAGGGAAAAGAAAAGAAAGAAACAAAAAATCTATTTCCTTTCTTCTTTGAATGGAGAAAGCACGTTTGACCAGGAAGAATATGGTCGTGGACGTGAAAGAAGAGAAAAAGAACCCAAATGAGTGTTTTTCTTGCTGCCTTTCACTCTTTCTTGTGTGGGTAGGGAGTCTGCTGCAGAAGGAAGGTATTGGCTCAGGGCACAGGAAGTGCAGTGTTGTTTTGCCCGGGTCCCATCAGGTGACAGTCATTAAGTGCCAAGGTGAACTGGCTCTATGGTAGCCAGCAGTGAGCTCTCAGAGGTGCTGGACAGTATGCTCTTTGTTCTCTCTGCTTGTCCCTGCTTCCTCCAGGAAGCCGTCATGGACTAGGCCCAGAGCACCAGCAAGTTAGAGTCATTGTAGGTCCTGTCACTGTGCCTGTCATTGGTCTTTGGTCTTGGCACTCACGCCCCAGCCCAGCTGCCTCATCTCCCAGCAGGTGATCTGTCAGCTCCCTTTACCCACAGAGGTCACTGTGACTAAACAATCAGAAAATGTAAGTGATGACACAATTCGTCCGAGGGAAATCACTTTCAAATGACAAGCATGGTTACCGCTGGGTTTAAAGACAGAGATGTTGAATGATTAAGTCACAGTTTTAACACCCATACTTGCCAACAGTCTAATTTTCCAACAAAGGGAAAACAGCTAAACAATGGAAAGCAGTATACTTAGCAATATAATAAAGCCAAATAAGTTTCTGAAGAATGTTTTGTGACTTGGGAAATATTCATGATCTGTTCATTTTTCAAAAGACAATATAGTTAACAGAAAGGTGGTAAGAGCTGTCCATGCTCACTGTCTATATCCCTTCCTTCTCCTACAGATGACCTATGACTTTGCCATCAAATAATGGAGGCACTTAAGCAAGTGTCTTGAGAACTCTGGACCTCAGTTTTTGCACCCTTAAAATGGGACTAATTTGATGGAGCCAGGGAGGGGTGAGGGGGTGTTCCTCGTGGAATTGTGATGACTGAGATGCGTGTAAAATTTGGCTAAGCCCAGTGCTTGGTACACTGGAAGCATTCAATCATCTATAATAATTATTATTCAAGAGTTGAATAGATGAATAGTTACCTAATTCTAGCCCTGGCTTCCTTAGTTTTCCCTCCTTTCTTCCTACTTTCTTTTCAACCTCCTTTGCTTCCACTTGCCTCCTTCCCTACCTTATTTTAGGTCAAAAAATAGTAAAAATTGGCAAATTTATAAAATTGGATTCACTTTATTCACTGCATCTCAAAAATTTGAACAAGGAAATGGACCCTAGGCCCTACTGGGAAATGAACTCCCAATGTTAAAAAAAAAAAAGAAAAGAAAAGACAAAGGAAGGAAAGTGTGATTTCAGGGAGTGGGAGAAAAGAACAATCACTTGGTGGTCAGAGACAGCGATTATTTGTCTGTGTCTAAAGACCAAGGAGCGATGCACCTCACATGGGCTTTGGGGTCTGAGGCATCAGAGAACACAGGCACCCAGACATGGGCAGGAGCGGCCCTCTTATTTGGGCCATGCAAATCAATCCCTGTCATTGAGATCGCAGAATAAAAGAAAGGGAAATGAATATGAGCCACAACATTAGGGATTGAGGCTAAATGCTTCACTTGAAACATTTTTGACAGTGTTTTAGATAGAAACTCCAGAGGTAAAATAATATCAGCAGACTCCCATCAGGATAAAACTAGAAATGAAGAGTTCCTGTGAAAATCTATACCAAGTCCAACTTGCAAATTCTGAACATGGATGGATTTACCAAATGTGACTTCCTCTAGTCGTGGTTCCACCCAAGTGGCCTGAAGCATCAAAAACTAGGATCAGTCTTTCCAGGCCCCATCAAAAGAAACCCTCAACTATTTTACAAAAAAATAGCATTTGGAGATGTTCAAAATATAAACAAATGAACAATCCTGAGTTTTGTTTTTAATCTTGAATCCAAGTAAAAGATTGCTTTATTATTTTTATAACATATAGTACCTATGAGTTGGTCCCATAGGTCCCATAGCTGAGCTCTAATCAGCCTTATGAGCTAAATGCTTCAGTTATTTCCATTTTTCAAACAAATAGAAACTTTACCGGGTAATTTTGTTCACTCCTTAGTCTCAATACCTACAACACTGCCTGGCATTTAGTAAGTGCTCAGGAAATATTTGTTGAGTCAATGAATGGACTTAATCAATGTGTCTCAGCCACACTGCTGGTAAGGGGTGAGACTGGGGTTACGCCCAAACATGATGTCTGCTGACCTCTTACCACTGACTGCTTCAATGGTGGAAAGAGGACAAGCGCTGGGCGAGGTACTTCCCTGCATGACCCTTAGGGTTGGTATGTCCTTAGAAATGACTGGACAGTGATTTTTTCCAGGGTCAGTGTTTAGACTTTACTAGCAACCCAAGACTTCTCTGGCTTAGAAATATGTTTACATGTCAACTGTGAAAGCTTCTTGATAGTATAATTCTCCATACTTTCTGTAATGCTGAGTGATGAATTATAGCCGACTTACCCAAAATGTCTAGATAAAAGCAGATGCATTTCTAGTATCACTTAGCAGTTGCCTGAGGACTTTGAAAGTCTCTTGAAGACAGGCAACTGAAGAAGTGACCCTAAAAAAATCCTCAAGATTAGGACTTGGGAAGTGAAATGTAATTTCTTTACCTGGAAGACTTTATCTATTTGCAGGTGAACAGAGTGTTTCTCTGAGTGACTATCAATCACCCTGTGTTGATTAAAAGACTCATTATCTGGAGGAAAACTGAAGGGCCAAATGGACAACTTCAATTTAGGTCATTGTGATGTAGTGCTCTTCAAATGAATCTGTGTGGGATGGGGAAGGAGAAAACACCTTGCCCTCAGCCCTGGAAGAGCTCTCCGAGCCCACAGGGAGCAAATATTTGAGAGAAAGAAGCACGACATATGGGATCCCAAGCCCCGAGTTTCAGCACCTCCATGGCTTACTAGCTGAATGGGACCTTAGGCAAAAAAGTCTCCATCTCTCTGAGGTTAGTTTTGTCATGTGTAAATGTGGCAATGACCATGCCTAACTTTCAGGTTGTTGAAAGGATCCAGTAAGATTAATGAACATGCCTTGTACGTGCTCTGCACAAGACGTGGAATCATCATCATCATTGCTGCTAAACAAAGTTGAAGAAGATTCAAAGATGAGCAAGGACTGGTACTTCCATGCACTTCTGTAGAACTTGAAGTTAATATAATCATGAGGACCTCTTTGAAGGAAATGACACAAACATTATAAATCATAATTAAGTACATTGCCTTGACACAGACTTTGTTGACTTTACAGTGACTGCACTCCACCTCTGCCTCCATGGGAAGTGGCATCACATTGTCAGGAGTGTGAACTCAGGAAGGCACTCTACCTGGGTTCACTTCCTGACTTCTCAGGGTGACCTTGGACAAGTTGCTAAATCTCTCCAGGCTTCAGCTTTTCATCTGTAAAAAGAATTGTAACCAGCATTAAATAGCAAATATGAAGTAATGTTAGCATATAGTAAGAAATAGATGGGTTACTATAATATTATTCTCCTTTTCTTACCTCCTTTCAAGAATCTGTTCCCCTAGAAGAATGGAATCTCACAAGTACAGCTACTGTACAAGACAGAATGTGATGAGTGCTGTAAGGAAGTACAATTCATGAGATCTGGAAGTCAGAGGAGAGGTCATATCTACTTGGGAAAAATCAAGACAGACTTCATAAAGCACAAACAGGGGAGGTTTCAAAGGCGGCACATTCCAGAGGAACCAGCCCATGCACAGGCTTGGAGGTGAGATGAGGTTGGACACATTTGGGGAAGGTGTATATAGCCCAGCGAGAGATGAATCTGGAAAGGCACACTGGGGCCCTGGATGCACAGGTAAGGATTTGTGGGTGGTGGAGACAGGATTAGAGCTCTTGACTTGAGGAAGGTGAACCCAGCAGCACTCAACAGAAGGAAAGGTGCAGGGTCAATGTCACTTAATCATCTTGACAGCAAGTAGCTAAGGTGACTGGAGTCTCAGGCAATTTGGAATATGCTGTCAACATTAAGAAAAGGAGTCATTTCCTTCTGAATCTGTAGTTTTCCCCATTCTTAGTAACTCCATTGAGCTCTGGAAGTGGGGGTGGGGGGGGTGAGTTTAGACTACGAGAGATGGGATGTCATTCCGGTGAAGGGCCTTCACTCCTCACTCAGACCAACAGGCTAAGAGGGGCTGAGAGGAGCTTCTCAAGCAGGGGCCCTTCCTTTCTTCCAGTGGAAACGTTTCCCATCCCCTTTCCTTAGGACTAACATTTCGCAAACTTCTTTTGCTGCCATGTTTTGCGAGTATATTCGCCTCTGAGAATTGAGGTGCTTTCAGGCGATTTTCTGGCAATTAGTTTTCTCCCCAAGCAGGTGGGGCTGCTGCGGGCAGCACAATGTGCAACTGTCTGTGGCAGCCCAGTCCCCTCGTCAGGGTGGAGGGCCGCTCACAAGGGTTTCCACCACACTGAGCAAGGATGTGCTGTGTCCCCCAGGGGATTCAGCCTCCCTGGACTCAGTTGGTCCACGAGAGCCCACTGACCTCAGTCAAGCCAGTCAGCATCCTTCTCTGTAATGTTTAAAACCAAGGAGAGGATTCGCTCCTCTGGGTGGTGCGTGACAGGATTTGAATATCGGGAGCCCTCATCATCCACGTTCCTAGTACAAGAGAAAGGCTACTCCATTGCAGAGAAGAAATTCTCCCAGCGAGAAAAGTGAAGTCCTAGTTGAATTTAAGTCCCTTTTCTAGTTTTCTGAGGACTAACTTCACCCTTGTTGTAATCTAGGTTAAGTATAATACCCTACTTTTTCCTAGTTGGATTTCTTTCACTTTTAATCAAACAATCCTTATTTACAAATTCATAATCTCACCCTATGCTCATCAATGAAAGCTTACTCAGCCTGTTTCCCTTCTTTGCAGTACTCTAAGGGCTGAACAGATAACCCCATCACTGCTGACATAGAGAAGAGTGTGTTAATCCTTAATAATCATCACAAGCATTTACATACTGCTTTTCAAATTTCAGAATAATTTTTCAATCTGTATTTCACCTGATTCATATAAACATACAGGAAGATCGGACTGCTGTTCTCTTCCTCATTTTACAGACAGGGAAAGTCCGTTCCAGTCCGATTAATCAACTTGCCCACATTTACCTCGTTATTTTCTGCCAAAACCTGAATTTCAACTCATAGTTGTTGCATATACTTTTCACAATATCTTCTTGCTTTAGGAAGTGACCTAATGTTTAGACTTTGGAGTATTGAGAAAGGCCACTGAGGAAGATAGTGTGGTCAAGAGGACCTTCACAGGATCTGCAGAACTTTCTGGTTTTCTATTCTGCTTATAAGGAAAAGAGTAATGGTGATGCTTACATTTGGTGGGACCAAGGGAAATAATACAGGGTCAGACTAGGTTAAGAAAAGTGAGATGCAAAGAAAGGGTGAACAATTTAAGGAGATACTTACTCTCAGGGTCATGCAAGGTTTTTTTTTTTTTTTTTTTTTTTTGGTGGCTGTATAGTATCACTAAGGTCATAGAGATACCTCCTAAAATAAAGGCATCTATTCTAAGCTCTTAAGAGTTATATTGGGTAGAAGAGTCAGATGACCAGAAACAGGCACTAGTAGTCAACTCTATTAAGCATGACATCTAGACATCATTGCCCTAATACCTTTGCTCAGTGCCTACATGGATAATTAATTCACTTGGTTAACCATGCTCTCAAGAAACATATTTTTTTTCATTCATCCTGACTTACAAGTGTCCTTAATAGTATATGCTTAGGAAAAGGAAAATTAGAGTCACCTTCAGTTGGAAACCCAGTAGAAACCAAACAAACACTAAAAAAATCAAAGTTTTCAAACCTAAATCAGATCCTAAATATAATCTGTTTCAGGTTGGATTTCTGTAAGTTTTAACCAAAGAGTCCCCATTACTTATACTCATGCTTTTAGGCTACTTTCATGGATCAAAATCTCCTATTTCTCTTCCTCTTGGTGTCCTAAAGGTTGATCAGATTAGGAAAGTGAAAATGATGGAGCTTAAGTGGTTTTCTCAAAGTCATACAGTCGGTTGGTTAAAAAGTCTGGATTGGAACCCAAGTCTACTGTTACACAGTTCTATTTTGCTTTTATAATTATTGCATTTACAACTCACAAAAATTTTGAAAGTATGTTTTATCTCAGATAAAAAAAATTTGCACATGAATTTATCTGAAGAAACATACTCAGGGAAGTTGTTTTCCTCCACGGCTGTTCATGTGACAAGCTGAACGTACCTCAAATTATTTGTTAATAACACTCTCCTTAGTCTGTATTTGTTATCTATTACTGCCAAAACCTAGCAACTTAAAGGAAAACTTATTACCTCGTAGTTTCTGTGGGTTGGTAATTCAGGGGTTACTGACTTGGTACTTCTAAGTTAAAATCTCTTCTGGGGGTGCAATCAAGTGTCAACTGGGGCTGCAATCTCACTTGAAATCTCAACTGAGAGATGGTTTGCTCCCCAACTATTCACAAAAATCAGTTCCTTATGGGCTATTGCTGTTTTCTTGTCTGTTGGTCAGAGACCTCCCTCAATTACCGTATGGATACTCCATAGTTAGTGTTAGGCTGGCCCAGGGACAACAGCAGCAGCGGCCATGCCCGGGAAAGGCCAAGCCCGGGAAAAAGGTGGATGACGTCAGAATAAGGGATGCAACCCCCACACCTGGATTCACAGGGCCAATCCCAATCGCCATATGGGAAGCCCGCGAAATTCCTCTGCTTAAAGAGCTGGTCCCCCTTTGTTCTGCGCGCGACTTCCAAGCCCGCGACTTCCCGGCCCTCTGCGGACTTGGGAGTTTCGCCCAGGTGTGCAAACCCCAATAAAGCCCTGGCTATTCGACATTTTTGGTCTGATTGAGCTTTTCTCCTCGCGGAGCCCAGAAAAACCTTACAGTTAGGTCACAGCATGGCAGCTGGCTTCTCTCAGAGCGATCACAAAAGAGCAAGACAGGAAGACCAAGATGGAAGCCACAGTACTTTGTGTAATCTCATCTTGGAAGTGACATCCCATTACTTTTACCATATTCTATTCACTAGGAACAAGTCAAAAGGTCCAGCCCACACTGAAAGGGAAGAGATTAAAAAAGGGTGTGACTACTAAAAGACTGAAATCATTGGAGCCATTTTAGAGGCTATCTATCCCATATCACATGCTCCAGACTAAAATGATACCCTCAAGGAGCTTAAGGTGAAATAAGTATAGAGTTAAGTCTATTATCCTTCAATGTTTAAAGGAAATTTTTTTTTATTTGTAAGGCAAAAATCACTGTTCATCCCAAAATGATAGCTAGCAGCTTGTTTGAAATTTTGAAGCCATTGTACAAAGTGGACACATATCCCAAAGGGAGAGATCTGTGATTCTGCCATCCATCTCTCCCTCTCCTCAGAGTATGCTAATTTCATAGTTTGATTTTTTTTCCCATCGGAAAGTCTTGCCTTCCAGACAGCACAAGTGAATGACACTGCCTGCATGTCAGAAATTGCTACTGACATTTCAATTTTGCTTAATTTTTTTCTTTCTTTGATAGTATTATGGAGAAAATTTACATTTGAATAAAAAGCAAATAGTGCATGTCAGAGTAAGCATCAGGGAATGTCAAATTGTTTTTTTCCAATTACAACTCTATTTCAAATAGGGTAATGCAATTAAAGGATAATTACTAGAAGCACAAAGCCAAGGTTACAATCAGAAATGGTTACCCTTTCACTTTAAGTCCTGTCTTACTAAATAAAATATTCCTGAGGGGCAAGTTACTATTTGAAAACAGAATACACTCATCCAGGAACAACCAAACACTTGGCAGTGTTGACCAAAACATGTATTTGTGCATAAATGTAAGTGCTTAGAAGAGATGAAAAGATACTAAAGGTGAGATGCATTTTCCTTGGCTTTATTGCTCTGATTAATAATGTGATAAATTAGCTGTAGGATGCAATATTAATTAACAGTATATTAGTTGCATTTTATTGCCAATAACATAACAAGCTCTGAAATAGTAGTCAGACTAAACTGCTGATGTGGGCTTTTCTGCAAACTGAGCTGTAGTTTGATTTCTCATTTGTCCAAGTGAAGCATCAGCAGCTGTGTAAAACCAATTACCTCAAACCCACCAAGCCCTCAGCAGCAACTTAGTGCATCTGAGCTTTGCCCAAATGTTATTACTTTCAAATTAGAGCCTGGTCAGAGATGGGGCACCAAAGAATTTCTACTGCTGAAAATAATTCAATATGGCAGTCTAGTTGTGTAACACGCTGCAGAACCAAAAAGAAAGCAGATTCTCTCCAACTTGGAGACATCTCGAATTGATAGCTGTTCACTTCCATAAGGCAAGCCTGGAGGAATGGAAGTCAGGTATAAAAAGAGAGGTGCTTTTCTGATGCCCTCAAGTAAAAATGTTATAGGAAATTATCCAGGTGGTAGTGTACATATTTGGGGTAAAGTCCTGGGTTTGGACAGGGGGCACATTAGAAAATAATGCAAGGCTTGAGGAGGCTTAGATCATGGAAGTTACCTCCCTGTACTGTAGTAGGAAAATTTAGAGCACAAAAATTCATCAGGTAAAGAGAAGTAACTAAGTTAACACATGATGAGAAGAATTTGAAAAACAAAAACAAAAAAACAAAACAAAACCGGGCAAGATGCAATACAGATACCTGGAGAAATACCTTTTCCATTTATTCGTTCATTTGTTTCCTTGACACATTCCTTCTTGTTTCTCTCTCTCTCTCTCTCTCTCTCTCTCTCTCTCTCTCTCTCTCTCTCTCTCTCACACACACACACACACACACACACACACACACACACACACACAGAGACAGTCATTTTCTCTCCCTTTGTCTTGAGTAAATTCTTTTACAGAACATATCGTGTCCTAAATTACGTTTCAGGTAGCTTATTCATTCATCTCCTTTTTTACTGCTTACATCTCCACCAAACGGTACACTCTGTGAGGTCAGGGGATGTGTCTGTTTTTCCGTTGCCTGGCACAGAGAGAGCACAGAAAACGTTAAATCAAAGAATGGCCCCATTTACTGACCTTCTATTTACCAAATGCCCAATGTCTTCCTGAAAAGGATTAAGAAATAGAAATAGCAATTATCATTCCTTGGGGGATTACTACATTCTTTAGATGAACTTTACATACAGTATCTTATTTAATCTCACAACAGCCCTACCTAGGACAGCATGTGTTTCTATTCTTTTTTCTTGCAAATGAAGATATAGAAGTTCAGAGATCAGAGATCCGAGCTTACTTCATACTTAATGTCACACAGTTAAAAAGAGCCAAGCCTGTAAATTAAATTGCGCACATGACTCTGATTTTAGACACTGTCATATTCGAAGAGGAACAGGATACAGCCTCCCCGAGAGCTTCGCAGTCTGAGGTTTGAGTTTGAAGCCTCTTTGTCCACAGGAAGAATCTGACATTGAATCCTGGAGAACCGAGATGGAACACATATTATCCTATGAACTTCAGGACTATCTTTCCTCCTGGCTGGTTCTAGTATTCTATGCTGTTCTGCCTTTTAGTAAAGTCAGAGTCTACTAGAAGTTTGTGAGTAGAGCACATATTCTCACTTCCCTGGATCCAGGTCCCTGTGTGAGACCAGCAGCTGTCAGGGATCCTATTTGCTTTAAATAACTCTAACGAATGAACAATAAATAAGTGATGAGTTTCTCCCTTAGAGAATCCAGCAAGGGCAGGACCCAGACAGGTGCACGGGAAGCCAAACTCTTTTCCAACATTCATAACTGAATTAATTCTAAGCAGCCAACACAGAACTCCAGTCAGTTCAGAGCAGAGTGCTGTGTAACTTACACACCACAAGCTGTTCCTTGCTCTGGTCCTTCAGAATAAAGAAAGTTCCTAAGTTATTTCAATCCATGAATTAAAATAAATAAATAAGAGATTAAAAAGGTCTCCCTCTGTTACAATGCTCTTCATGTCTTTTGACCAGAAAGAGTTAGAGAAAAACTTCAGGATTGATCTGAGGGACACAGAACCCAAGTTCCATTAAAGTATATTAATGCCAAGGTCTGTGCAATTAGTGAAAAGTCAATTCCCATTACTAGTTAACACTATTGAATATCTGCTTTCTTTAATAAAAAGCCATGTCCTGTACAAAGAGAATAAATCAATGGGTTGGCTGCATTTAGATCTATTCTGCCTTCTTCTAAAATGCACAGAGAAACTCCCTGTCAGACCTCTACTCTGTCTGCCAAATCCTGGAAGCTGGCAGCCAGCCCTGACGTCTTGGCCTGGAATCTTTCATTAGCACCCTCTCAGCTTTAGCTCTCCTTTCTCTAATCAGAAAATTTGAGTTTTACCCCATGCCTAAAAATCCTCCACTTGGGCTTAATCTTGATCTGTCTCTGATTTGGACTCATTCAGAAAACAAACTACAAAGCAGATATATATGGATGCACTTCTAAACTCTGTGTTGTCTAACATCAGCCCTCCGTCAGGCTAGGAGGGTATGGGATGGACACAACCTCTCAAAAGGTATTCAGGACTCCTTATGAGCTGAAAGAATTTGTCCTTTTCATTTCATGTATGCATGTATGTATGTATGTATGTATGTATGTATGCAAGTTTGTGTTTTATAGCTGTTTGATCCTATTTACTGCCAGTTTTGGAGATAGCAGGAATGTTCCAGATTCTCAACTGAAAAAAGTGAAAACTGGATTGAAATTTACAAACCCTCTCAGGTCCCAGCACCTTTTCCCAAGAGGGACACAAACACCTCCCAACCACAGTCTGCCTCTTCAGCCAAGTGGAACTACATATGTTTTCCTTCTTGGGAACCCCAGGCAAGAGAAAGCTGTTTAGACACGACTCTCATTATAATGCTTGACTTATTAGAAACTAAAGGGACTCTCACGTCTTATGTACATGCTTATTATATACGAATTAGTCTTAAGTTGGAATATTGTATTTCCATTAAAGTGAATGGCTATTCCTCCAAATCCTTTGATTCTGTTTATGAGAATGCTCAGTCTTTGACTGAAAAAGGAGAATTGTTTGTTCTGGTGTATGTTTACTGTGAAGAATTTTTTAATATTTTGGGAGAATATTTTCATCTTTTGGTCCTTATTTTTATGTCAGTCCTTATTCACTAGTCAGTCATCTTGCCCTTGCCCTCTGCCTGCCCTCTCAGAGTGTATGTTTGGTAAGGGGACAGGCTTGGTGGTGATGATAGTTTGGGTCCTAGAAACCATTTGAACTCTTTCCAACATTTGAACTCTGTTCAAAGAAAACATTTGAACTCTGTTCTTTTTGGGATTCATCAAATTAGTATAGATTATTCTGGGTTCTTCTGCTTGGTCAAGTCAACTACAGGGGTCCTCAAATAACATCCGCTTAGTTCAACGTTGCTTTGTTACAATGTTGAGAAAAAGAGATATCTTGGCCAACATGGAACAAAACAATAAGACTGGAGGACCTGATTTCTTAATAACGTTTCTTTAAAGTTGAAGCTTCCAAACTTCATATCATATTAGGTGAGGAGTTACTATATTCCTCCACTCAAGAAGAGAGACCTAGCTAATGAAACAAGAGCTGGCCGAAACCATATCCGCTTATTCCTACTTTTATGCCACGTTCCATGACCCCATTCTTGGTCCTGAGGTCTGGTTTGCTATTGCAGATGATCACCAGTCAGACCCTAGATTGTCAATCGAAGTATGACCACCCCCCCCACTACTCTTGTGGCTGCTTCCTGGAGCCACGGAAATCAGCCAGTGTATTTGGAGAATCTAGCAAGAGAATCTGCAGAGTCACTTTGCAGAGCGGTGTGTGGGGTGATAATAACTGAAGCAAATAGTGAAAATGTATACCACCCTAAGGCAAGGGTGGGAAGAGTTCAGCTGTGAGGAGCCATTGATAATTTTACCAATAACCAGTTTTTCCTCCCATTTAAGGCTATAGATGTTGAGAAGTCAGCTTCGTTAGGTGACAAGGAAAATTTAAAAGTCATCGAACAGGTTCACAGAATGCTCCCTATAGCTCAAATCTTCTGCTCAAGAAAGACCATCTAAGGAACAGGTGACTAGATCAAGGGATGGCAGATCTTTTTCATCCCAAGTAAATGGAGGCTGCTGGCTCAGCCGGAGGCATGAATCCCCATTTGGGGATGGAATTCAGAAAGTGATGAGCTGGCGTTGTCGAGAAATTAATCCAAGATGAAATATGGTAATGGATGTTAGGAAATGATTAAATGCAGTTCCAAGCAATCTGCCTGTTTGACATTTATCTAGGAAAGCCACCTTTTAAGGGATTGGCCATTGTCTTTGGTCTTCAGCACAGGACCTGAAATGAATTAGAGGAGGCAGAATTAGATGAAATAATTTCGCATTTACAAAATAGAAAGAGAAGTTTTAAGAAGTCGAACTTCACAGAATTGCCTCAAATGTTGTAAACTTCACTAAACTTCAAACAGTCAACCCCTCTGGCCTTCAGGAGCTGGTGGAGGCAGGTCAGAGATGTTCCCCACTCTAAAGGGGCTCCTGAGAACCTATCTTGCAGGAGAATCCAGTTGCAAAGCCAGAGCTGGCAGGAGAGTTGCTCCATAAAATCAGAATGGAATGGAATGCACTCTCACCTTTGAGTTCAAGTACATGTTAAGATTTTTATCTGAAATGAAATCTGATTAATATCATCTTGGGCTAAAAGGCAAAACACATTCAAGCATGTGTTTATACTTGTTGACATGCATAAAGGATACACCTTAAATCTGAGTCATAATAATGGAAGAAAAAACTCTGGAGCATTGCATACCACGGATGCAGTCTAACCAACAAAATCAACATTCCAAATTCCCCAAGAGACAGGAAAATGTGTTTCAATCATTTGTTCAGTCTCTTTGCAGCTCTAACACTAAGGTTGGGGAGGGAGCATCATCCCTCCACATACCACTTTGTTCTTTTTATAGTATCCGTTTCTCAGTTCAAGACTTCCTTTTCTATTTTAAGGAGAAAGAGAAATAAACATACCTTCCATGAATGTTTGAAAAGCTTTGTTGCTGGTACAGAAAAAGGAGGATTGAGTTCCATGTCCTGAGCAGAGCACTGCATCCATAACAATGGATGTCAAACAAAAGAGAAGAAAACAATCCCTCTCTTCGGATAATGATGCCAGATTTCTGAAATCAGCTGTCCTTATTGAGGCCAAACCTTTGTCTTCAGCCAAGTTAGGTCTCTCAGTGGAGAAGTGGAACTTGGCTGGATAAGACTTGTCAACAAGAAGAAGCAGATTTTTCTACTCTCAATGTGTAGGTTGCTTCCACTGGATAGAGATTCTTATCTTACCCATTCCTCCTTCATTGATTTCTTATCAGAAATTATTTTAATGTATATGAAATGATGCTGTCTAATGGATTGTTTTATTTAAATCTCAGAGTAGAATCAAAGTCTCTACAAGGCCGTCATCATCAAGCAACTGACCAACGTCTTCACTCCTTTTCTCACCTCCTCCATGCACACTTACCTCCTTTTTCTCGAACTTTTTTTGACATGTTTCTGTTTCAGGATCTTTATTCATGCTGTTTCCTCTGCCTTAGTCTTCCTGCAGTGTACACAGAGTGAAGTCTTAAGTCAAATGTCACTTTCTCAACAGAGATTTCCCACTGAAAATTTAACCTCCACCACTTCCCAAGCCATACCTATATTCCTAACATACCATACAATTCACTTTCTCAGTCTTACTTAGTTTCCCACTCCAAAATAAGCTCCTTAAGGAGAGTGTTTTTTTCACTGCTGTGTCTTCAGTGCCTAGAACAAAGCTTGATATGTAGTAAGAGCTCAATAAATACTGATCGGATGAATGAAAATCAAGCATCTACCGAGGAAAATATTGATATCCCCTTCATTTGCATTTAAAGGCCAGCTCCTTTCATTGGCTCCTAGAAGGTTGAACACTCTGATCTTCATTGCAAATGGCTGCTAATTCTTACCACACATTGGATGAAATGTCTTAGATGCATTATCTAACTTAATCTTCACAACCAGTCTCAGAGCTGAGTGTGATCATCCCTGATTTATAATTGATAAATGATGTGTCAAGTAACCTGCTCACATTTGTATATTAAATAAACAAGTTGTTTATTGGTATATTATAAATACAAGTTGAAATTTGTCTAACAGAGTAGGTCTCAACTAAGGAGTGACTTTTGACACCAAGGGGATATTTGACAATGTTTGGAAGACATTTTTCACAGTCATAATTGGGAGTTACTTCGAGCCTCTAGTGGGTAGGTATCAGAGATGCTGAGAATATCCTACAATGCACAGGCCAGCCTCCACAATGAAGAATTACCCAGCCCCAAAGGCCAATTGTGCTGAGGTTGAGAAACCCTGCTCTAACTTCATAAACTATTTTCAGTCACTTTGCAGTTGTGCTCGATTAGTTGCTAGTCACAGTGAAAACTCCATCAGCCCTTTTATAAAGCAGTATGACAATATTTCTCAACAGTGTCCAATGTTTTCATACCTTTTGACCTTGCAGTCCTACTTCTGGAAATCTTCCCTGAGGAAATAATCTGGCATGTGGAAAATGCACCAAAATACTTATCGCGACATTATTTGTAATGGCAAAAATTTGGAAACTGCCTAGTGTCTGCAAGTAAAGGAATAATTAAGTAGATTCTGGAATATCCACTTGTCACCACATTGAGCAGTCATTAAAATGATACTTATTGAATTTGGAAAGAGATAAGGAAATGTTTATATATAAATGGCAAATTTCTTAAATTAGGCTTCAAAATTGCATATGCAATATAAATATTGAAACATTGACCAAAATAATACATACAAAAGAGGTGAAGCAGAAATACACTAAAATATGAATACTGTGATAGGACCATGGTTGGTTAATTTCTTTCTTTTTCTCATTTAGTACATTTAGTACTTCTAAAGTGTTCTATAATAGCAATGCATCTATTTTATAATGGGAGAAATGTCATTTAAAATTTTAGACTTTTATTCTCTTACAAAAAGAGAGAAGGGTAAACAGAGTTAACTGTCCCTAAAGTAAACGTCAGACCTGTTGTGCTAAATCTGTTTTATGTGTGAATTTATGAACTGTGTTTAATGAGTGTTTATTACCTTTCTTGTAGGAACAAAGGCCTGATGAGTTACTGTATTTTATTGTGTATATTGTGCTCCCCTGTATAAGGCGCACCCACATTTTTGGCCCAAACATTCAGGAAAAAAAGTCTTTCGTTTTGATTTTTAATTCAAATTTTTATTTGCTTATATTCAGCTACTTGTTTTCTGTATTATAAAGAAATTTCATCATTTTTAACATACCATGGTACAAGAATTTCTATGTAACACACAATTACAAAATAAAAGAACAGAAATAAGTTACATGAAACAAAAGAATTAAAATCATGTATACAGATACAGAATTAGTACTGCCCAAGTATAATGCACATTCTTATTTTTCCCCTCACAAATTTTGGCAAAAAAAAAAAAAAAAGTAAATATTACACATGGCGAAATACGGTATGTTATGGTAGATGGAACTAGCTCTATCTTTGCAAGTTTGTTGCTACCAAAAAATTTTAACTCAATTATTTTAAATTTGTTTTCTAACAACAAAAGACATTTGATTCTTTTAGACAAAGAATTTCCACCCTTAGAAGCAGGACTGCTGCCAAGACAGTTGCTGTTTGGGACCTTATCTGACAGGTGAAGGAGGGGATGCACCCCTTCAGTCACCCACACTGAGAGACACTAGTCTAATAACTGAGAATGTGGCTATGAACTTGGGACCCACAGGTCTTGGTTCAGATTCCAGCTCTGCACTCACCACTGACTGTCAGGGGTGAGTTCTTAACCTCTCTGTGTCCTCAGGGGATCCACAGCCTATGTTTAAAACTGCTACCAAGTTGTGCCCCAGGGGAATAGCGGATTAGTCAGCTGCCCTCAGCTGAGAGCACAGGCCACATATCCGAAGGACCCAGGTTCAAGGCCTTGGCCCGGAATGAAAACCAAAATGAACAACTAACTAAAAATAAAGTGCTTCTTCCTCCTCACTCTTCCTGTCTGCTTATCTCGTCACCTTTATTCCTGATGGCACCTTTCCTTTAAAAAAAAGAGAAGAAATACAAACAAGCTGCTACCAAGTGCTCTTGATAACTGACAGACTCCACGCTCTTTGGATACTGTGACTTGGGACCATGTCCTTGAAGAAAGCTGTCCCACAACCAACCAAGTTCCTCAGCTTCCTCTTTCCAGTGCCCGACTTTCCAAATATCTCTCATCCCAACACAATTTGAGACTCAGCCCACAACACTGACGACACGATTTATGAAAGCCTCACCCAAGATGCTGTGTAATTGGACTTTGTTTTAAATAAAACCTGCCTGCACTCCGAGGAAAGACACCGGCAAGGCCTCGTTTTCTGATTATCCTTGGGTGACAGCCTAAGCGGCACAGACAAAGCAACCACAGAGACAGCGTCTTCACTCAGACACTCTTTGGGAAATGAAAGAATAGAGAACTTAATTATTTAATTAACCTTCAGAGTCTCTGGCATGTAAACATTTTCTTCTTAAAACACTGAATCCTCTCGTTTCCAGCCAACCGGCCTTTAGTTCTTTTTCTTCTGTTCCCTGCTCTTGACCCCCCTGTAATACATTGTTAGATGACTTGTCTGCACAGAGGGACAAGATTTTTCTTTTTTTCCAAATTCTTGAGGCATTAGAAATGTTCTCCCTTATCAATTTTCCACGGACTGATTCTCTATTCCTTCATGATGCTGGATTGGTACACACTGCAGACACTGCCTCAGAAACAAAAGGAAAAGCAAGAAGATAGAGATACACACAGCCAAACTCCCTGGCTATTCCCAGTGTGTCCCACTGACAATGCTATGTGGAAGGGAAATTGTTCTATCAGCGACTGTGTTAGATTCATGACCCCACCACAACCTTGAATTGGCCTTTAGTTGTCGCTGATGGGAACTGAAGAACAGCGCCTGTCGACATGATTGCTACTCTCCAATGAATCAGAACATACAGGGCGAGGAGCCGCACATTAAACCAGCAACAGAAATATATCACTGTACTTTTATATAGATGTATTGCTTTTGCCCAGGCATATAAATGATTGGGCCAGCCACTTATTTTTTTTTCAAGGACTATAAATTAAAAATAAGCTAAGGGTTTTAAAATTACGTTCTTTTTAAAAAAGCAGGGTAGCTGTTTTAAGGCAACAGTCAAATATCTAAAGATCATCTTACATGGATATTTCAGCCACTGTCATTGGGAAGAAAATGAGACCTTGCCGCCTGCATCTGGTTACTTAATACATGGACATTAGTTTATCATACGCTGTCATTTGCTAATTGATCTTTTGAAAATGTAAATGTTGTTCTCCTTTACCTTTCAGCCTGCTGATTGAGAAAAGCATAGGTCACAAATTTGAGCTGCAGCGCGCTCCAGTGGAATAGGGGGATTAGGTGAAGGCCACATACATCCCAAGGTTTCAGGTTCTCATCCCAGGACCGGCGGAAGCAACCAAGATGAACAACTAAATAAAATAAATAAACAGCTTCTTCCTCCTTTCTCTCTCTCCCTGCCTGCCTTTGCTAACCTTCATTTCTGCCTGCAATTTTCCTTTAACGAAAACTTAAGTTGTGATTTTAAAAGACCTCAAGTATATCTGCCAGTCTAAAACAAGGAATAAGATGAGTCAAGATGTTCAGAGAGCTAAGAGCAGGGATCCATAATTCTTGAATTGAGATGTGATAGGCATCCAAGCGGACTATACTGAGGCCAAAGGACCTTCTCCCCAGGAGCACACATGCATGCTTGCACTTATAAGTCACATATTTAATTTCTCAAGAACTCACAAACCTCTGAAACCCCTTCCTGGAGTGCCTGCCTTTGAGGGGTAGTATGAAACGATAAAGGAGTGACATAGTAGGATGTAATCAGCTGTGAAGTGTATCTCAAGTAATTGGTAACGAATAACAGATAAAGTACAGATGTTTACAAGTATATGCAATTAAAAAAATGCAAAGGCTTTTCTATTACAGCTTGGCTCACACTTATTGCTATAACCAGTAACCTTCTGTAGAATCTAACCCTTTTTCTGTTTCCCAAACATCACTTCCACCACTTTTCTTCTCACCCCTTTGAAAAGCTCATTTAGCTTCCTTTCTGATTTCCAGTCTACTAGGTGCTTTCCTGCCTGGAGACATTTTTAATCCTGGGAAATGTCTACAAATTATTTAAAGGAAGTCACTATATCTGTCTTGTGTGGTTCTTCTGTTTATGGAGGAAAACAAGCAAAGGGCCCATCGTTAAATGTCTAAGTTTGATCATTTCAAATGTTAAGAATCGACTAAAATAGGATGATAATGGGATAGAGAAGTATGGGTGGCCAGAAGAGGGTTCTTTTGGGAGATGGTCAGCTGAGGTTTTAAGTGAAATGGGAGAAATCAGATACAGATGTAAGTCAAGGATATATTTTGCAGTAGCAAATGCAAATGCCCTGAGGTGAAAAGAATTTGGTGGCTTGGAAGATCAGCAAGAGGCCAGATGACAGCTAATAGGCTCTCTCAAGAAGAAACTTAGCTCTGTAATGTCATGATGCAATGATCAAATGTTAAAAAAAGAAGAAACTTAAATGATCTATAATGCTGCTGGACTAATGGATATGCCATGAGTGGTTGTGGTCATTGCAAATTAAGTGCTTTATTTCTCTGCAGCCAGGTTGGGTGTTTGTCACAATCTGGGTATGCAAATTGAGGCAGTTCAAAACTGAATCTGAGATGAAATAATATGCACCCCAGAGAGGTTAAGTAATTTACCCAGGGTCACACAGCTGGCTAATAAGTTAATTTAGTGAAAATGACCATTTGTAGGATGGTACTCTCTGCCTCTTTATGGACTCAATATAATTTAACAAAGGTCGCTTTTTCTTAAAAACAAGCCCTGTATGAAAGTTCTGTATGAAACTGTGGTCCAGAGCACACCATCATTATGTGTTATTTCCTTTTATGAACATTGGTAAAATTCTAGATCAGGGATCCTTAATTTTTGATTTTTACCTAAAGCTAAATATGAGCCGAAAATCTCTTACCCTTAAAGGAGACCAAATAACATTATCCCCTCTGGGCCAGGCATTGAAATCAGTGAAACACTCAGAGTTCTGGGTTCTGACCTGTTTATCTCTTTGGGCCAACATTTGGGACAGACGGCCTCTCAGTTTTGGATGTCCCTGCCAAGGTTGGTAACTGTGCTTCACCTCCCTATCCCTTTGGGCCCCAAACAGCAACCAAATTAACAGAGGCCTTGAATCTGGGTTAAGTGTGAAAATTCTCTGAATGGAATCAAATCTTTTTAAAACATTAGAAAAAAAAATGGAGATGGGAGTGAAATATTTTCGGTAGCTATACAATGGCAAAGACTGAACTAATTCCAGCTATTATGATATAACTAGCCATCACTGCACTGGTACTAAACTCTCTCATGGAGAAATTCTAGCTGAAAATTGAAATACAAAAGAGAGAAAGAGAGAGTGAGAGAATCAGAAAGGCACCTAGTAGCAGCATGGCCTGGTAGAGTAGCAGTTTGGGCAGTTCCCTTGGCCAAGGCAGTCCACATTCATTCCCCAGAACCCGGGTTCTTGGCCCCAGAGTTGGGGTCAGTGGGTAGTGGGGGAATTGGGGAGAACAACCAAGATATGCAATTAAATAAGATAAATAAATTACTTCCTCCTCTCTCTTCCTGCCTGTCTGTATCTGCTCACCTTCATTCCTGTCTGCTCTTTTCCTTATTAAAAAAAAAACAAAAACAAAAACAAAGGACCCCAATCCTTCTCTGCTCTCTCTGATGACATTCAGGTTCTCAGTCCTTTTCAGCATCTGAAATCTATCTTCTCATCAGCAAGTTTCTCTCTCCTTTTTTACACTGTTTGTGGGAGTATAAATGAGTCATTCCTTCACAAGAACAATTTTGCTACTAGCTATCAAAAAACTCTAAAATCTATGTAGACTTTGACCCAACAATTATCCTTCTAAGATTTGATCATAAGTAAATCAGATACCTACAACATTTTTAATAAGATTTTATATATGTCCAGACAGCAACTTTATGATAATCAAATACTGAAAATAACCTAAAGAAGACAAGAATCTCCCAACATGTGTTCTCCAGAAAATTGGTCTCCTAATATTCTACACACATGCACACACGCACACACGCACACATACACACAGTTTTGTGGTTAAATAAATTTGAGACGCATATACTATAATCCCACTTTTGAAGAATTACAAAACATGTTGGCAAAGATCTCAAAGAATTCCTGCAGTGAAGAAATCTATTTAACCATGTTAACTAGTGTTTCTCAAATTATTTGGCTATGGAACCACTTTATTAAATAACACATCCTAATATACTCCAGAAATAAGTCTCTGCAAAAGTTTCATATCTATGCTATGGAACACTTGGTTGCTCCTTAAAGCAATCTTAAAGAAGATCAATTCTATGGTATAAGTATCTATGTTAAGTAGTAAACAAGCATATTACATAGCAATCAATATTTTATGAACCCAAGTTTGGGAATAAAATGAATAACATACAATTATACCCAAATAATGACAGATTTGATCTTTTAGTTATAGAATTACTATGGTTTTATTTGTTCCTCTGTGCTTTTCTAAATTTCTCAATTCTCTGTAATTTATAGAAATTAAATTAATTAGGAGGAAAACAGTATTATTTAAAAGTTTTTACTTTCAAATAGTTTCAGAGTTACTACTATAGACTAAATATTTGTATTTTTCCAAAATTCATATGTTGAAATCCAATCCCCGGGGTGATGGTATTTGGAGATGGGGCCTTTGGGAGTTGATTAGTCCTGAGAGTGGAACCATCATGAATGAGATTTGCGCCCGTATGAAATAGAACCCCAAAGCATCCCTATCCACTTTCTGACAAGTGAGACCACAGCAAAGAAACAGCCCTCTGTGAGTCCTCACCAGACACAAATCTGCTAGAACCTTGGTCTTGGACATTCCAATCTCTAGACAATGAAAACTAAGTTTCTATTTATAAGTCACCCTGTCAATGATACTTGTTATAACAATTGGGATGAACTAAGATAGTTACAGAAAGCTCGCAAAAAATAATACAGAAAAGTTTTCATATATTCTTTACCCAACCTCCCCTATAGCAACAGTTTACAAAACCAGAGTGCAATGAATGGAACCAGGAAATTAGCACTGAAAGAATACTCATTTGAATTTCACTGGTTTTCTCACTAATATCTTCTTTCTAGTTCAGGATCCGATCCAGGATTCCACATTATTCTTAGTTGTCATGATTCCTTGTTTTCTACCTTTTGTGACCATTTCTCAGTCTCTCCTTGTCTTCAATATCTTTGGTACTTTTAGAGTCTAAACTATTCCTTTGCAGAATGTTCCTTAACTTTAGTCTGTCTGAGGTAGTCTCAGTTTATAGTCACATATTTTTGACATTTGGCAAAAATATCACAGAAGTCAAGAGCAGCTCATTGCTACCAAGGAATGATTGCTTCTAGATTTACCCCATGAACAGAGCTTCTAAATAAACAAAGTATGCTCAAATATACACACAGAAATATCTTTATTTTCATATTTACCCATTATCTATCTCTTTCTATTTATCCATCACCATGACTTTCTAGCAATACCTTTTAATCCAATCAAGCTCTGTGACATTCATTCTAGTTACCAACTCTGCTTATTTGTAATTCCTTTCTCTGACCTGGCTCTCAACATCTACAACACAGTTATTTATTATTTCAATACTGGAACAAATATAAAAACTTTCAGAATTGTTAACCCAAACACCTGTGAAAAAATGAAATTTATCAACTGGAATAAGTATAATCTTCTTGTGGAATTATTTTTTTTTCTTTATCTTAATAACAATAAAGTATTTAATTTAACAATAAAGTATTTAATTTTCAGCATAGGTTGATTCTTGTCTTCTCACATTTTTGGCCTAGTTATGTTACTAATTTGTCATACAACTGGGTTCATTTTTGTTATTTGTCTTTCACTGGGAATCTCCTTCCATCCTAGTTGACTTAAGCTTCTTAAATTTATTTTGGAGATATGCTAAATATACCTAAGAATTAGATATGTATTTAAAGTATACACAGAAAAAAAGTCATCTCCTCAACCCTGCTACCCCCGCTTATTCCCCCCATTCTTTCCAACTTTTCCCACCTACCACCTCTCATTAGCTAATAACATTAGTTTCTAGTTTTTCTTTTCAGTATTTCTTTTGCATAAATAAGAAGATACCTACATGTTTTCTTTTATCTCCTTTCTTATTTGTAACATGCTATGTTTTTTATACTTTACACTTTGCATTTTTTAATTTGATAGCATATCCCAGAAATCACTCCATCTCTTTTTACATTTAGGTATCACTCCCTTGAATGAATATGACATAGTTTATTCAACCATTCTTTCATGTATGAGCATATAAGTTCATTCTAATATTTTGCAGTTACCAGTAATGCTGAAATGGATAAACTTGAGCACATATATTTGTGTGTTTTTAGACATATGTCTTCAGGACAGATTCCTAGAAGTGAAATTGTCAGTTCAAAAAGTAAGTGTATATGAAGTTTTATTAGGCATTGCCATATAATCTCAAAAATGGTTCTAACAATATGCATTCCCATCAGCAATGTATGAGACTAACGGTTTCTCTACAGAATGTGTTTGCTGTTTAATTTTCACCAATTCAGCAAATGAAAAAAAATTTGTAATTCAAATGTCATTTGAATTTTCATTTCCCTAACATTTATTGGTGGATTTGAACATATTTTCATATATTTAAGAGCCACTTTATTATCTTTTTTGTGAATTGTCTGTCTTCGTTCATTTTTATTTCATGATTTGGTTCTTTATCCTTCAGGGGAGTTTTGTTTTACATTTTTGTTTTTTTAGGATTACATGGCAAGCTTATTAGAAGCAGCAGCAGTGAGTTTAAGCTCCCTGTAGGCAGGGAAAGTTACAGGAAGAAGGAACACATTCATGAATATATGACGCCAAATTCATCAGATCACCCGTGTGGAGGCAAATCTATCCTTCAATTTTTAAGAGTTTTTATGTAGCAAGTGGATTAGACCTTTGCAATATATGTTGTAAATATTTTTCCCAATTTGCTGGTTATTTTCTGCCTTTTAAAACATTTTTGTGCTCTGTGAAACTTTAATTTTATGTAGTCAAATTTATCAAACCTTTTTTTTGGTCTCTTAAGTATTGTTATAGATATTTGAATGTGTGCCTATGCCATATCTGAAAGATGTAGCCACTATTTTAGCATGAAGGGAAGACAGAATTTATTCCAGAATATTTTAAACCTGAGAGAAAATAGGAAAGTGGAAAATGCAAGGACTCTGTAATCAGGTAGAGTCTATGCCCACCTTGTTCATTTTCATCTTTTTAGCTGTGAGAGATTTGAAAGGTATTTAACCTCTCAGACTTTAGTTTTTCTCATTTGTAAAATGGGATGGTAAAACTGACCTTGTGATACTATGAGAATTTGAAGTTCTTGTTTCAATGTTTGGCACTAAGGAGATGTTTTGTGAATATTATATTCATAATACATCTAATTCTAGGTGGTAAAGACTGAAAAGTTCAGGAGATGTATCTGATAATTTGGTCTCAATATGATCTCATCAAAACTCCACCACATATGTGAGCAAAGAACTTCAGAGATTTTCGCTCACTCACTGTACGTTCATCAAAATTGTTCTCTCTGCCTTCTGAGATACTCTTATCTTTTGAAATGCTATCATCTCTGTCTTATAATGAACTTGGAGAAACATTGAAAGGATGAAAGAGTTCACATCCATAAGGCACACTGACCTGGCAGATAAGAACGTCAAAATAAGATCCAGAAAGGATTCTAATTAACCCAATTTATTATCACTTTATCTCTTCAAAAACCTTTCCTGCCCTCAGCTCCAAGTTCAAAGTTTCGTGGGTACTCCCATAGGATGCATATCCTGTAGAACCAGGAATCTTCAGCTGACACTGGTTAGTGTCAGTACCACAATGGTACTCACTGGAATCCCTATTGCCAAATGCACTCTTCCTTTCACAGGCAATTCCTGTGCAGTTTCCTTGTGAAGTGAAACAGATGCCTGGAAGGAAGTCTGATGTCATCTTTGTTTTCAATACCATTCAAAGCAAACAGAACCAAGACTATTCCCTTAATCCTTTGGCAGCTGCTTCTAAATTATTCGAATGTGATGAAGGTCTCATCTACCAATAACTGAGTGGGGTGGATGTGTGTTTTTATAGAGCACAGATGTTTTACAGGGCAAAAAAGAAAAACTGTCTGTGGGCCCCATAGATGGGAATGAATTTTCTTCCAGTTAACTGCTGTTTGTTTTTCTCGTTGCCTTAGCTACAAAGAGGTGATAAGGATATAGTTGCCCTCCCACCCTTTTGCAATTCCTTAGGTGCTTCAGGGCACATGCAAATGGTGGAAGGGAAAAAGAGTGGAAGGAACAAATGAAGGGCAGCTACTTTTGGTTGCTCTTCTAAGGTCTGGGCACTGCACTAGTTACTTAGAGATGTATTATTTCAGTGGTTCATTGCCAAGGGAATACCTACTCACCATCCCCAGTGGTAATTTGAACATCTGTGCTGTCACTTTTTGCTATAATAATTGAAGAATACTACTGACGTATGTACCGATTAAAAGTGAATATTTGAATGTATCTTGGTGGGGTGGTGGTTGGGTAAGCCACCTGAGGCCAGCATAGTCCACGTATATCCCAAAGACTTGGTTTAAAGTCCTCGGGTTGGGGGGGACAACCAAGATGAACAACTAAATACAATAAATTAGATGGTTCTTCCTTCTCTCTCCTCTTACCTGCCTGCTTACTCACCTTCATTTCTGCCTAAATCTTTCCTTTAAAAATAAATGCATAAATACAAAATAAATACCGAAATAAAAAATATTTCTCTGTCCAAGTTTCCTGGCACAAAACCCACTAAGACCTCTTGAGTGATAATATTGTCTTTTGTATTCTAATGAGATGACTCTTGCAAGAAGTGGGGGTTGGGATGGGGGGTGCATCTGGTGATGGGGAGGTCACAAGAAAGGCGGTCCTAAAGGTTTCAGGGTTGGGGCTGGTGGCAGAAACAACAGCCTTAATAAGAAGATTTCAGTCCCAGTCCCCAATCACTGGGGAGGAGGAAAGGGGCTGAAGAATGAGTTCAATCACCAATGACCAATGATTAAACTATTCATGTCTATGTAACAAATCCCCATAATATCTCTAACTGTTGGGGATTGGAGAACTTTTAAGTGAACACATCTCTGTACTAGAAGGGTACTGCACCCACAGTGGGCATGGAAGGTCTATGTCTCTCTGCTTCCCAGACCTTGCCTTCGGCATCTCTTCTATTTGGCTGTTGCTACATTGCATCCTTTATACTACATCTGGATTTGTAAGCGTAATACTTGCCTGAGTTCTCTGTGTCCTTCTTGGAAATGATTGAATTTGTTGTGGGGAGCAAAGGAGTGGGATATTGTTAACTCTCAAATTTGTAGTCAGTTTGGCAGAAATGTGGGGATCTTGGAACCTCCATTTGCAGTTGGCGTCTGACATGGGGTTATCTTCTAGGACTGAGTTCTTAATCTGTGGACTCGAGATAGTTAATGTCAGAATTGAACTGAATTGTTGGGTACCCAATTGGTGTTGGAGAATTGGTTGTTGAGCTAGGAAAAAATAACCCAACACAGGTAGGACCTAAGCTATATTGTGCTGGATACAATGCAATGATTGAAACATTTGTGAACGAGGAAGAATTGTCCTCCATCCCACCTGATTTTCAAAGCGAGTACAGGTGAAAAGCTGTTTATAATTATCTGAGCCTACAACCTGATTTATCTTATTCACCAATTTTTTTTAAGGAAAATTTTAGGCAGAGGCAGGAATGAAGATAAGTAGGCAGGCAGGAAGAGAGAGGCAGAAGTATTTAATGTTATTTTTCTATAGTTGTTCATATTTGTTGTTCCCCCCAGCCCCAGGTCTGGAACCTGGGACCTTGGGATGTATGTGGGACTACTCCCAGGGTGTACTGGACCACTAGGTCACCAGAGCATGCCCATCAATTATGTTTTGTATGGTGTTTATATACATAGAACTTTCTAGAAATGTAAACTGAGGGATAATTGTACTTTATTTTGTACTCTATGTACTTGAGTTGTTAATAGACGACACCTCTATTGGTCTGCATTTGCACCTGACACATGCGGTAAAAAAATGCAGGTGCATATCTTAGACCACTTTATTATACTGTCTAATTTTGTTTAAGCATTTATACAGTGTTTTATCAAAAGTTACTTTTCTTTTATATCTTGTTGTTGTTTTTTTTAAATCACAGGTGGGCATTATATTGATTTGTTTATGTGCATCTGAGACTATGTTATTATGAATTTTATTTCAGGATAATAAAGAATACATTGCAGATGTTTGTAATAAGTTGAAGCATTTGTTTTAAAAGGGTTGAGACTCACTGTATTATTTCACCAACTCTTCATAGTGATTTTGAGAGACTCTTTTATTAGTCTCATTTTATAGAGGCACTCTGATCTATGCAGATCAGAGTGGTTCTATCTCTTGGCCCAAATCACACAGCTGGTAACAGGTAAATTCAAGATTCAAACTATTTTGGTTGGCGGCTATATCCCAAATTTAGTCAAAATAAGAAAACAATGGAGAGAAGTATGGATTAAGAAGATGGATAGAGAAGGCAAAAAAGAAAGAGGAAACAAAGTGTTGAGGAGAAAAAATATGTAAATCAAGTTTCACTTCAAATGTTGAATTCTAGTGAGTAATGTAAATACATGTAAACGTTTTTCAGTAATAAATATTACTTAATGCCTGCTACATACAATGTAATTTCACACACTGAGGTTACGCAAATATATTTTTAAGCGTGTGGCACAATACTACTCTCGAGAAATGTGTAGTTGCAAGATAGAAACTATTCATTTAAAAAAAATAAGCAAACAAAAACGAAACAATGTAATCCAATTTACATTAAGTGCAAAAGGAGAGGGTCAACATCATCTTCCATTTGATTCAGAGCCTAGTTTCTAGTCTTTTCCTTCTTATTCCATAACCGAAGAAGTGGGAACCAAATGTAATATGCTCAGTGAAAACTTTATGTGACGGGCACCACATTTTACCCACTTAAGTAAAGATGATTCTCAAGTCTGAGTCTCATTCTAGCTCGAGAAGATACAACTTACTGCCAGTTTCTACAGGGGAATCCAGGTTTCTTTTGGTGGAGTGCGTACATGAATTTTTACTGGAAGAAAATACTTGAGTCTCAAAAAGTAAGGATCAGTTAGGTACCAGTAAATAGATCATGCTTTGTGCCATGTCCCAAAGTGGACTTACCATCATTTCTAGAGTTGACACCAGGGCCAACTGGAGAATCATCAGGTGGTCAGGTGGGGGTGGGTTTCAGCATGGGACCAGGATGGGGTGTAACACCCCCACTGGGGAAAACTGCATCCCTGTCTGGCAATTTGGAGCTAGTATGTTAGGTGTGTCTGTCCAAATTAACTTCTAGAAAGCTGTGATTGAAATCAGGGCAGAATTTCAAATCAGACAATACGCTGGGATAACATTGCTAACCCCAGGCAGTAATCCTATATAAAAGCCATTGCCACCACAGCTGGGATGAGCGCCCCACTTCTTGATTCTATCTGATGCTACCAGTTTTTGGCCATCCCCACTCCTCAATGGGACCTAGGACTGATTTAAAGGGAAACTATAGTGTCTTGGTCACAGGCTGTTTCCCTTTGAAGACTCACTGGCAGATGCAGATTTCTTTGAACCTAATGAAGCTTAAGCTTCAGGGCCTCTCATTTGGTCTCTCCTAAGATCTAGGGAAAGAGTCAACAATATGTTCACAGGACCATAAGTTTTCATAGCATCAGGGTATTTTCAGCTCTAGCTAGGAACTTAAGACAGGTATATACTCAGTTTGGATGTCATGGATATATTTTTGTGGTTCACACACTTAAAAAATGTTGTAACCTTGGTTGTCGTGTTTGTTTCATTTTATTTTTGAGATACAATTGACATAAAACTTTAGTTTCAGGTATCAAATCATTATATATATATATATGTGTGTGTGTGTGTGTGTGTGTGTGTGTGTGTGTGTATATATATATATTGCCAAATGATCTCTCACTTCTGTACAGGTTAAGATCAAAGTGGTTTCAGGAACATCCTTTCACTGAGTATGTTGGCTCGCCCATCATCAAATATGTCATTAAGATGCAAAGCTCGTACGCATGCATGGCACGATCAAAGTGTCAAACAGTGCCTGGCATCAGATGCTTATAGTTAATCTAGAGAAGCAAAGTGTGAAACATTTTTATCCAGAAGTTGGTCTGTGGAAAATTCTTCCAAATCTTAGAGTTCAGATATAAAAGACATTTTTGGTGGCTATCTCAAATTTCACAACAGTAAAAATAAAATGTTATAGATGTTACCCATCACAGCTGGTGTAGCTTAAAATACTTTTTTTCCTAATCAGCCAAACATAAAAGTCACTTTTTGGTGAGAGAAAAAGATTGAATTATCTTTCTCTGCTTTTCTGAGAAAATATTACAAAATTGTTGTCAAATGGTTACTCAGAATATTGATCCCAAGCATTCAAGAAATGAAACAGTATCAGAAAGGTCCTGAACACCCATTCCAACAGGTGGCAGGGGTGCAGGGTGCGGGAGGTGAGGATTGAGGAATGAGAGTGGGCTTACCCACATCACCAAGCAATTTGGGAACGCCAGCTGGGTGTCCCCCAATTCAACTGGAATCTGGCACCATCTACTCAGAGAGAGCATTAGAACCCAGAGTTCAGTCAGTTCCACAAAGGATACCTCCCCAGTCCCTGCAAACCAGTTCTTGTTACAGGTTATCACAAGGGCTTCTGACTCACCCAGTATGAATTGGAGTTCAATTAACTTATTATAGCAGCTCACAGAACTCAGAGAAACATTTTACTTATACTCCATTACTAGTTTGTCACAAAAAGTATAACTCAGAAACAGCCAGATGAAAAAGATGCAAAGGGCAAAGTATGGATAAATGGCAGGAGCTTCCATGGTCTCTCTGAACACATTGCTCTCTCAGTACCCCCAGGTGTTTACTAACCTGGAAGCTCTCTGAAACCTGTCCTTTCAGATTTTTAGGAAGACTTCATTACACAAGCATGATTGATTAATTCATTGGCCATTGGTGACTGATCTCAACCTCTGGTCCCTCTTCTCACCCCAGAGGTCAGGGATGGTACTGAAGCTTCCAACCTTTTAACTGTCACTCAGATGGCTCTCTTGGCAACCAGCCCCCATCACTAGGTTGATCCAAAAGTTACCTTATTAATACAACAAAAAGACATCTTTATTGGCCTCTTCACTTAGGAAATCCCAAGGGTTTTAGGGGCTTTGTGCCAGAAACAGGAATGAAGACTGAATACATATTTCTTATCAGAAAGTGGGTTGGACAGTTAATAAAATGATTGTGTTTTTTTTTCTGAATTGCGTGGTGTTTGGCTTATTGTCATATTTTTAAGATGTATAGCTTGCCGTGAATTATATTCTTACTAAAAATCAATATTTACCTTTGTACCTAACTTTGTGTTAGTGATTTTATATCACTTTTGTTAAAGAAAGTCTCTTGAATTGCACAAGTTTCTGGTCTCACACAACTTAAAGTCACCCTTTGAGACCTAGGTTAGCTCTTTTCAAAGTGCTGTTGTGTTTGTCTCATATGGTACCAGCAGACGGGAAGTATAATTAATGGTGAGAATTTCTAGGGTGACAGATTTGAGATCAATTTAAGAAAAATATTTTAATAGAGTCTTCCAAAAATGAACAGGGGAGCTATCAGGAGTCGTGAGTTCCATGTGACAGTGGGGAGATTTACGTAAGAGCTGCAGTCACTTGCCATGGCCATTGTGGAGTGAACCCAAGCTGGGACGAATGGTTGGGTGTAATGAGCTTTCAGATAGACTTTGATGCAGAGACTCTGCTTCTTGTCGGTTGGACCTTCCTTGTGCCCCCAAGATTGTTCACATAGTAGAATCCGAGGGAGACAGGTGGGAGTAATGAGGACAGAAAACAAGGAACACAATAATCTTTTATGAAGAAGAACTGAGGGCTCAGAAGTGAGATTACTAGGATGGCATGTTCAGCAGTTGAGAGGGAATCCACAGCAGACAGTTTCTAGAAATACCTTCTACAAGCTTTCCAAAGACCTAATCACATCCTCAGGGAAAGGCCCAACTTCTCACTAACTGTGGAAGCCCATTAACCTTTTCAAGGGGTCACTTCCTCATCATGTTCCCAACGTGCCACCCAGAAAATCTAACTGAACATCGGTTTTGCTTTTCCTCTTGCTTAACTGTTTTAAATGTCCTTGAACTGCATTTCTCCACCAGGCTTAATTTTATGGGTTGTGGATTACATTTACTGCTCAGCACTTCTTGCTCAACCCTGGACAACTGCAGACCTACCGAGTTGTTAACTCACATGGTCAGCATTAATGTCGGAGACTAACTCTACCAAATGACTGTAGCGTAGAGCGATTAACACCTGGCCTTAGAGTGTCCCAATGAAATCAGCACTTCGGTTCTTCTTTTTCACCCAACAAAACCCAGAAGGAGTAGACGAGTAATGACTTGGGTTAATTGCGCTTATCTTCCAAAAAGTTCAAATGTCTATCCCAGTCTGAGTAGCTGCCTTATCTTGGAAAATTGTTTTTGAAAGCTGCAGAGTGGCCACTTTGCCCATCTTACTGAATTCCAGGGAAAGATTGTGACACCTTCAAGGCCACACAGAAAGCCAGTAGGTTAGTCTGCTCCAATTTTTGTCCACTTACTCAAGTCACTTAGGAGAATTCCAAACTTGTGGAAGCTACAAAAAGCTTTGGATTCACAGAATCATAAAGTTGAAAAGGAAACTTGAAAGTCACTTGTTATTTGCATTTCTACATAACCTGCTGATGTATGATCTCTAGACAAAGCTGATGTCACCTTATCTACTGATAAGAATGAAAACCCCACTCCTGCCAGGTGAATAAATCCAAGAGAGTAGACCTCAGTGATCCTAACAGGTCTCGGAAGGGTCCTGGATGTCATTCTGAAAGAGTTCCCAATTCACTGCTAATAAATCTGTCAGCTTTTCTGGGTCTTTTTCTCATTTTGTCAGCTCTATTGATGTAGATTGTTGTTCTGTGAAAGTCTGATACTTGTTGGAATGCTCAGGTTAAGAATGTCAGCAATTCTATTTAGGAGGAGGATGATCTGCAGCAACTAGGAGAAGGGAGAAAATTCTGCAATGTCCTCTTCTGATTCATTCAACGGTCCCTCCCACCATTCCTGTGAAGGGGAGGTTGACAAATTCCCAATATCAAAACCAGCTGTCAGAACAACATAAGGTAATAGCTGTCCTTGTCAAATGCACCAATTAATTCACCTGACTGTCAATGCTGGGATAATTGATAGACTCCACAATCTGGCTGAGTAATGAAAGTCGAAGGCATTACTAAGTCCATTTCACCTCCTCACATCTAGTAGTGAAACTGGGACTGTCAGAGCTAGACAATATCAATCAACCTTTGCAGCTTGAATGTTTTCTACAGTATATTTGTAGAGAGGGGAAGGGAGGCTCCCTAATCAACTGTATCTGTTACTATGTGACCAGTTCCCAAGAACATTATCAAACAATGTTTGAAGGAAAATATGGCAGATGGTAAACATTTTATGGGTTTATTCTGAGGTTTGTTTGCATGCAGACATCTTACTGCTTAAGGATGCCACTTAAGATTTGCAGTAGCTTGGACTTTTCTGCATACTGACTTTGCTAGAAATAGAAAATCAGGATCAACAGAAATAGTTTAAATCAACAGAAGGCTAGCCACCAGATTGGGAAGGAAGTATTTCTTAACAGAATAATCTAGTGATTACCATGTAATGATAATACTCTCATGGTTAGAGAACTTTGTTGAACATATGATGCTATAAAACATTGTAGAAGTCCAGGATAATAGTCACAATTAGATGGTTCTGACAGGGGGCTCCAAATACACTGAATGCTTAGAAAAGCAGAGGGTCATGTCAAGGAGGTCAACTAAGAAGGAGGGAGTAAGTATACTAGTTTTAAGCAAACAAGATGTCACATAGAAGGATCCTAAGATCTCTACCCAAAATAAGTTATGTATAGCACAGTGACTATAGTTGATAATACTATATTGCACATTTGAAAGTTACTGAGAGAATAAATATTAAATATTCTCAATATAAGAAAAAAGTTACAACTCTTACAGAGACATATGTTAACTAGACTTATGATTATTTTGTCATGTAGACAAGTATTAAAACATTATACAGTATACCTGAAGCTAATATATGTCAAAGATATCTAATTTTTCTTTTTTAAAGAAAAGCTACAGGCAAGAATGAAGGCAAGCAGGCAGGCAGGCAGGCAGGCAGGCAGGAAGAGAGAGGTGGAAGAAACATTCATTTATTTTATTTAGTTGTTCGTCTTAGTTCCCCCCACCTCACACCTTTTATCCTCTCTTGAACCTGGGTCCTTGGGATGTATGTAGATTATATCCAGTGGCCTTACCTCAATTTAAAAAAAAAAAAAGAAAGTTAAAGATTTAAAAAATAAAGCTCTATGCATGTGAACTCTGGTTTACGCATTCTAATGCTGCCATGTTTCTTATATTAATTTATAGTCTTTGCTGATTACATATCATGCTCAGTTCAAGGTAATTGTAATAGCAATAATACAATTTATGGAGCATTTCCTGTGTTCAGACACTTTGCTTAAACTTCATTTATGTTTTCTCATTTAATTCTCACAACCACCTTTTGAAGGAGATATAAGTGAGTAAATATCTTTTTGAGCCTAATAGAAAGACACTTGCTTTCACCACTTCAATTTTCCTCATTCTTCTCTCCCAAAGAGGAAGGCTTCTTTCTCACTGCTAGGGTGATTAAACACAGATCTAATGAATAAGATACTGAAAGAGCGGCAAGAGACATGAAAGTGAGGAGACAACTGGAATGATGTCTTGTTCATGCTGTTGGGATGAGTTTAGCATTTTAGGAGTTTTTGAGGAGAGAGGCTTAGAGAAGCTGCAGAGAGTAAATTAAGTAGGCAAGAGTGTAGAAGGATGGAATAAATATTGCTGTCAAGCAAGTATTTAAATCCTCTATAAAGTCCTTTAAGGGATGCCAGCAAAAATTAGAATATCTTTCAACTACTTATGAGCTGTTGAAATCAGTGCTTATTATATGTGACATAGCTATATGATCTCTTGAGTTGATTTAAAGTATAAATATTACTCATTGAAATACACAGACATTAGAACTCACAAAAATTTCATAATTCATCCAAAGCTCTCTGTACATTTATGAAACTGATTCAGTGGTATGGTGGAAAATACTCATTTTTGCATTGTTACCTTTGCCATTCTGGAACAGTCTCATCTTCAAGGATTTGCCTTGGCCACTTACACCAATAATTCTCAAAGCTTCAACTCAGAATCTAACTGCTTTTCTCTCAGTAATAATGACACTTTCAAGCAGCAAATGCTTGCTATATGACAGGCAATGTCGAACAATTGATTGTGTTTTTTCACTTAATTCTCACATAATCCCTAAAATGGGGATTGTTATTTCCAACAGACAGACGAGAAAGTTGAGACTTCAGCAGATTAGGAAACTGACCCAAGTTTGCTCAGCATATCGTGAGCCTAAAGTTGAACCGATTTCTGCCTCCCTGTTTTTCTTTAAGGCTATTTTGATGCTTCGGGTAAATCAGTATTGTTACTGTTGGGAGGGAAGGATCTTGAATCTTGCTCATTAACATTCTATGCATCCTTTCACCGTGGCCTGTTTTCCTTCTGATTGCTGTGTTGCCTGTTGGTCTAAAATGGCTGCAGCATTGGAATAACCTGTGTACTCAGAGGAGAGAAATGTCAAGCAAGAGTAAGCGTGAATTCTGGGCAGGCTGGGGTGCAGGGGATCCAGCATTGGGGATTAGATTCCTTGCAACAGCTGATTGATAAACTAGGATTTGTCTAGCCAGGCAGTCCTCAATTTGGATTTGTCAGGATCAGGAAGATTTGTTTTCTTCTGTAGTAATGTGAGGCTCAGGGTGAGTTCAGTGTAACGTTTGTTCACCTTGTCTACGATCTTTAAAATCCTGACCAAGTTTCTCAAGCCACCCACCTAAGAAAACATCAGCTTAGATTTGTATAGTGTCTTCCAATGGAAAGAGTTTCTCTTGGAAAGTAAAACAAACTTTCTATACTTGCTCTAGGCTGAAGTTTATTTATTATTTGTTTATTTATTTATTTATACTTATTTATTTATTTGAAGCAGGAAACAAGAGAGAAGAGGAAGAAGAAATCTGCTGTTGTTTTAGTTATTTATTTTGGTTGTTCCTTTCCTTGCCCTAGATCTTGAACCTGGTTCCTTGGGCTTTCTGTGAACTATAGTGGAGCTACAGATTTAACAGCCACCAGGATGTACTGAGTGAGTGAAATTCTTTAACGAAAACAGAAACAAAAACAAACAACCAAAGAAAAAAAGTAAAAGAAAGAGGAAAAAGCACAAGAAAATAAGGGTCTTGTCTTGATCTTTTCCTCAAGGATCATTGACTAAGAGGTCTCCAAACTGGACCAAGTTCCTTGTATCAATGAAAAGTAAATATTTGGTACCTAGAAAAAAATCATCCCTCCTCTTTTCCCCCATCATCCCAATTCCTTTCCTTTCATTTTATTTTTACATTGGCCAACTGAAGCAGTCATGTTCAGAGTTAAATGTGTTGTCTTAAACAGGCATCACATCCATCAATTAACACTCTGCCTTCTGTGCTAAAGGAATGATCTCCAAGTTCATCTTGATTAATTTTTCTCTCTACCTCATTAACCAGGCTAGATACAGCAGAGACTTTTCGTGTTTAATGGTAACCATCTTACACACATTCTGATTCTTTTGAATGCACACATGACTATTTATAGAGGCCCACGAACATCCATTGACAATTTTTGCATTGAAAACACTCAGATTACAACAGCGATACATGTCCTTGTAAGACAGAAGTGCTTTTAAAAAGTGAAATCCCTTAATGGAATTTCTTTTCAATGCATAATCAAGAGTCAAATCACACCATATATACACATATATATGTGCATATATGTATATGTATTGCTGTAGTTTGAGTTTTTTTACTTGGATTTTTCTCAACTCCGAGTGGGCAGTGATAAGAGACACATTAATAACTGACAGCTTTCTTTAAACCCTTTATTACTAATAAAATTCTTACAGTGTTACAGCGCACTTAACTTTTATAGCATGTTCACACTTAATTTCTTAATTGTTCCTCAGGTGAAACTATAGGATTTTATCGGACAGACTCCTGGCCACAAAGTTTGCAGAAATAAAATCCTTATATATTTCTCTGTGTTTACTTGCTTATTTTCTGGCTTTCTCCTCTGAATGCAAACTTGATATGGGCAGAGAAGTATGCATGTCTATGTTATGATTATTTCCCTCTGACATGGAGTAAGGCTCAATAAATATTTGCATACAAATAAACAAATAATTCTAAATAGTTTTGTTTTCTGGATTATTCGCAGTTTGGATTTTCAAAAAATCTACATAGATTTATTGCTGCTATGTATAAAATTCTTGACTTTTTAAATAAAACATAATAAAGCTATTTCTTGGGAGCACAATATTATATTTGAATCATTGCCAATTACTTTGTTGTATGTTTCAACATCATGATTTTAGGACTCAAGATATAATAGGCTTTATGCCTCGCCTCTGACTTAAACATTCATTTAATTCCATTTGAATCTTTGAGTTTTGCTTTAAAGAATCAGTGAATTGCCAATTTTATTTCAGAAAATATATCTCCAGGCTACATTTCAAAATGGTTTGCAAAACAAAGACATGGTCCCAATGCACAAGGATCTGTAATCACATTCCTTGATGTCAATGCATATCACTTTTTTTTTTTTTTTTAAAGGAACGGTGCAGGCAGGAATGAAGGTGAGCAGGCAGGCAGGCAGAAAGAAAGAGGAAGAAGATGGATTTTGTTTTATTTCCATTTTAGTTGTTCACACTGGTTGTCCCCACCCAACTTACCCAACCTGAGACTCGAACCCAATAGTATGTGGTCTGTACCCAGAGGTGATTGACCTAACCGCTGCTCCACCAGGGCATGCCACTGCATATCATTTTTTCATCTGCTTCTGTTGTGTAAAATTATATAGTGAGTTTAGGAATAAATAATCAAGTGCATTGACAATGTATGCAAATGAGAAAGCAGGTATAGAAATAAGGTGTGTTTTATTTGCACTGTTGGGAGGTTTTGTATGTGAATTTATGGAGGACTTTTATTTTTTAAATTACATTTGATTCTCAACCAGAGTTCTTTTTGGAGGAGGTATTCTACAACCATCTGATATAAACGAAACTGAGACCTGAATGAAAATATATCTGTTAATTAAGCTTGCATTGCTAGTTAGAAGGCGAGCCAGAACCAAACTTCATCTTTCCTGATTGCTAGGTCTATACACTTCCCACCCAATCACAGATTGTCAAGAATTTGTTACAGAATGACAGGGCATACAAGTAAGCCTTGTCTGCATTCTGTGTGATAGCTCCTACTACCGTTTCAAAACAGGGCGAGAATCATTGTCTTCTCTGTTAGACAGCTGTCTGAAGTAAAATCTATAAGTATTAAATCATATAAGAGCAAAAAGTTGAGGCAAAGCTTTGCAATGTGTATTTAAGGGACATAGGAAAAACAGCAAAGATATGGCTGTCAATTCAGAAACTAACCAACTATAATCTCTATTGGACCAAGCTGCTCTCACACTGTAAGCTTTTCAGTGGTCCAAGGTATTAGCACAGGTGAAGCAAAAGCCCCAGTCTGTGCAGAATGGAATGCCAATATAGTTTCACTGTTTGTGAACCTTTTCTCAGCACAGGCTTTCCTTGAGCTTCTTGTTTGTATTAGTTTCTAGAGCCCATCTCTTGTGGCTCAGGCTTCCTATTGTCGTGGCTTTCTGAATTTTCAGGATAGGTGGTGACATTTGTGTTGATTGCTGTGTGAAAGCTTTTCATGAAAGTGCACTGCTGCTAGCCCAAGAGTCAGACAGTCCTTCCCAACAGATAAATCACATCCTGTCACTTGATTACTCAGAACTTCTCACTGTCTTCCTAATAGAACTTAAATGTTCTTATATATATGTATATATATACATACATGGATATGTATGTACATATATATGTTCATATAGATTTACATTATATAATGGGAGAATAACATATAATGTGATTATATATTAGTATATATTATTTATATATAAATTATATATATAAAAACATGAAGTGATGGATATGTCAATTAGCTATTTTGAAGGAAACTGTTCACAATGTAAACAGATATCAAATCATCACAACGGGACTTTAAATACCTTATAATTTTGATTATCAAATATACTTCCTTACTAAAATGATGAAACCCTAACTTTGACCAGTCTTCGAAGACTCTGATGATTCTGCATTTGCTCCTCCCCTCCTCACCCCTGGACTCACTGGCCATGTTTTCTGACCCTCCTTCTCCCACGAGAAGTTCTGCACTTGCCGTTCCCTCTGTCTATGCAGTTTCTCCCACATCTTCCAGAAGCTGCTGCATTCTCATCACTTCGGTCTTCAGGCAAAGGTTTTCTCATCGGAAACTCTTTTTGAGAGAGAAGAAAGGATGGCAGGAGAAAGCAGCATTTTTATTTATTTATTTTTGGATTTTTCCTTTATTTTTTAAACTTTTAATTATTTTTATTTTTGCACATTAACATAAACTCATAAGTATAGCTTCCCCATTCCTCATATGTATTTATATATATATATGTATATATGTATACATATATAAAACACACCATGCCCCCAACCAAATCTATTTCCTTTTTGTTTTTTCACCCCAAGGATAGGTCTCAAACCCAGGTCCTTGGGCTTTACATGGTCCACACGCCAGTGTCTCAGCCGCCTGAGCCACAAAGGCGTGCCATTCATCAGAAACTTTTGCTTCCTATCCTACTTCATGTCACTCTCCTACCCACACCTGCCGGTTCACTTCTGTTCCATTACTCGGCTATTTTCTTCATGGAGCTCATTTATCACAATTTGAAATTATTTTTGAAATTTGCATTTTCTGTTCTTTCTTTCCCAAAGGAATGTGAGTTCCCTAGAGGCAAGGCGGTTTCAATCCTCATTTGCTTCTGTTTTTCCAAAGTCTAGGATTAGGCCTTGCACATAGCCCATAATTTCCCATCCCGAACTTGGGTTGCGGTTACCGTGAATGACTCGCACACAAACACACTTTGCATTGTGTGCTTCTGCTGTGCCACGGACTGGGACACACTGACCCTCCCTGCACCGTATGACACCTCCACTTCTCCAGGCCCAGTTCCCTCTCCATAACTTGGCGGACAGAAGACTGCACTGCCTCTGGGTTGAAGAGATCTCCCACGCTGGGCGGCACTGACCTGTTTGAGGTCTGCCACCCTAGTCTCCACTCTGAACTAATTGGTCCAGGGACTGGTGTCTGTGTCCCCAACCCTTAATGCAGTGCCTGCTGAGTTGCCCTCAATGAAAAAAAGAAAATGTTTGTCTTCCAATGAACTGAATGAGGTCAGAATTTAGAAACTAAAGGTTATTCAACAATTTATGTTGAAAAGTGCGCAAAAATGCATTAAATGAATTGGCCCGGGGGAAAAAGGGGTGGGAGCTCAGATTTTGGCTGAATAAATGAATCAACAGAATACAGACTAGATGAACTCCATTAAGTTTAGTAATTTTCATCACTGCTCCAGAGCGCTCTGAAGCTCACTCGCAGCAGCGAAATCTTCTGGTTAAGTGTGCTGGATTTATAGTCAGTAATTCTTATGCACAGTCACACCAGTAGGACCATTAAAAAGGCCAAACCAATAGACATGCTTGCAGGCCACACTTAATAACAGCACAAACAATAAAAATAATAACCCTTACTGAGCATATGCCAAATATTGGACACTTTGGCTGTCTCATTTATTTCTAATCCTCACCACAGTTCTGTAAAGTGATGGAATCCATGTTTGCCAAATAGGAAAGCGTTCATTATGTCACAAACATTTGCAAAATGTTATATTCCTCTCAGCATGCTTATCGATGGTTATGTATATACTCCTGCCGGCCACGGGCTGGAGAGACACTGTCCCGTGGTACGCTCCAGCCAGAAAAGTAACCAGGCAATAGGATGGCGAAGGGGTGAAAAGGGCCCTCATGACCACCAAGGGTTAATCCATTTTCTGTTTGGGGGGAAATTCCCAGAAATTCGCTCAGCATGCCGATTTCTTTGGGATTCTTCAGTGCACAGTCCTCTCCCCTTTCCAACAGAGCCTCATTTGTAGCAGACATTCCCACAGTGCACCCCTACTCTCCAGCCCTGCACCCTGACAGTGACAGGCCTTATAGCAAGCAAATACCAAGACCTGGCCCTTCCAGAGTTCAGAGGTAGAGGCAGTCGGGGAGGGCAGCCACATCATGTCCTTGGCAGATGCCCTGCCTTGATGGGGGGCTGGAAGGCTTTGTAGGAAGAAGGTGGGAGCCCCGGTGTGCCCAGCTGGAAGCCGCCCGCAATTTAACACTCGCAGATGGAGACTGAGGGTGATATGATACCCCCAGCTGTCTGCCACTGCCGCCTTCAAGGCCCCCCTCGGCTGCCTGGGACTCTGGATGCTTTGGAAGGGACTGGTGAGGGGGTGGAGGGCTAATAAAGCAGCTGGTCTATTAGAAGATAAGCTTTGTGGAGAATCACACAATCATTCCGAATCCCCCTAATCCCAAACTTTATTGCCCTAGATAATAAGCTTTGGTGGCAACGCTGAATTGAAATATGGAATTGTCTGCAGGCTGGAGGCACCTGCTGTGTCACTCAGCTCAGGGCCGGCAACTGTGCCACACAATTCAGGGGCAGGTGCACGCCCGCCTGGGTTCCCAGAGGGAAGAGAGACAGCCAAAGAGGCCTGCCACCCTCCAGCCCTCGAGGGTTCCAAATACTCTTTGCCCCATAGGCCCAGCTTAGGCCTGAGAATGTTCTCTCAGTGGCTTGTGCATTAAGCTGTCTTGGGGACTTGGGAGAGAAAGAGAGGGAGGAAATATTTGTCCTTTGGGGACACTGGAGCTTAGAGAAGGGACCAGCTCTGTCTGCAGACCTCTGTGGCCAGTGGTTTATCAGCCTCTTGCTTCCTCCGGCAGTCCATTCCTGTAGGTACTTGGTCTCACCTTAGCATAGGCTGCATTCTCTTCTAGCGGAGACTTCCTCTGCCCCCTGACTGTAGTCACCGGCAGCCCTTCCCTGTCCTCTCCTCCCTGATGCCTTCTGTGCCCCCACCAACATGCATGCGTCTTCTCTTACGTGCCTCTTGATTCTTAGCTGGAATTTCTATCATTGATGAATCAAATCATCAATGAATCGCTTCTACTCCTGTCTTGTGCCCCAGACGACTAGGAAATCTTTGAGGCAGGGGACCTTATCCGGACCATCTATTTGTTTTCTATATCTGAGATGATGAAAAGATTGAAAGCATAAAAATAAAAAAGACTTGAAGGAACCGAAAGGCACATCTCTACATACTCACAAGAAGAGAAATTCAAAGCATATTGTTAAGTGAAAATGATGTAAGGTAACAGTGTCAAAGTTATTTGATGCTAAGAAAATAACACTTGCGTAATGATTAGGTCAGGGAGGACTACTTGGAAAATGGAGGCGATGGATGAAAAGGAGACTTACATTACACTTTAAATCCTCTGTAAAACCAATTTTTAGCATCTGGGAACAATACCTTTTACCAAGGTAGAAACAAGTACTCTTGCAAGGAGAGTATAATGCAGGAATAAACAAACAGACCATGCTTAGGTTAAGTTTCGGCGTCTTACTCATTGCCCAAACTCCATCTCGACTGAAGGGAGGTGATCACCCGAAGCACTGACCACAGATAAAGGGTTTGTGTGACAGGAGCTCCCTCAATGCCGATGAATATTTGGGGTTGGAACAGGAACTTCTCAGCTTCCTTCACTGAGCTGAGAAGCTCTAGATGGACGCTTGGAAGGTGAAATGCAGGAACCCAAAGTCCACTCCAGAATGCAATCATGGGTGGTGGGCGGGAAGAAGCAAAAGTGACATTTAATGAACCTCTGTTCGAAGAATAATAAATCCAGTAAGAGATGTCTTTAATGAAACCTCTCAGCTTTTCCTAATTGTTCTGATTAGGACAAAAAGAGGTTCAAATTCCCCTTATTAATATGTTCTTTCTTACTCCTTTCTTCCCTCCTCTCCTCCCTCCTCTTCTCTCTCTCTTCCTTCCTTTCCCCTCCTGCATTATAGATGCCCTTTCTAGGTTTGCCCTCCCTCAGATGAACATGACTTAAATTATTTGGCTCCCTCTCTCATAGTGTATTGATTACTTCCCTGTTCTCATAAACAACCCCTCGACACCTCTCCAGGGGACTGACTGCACTAGATTAAATTAAGAGCAATCTTGGCTTTTAACATGGCCTCTCCACCAAGCAGTTGCCTTGCAAGAGTGATTCATGAGTTTAGTTTATCATACTAATAGCCTCTAGTAAGGCTGACCCCTTCTTCCAACACAGATTTTGGCTACATAGACTGAGTTTGGGGAACTTTGGTTAAGGTTGGATATATTCCCAAATACAAGAAATAGAATATGAGAATATATACAGTGTGTGTAGTCTTCTTCAGAATCAAACTAGGAACCCCCACCAAGTAGGAGTGATGGATCATCAGCTTTGCACATGGCATTCTGGGGATTACCTGTTCTCTATGGGTTAATGTAGCAATAAAAATACATTGTGGTCCTCCTGCTAAGCTTTTATGCTAGCTTTTGCTTCTGCATATTTATAAAATGTGTGACTGTGGTTATGATTTCAACAGGCAGGAATTCAGGAAATCCCTGCTTCCTTTACTTAGGTAGAATTTAGGTTAAAATCATTCTCAAACCTGCAAATGAAGAATTCAAAAGTTTTTCTTATTTTTTTTTGGAATTCCGCTTCTGAATCTCAAACCCAGGTCCTTGGGCTTTACATGGTCTCCATTTTAGACACAGTATCTTCCTGAACCACAAGGGTGCACCAGAATGCAGTCATCTCAATGGCTTCATTTGTGTATCTGAGCATGTGCTGTGTCCTCACAATCCTCTTTTTTTCTAGAAAATACCCTACTGCTTTTCTATGACTTGTCTGCTGAATTTAATTTTCTTAACCAGCCTCAAGGAGCCTCTGAGAATCTGAGGAGGTTGTTTGCTTTATCAATCACTGACTTAAGGTAAATAAGGTATCCTTGGTTTTAGGAAGTCCACAACTAGTCTTTCTCCCAGGGACAGGAAAGGATAATACAGCAAGAGTTTGGGGCTTTGGAGTAGAATTAATGACTAAATACACAGATTCCCAGGTCCATCAGGACAGAAAATGTCTTATCTACTCAAGATCTTCATAGGGCCTAGATGACCTACCTTTTGGAAAAATTGTCCTATATATTGATTCAAGCATAATAGTTTATACTAAAAATATTTTGTTTGCAAGTGTTGAAATTCAGGCAACTAGTTGACATGTCAATACATTTACCTTCTACAAATATTTATTAAATTTGGTTTTAAGCTTTAAAAAATATTGGCACATATCTCAAACATTACCAGTCTAATAGTTTGGGTATCCTATTTATATTGTCCGAAGGATTAAAAAAGCCTCCAAATCATCTTTTGTTTTCTGGAGTTGATGGTAATTGAAACAGAGTTCTGGAGGGCATCATTCTTCCTGATGGGAGAGCAGCACCTTTTGAAGATTCTAGAGAATATGCTAACCAAGGGAGCACCTTTACATTGCTCTGAACTTCTGAAACTGAATAGTTTCAGGTAGTGTTCACAGTATAACAAATCACCCCCCACAGGTACATAATAACAATGATTTACTATTTTTCAGAATTTTGTGACGTGGCTGTTGGGTAGACTTGCCAGTTTTGCCTGGGGTCACTCAAGCAGCTGGATGCAGGTAGAGGTCAACTGGGCTCAGTGGTGGAGATGGTGGGCCCCCTCACATATTTGGCATGGTGCTACCCATTGACATGTGAACCTCACTCCTATGTGGCCATTTGGCCTCTCATCTTCCAGCAGGTAGACTAGGTCAGCTCCTTTGTATGGTGGTCTCAGGGCAGCATGCAAAGAGGGTAGAGGCGGACTGATCAGAGCCGTCACAACGCCAGCCCACATTAAATGGAGCGATGGGATGGAGAAACAGACTCTCCTCCTGAGTGGGAAGGGTGCAAAATTGTAGTGCAAAGAGGTTTGAACAGCAGAACTAAGGAATTCACAGCTCATAAAGATGATACCAAATCATGCTGCAGATGGGCTACGAGTGCTAAAAGCGAGGGAGAAGGGAATGCTTAGTGCTTTCAAAGAAGCTGGGGACTTGGATCTGAACCACAGTGCCGGTAGCTTTGGACCCTACTCCCTTTATAAAGTGGCTTTCCTTTGGAGGGCAGTTCAACAGTACTTTGGCTGAGTGACTTGCAAGACAAAAGCTTAAAGAGGTATGGACTCCAGCGTGGTCATTTCATCCTTTCTCTTATGATGCTCATACACTCTGCAGTGAGGTTGCAGATCAGCCCGTAGGTTCCTTATTGAGGAAATCTGGGACAGGTGCTTAGATTGATCTTCCAGGAGAGTGAGGGGAAAAAAACCTACGGTCCCTGAATGAAACAGTAGATGAATAAGAGTAGGCTCTCAAATTAAAATGCTTGGGTTTGACTCCTGGTTCTGCTACCTAGCGATTATGATATATGAACCAGAGACATAAACTCTTTAAGTCTCAGCTTCCTCTTCTATAAGATGCGATGATTATAGTATCTTTTCAAATTTTTAATCATGTGTGTATGTGTTTATATGTAGATTTAATGAGATAATGTTGCTTGGCACCATTATTTGGCATTTGTTAAGTCCTAAATATTAGTTGTCATTATTTTCCAAAGACCCAGAAACCAAATGAAAAAGAGTCGTCTGAGATGAATATTGTAATATATATTTATAGACTCTAATACCAATACAAAGAGAACAAAGGAAAATTCAACCTCCCCAGTTATCTTGCCATGTAAATATTGTCTTTGTGCTGTGATCTGCACTTGGGAGTAGTGTGAAAAATGTCTGCTTTTTATGGTCAAGCTAACCCGGGTTCCAATCTTGGCACTTCCATTTACTAACTGTAATCTTGAGATTCTTTGTGGGCCTCTGTTTCCTCATTTGCACCTACAATTACATCACTGGAGTAGAGGTAACTGATGCGAATCGTCAGACACATAGTAAGGTTCAAACTAAGCTAGTTTCCTTCCATCCATTGTTTGAATATCTAATTTCCCACTTGAGTTCAAATAACAAAGTCAACAATATTTTTTTGAGCACTGGCATGCAAAGACGGTATTTAACTGGACTCTCACAGCTTTGTGCGTGTTTGCTCTGAGGGTTTTGACACTAGTCACAATAAACAGCTTCCCCTCTCCTGAATGTTAGATGTGTTTTTGTCCTTATTGACTGTTCTCGCTGTTCTGTCTCTTTAAAGAAAAGACCCCTGAACAGGCTGCTCACCCTATTAATACTAAAGGCTATGAGTTTTTCAGTTCTGCTGAACTCTGCATGACCCCCACAGACAATAATTGCTTTAACATAGGGTTAGGCAACAGCAACAAACTTGTCTAAAAATAATCCAGGCCTTAAAATACAACTTAACCTGGGAGATTTAAGTAGGTAAAGAAGATGGCTTCTCTCCGGAATTGCTTCTTGATTAATCACCCCATCTGAGGCTGCTGGAAAAATGACAGTTTTCAAACAGGGCTTTAAATGTCTCCTGCTCCACTTTTCCACACTGGCAGGAAGCCAGTCCCTGAAGCTATTGGTTCTTAAAGGGGACAAGTTCCCTTGGATTTTCCTGAGCTGTGGTTTAGGAAAAGAATGGGATAGTAAAAGCAGGCTGATAGGAGGGAGTTTTCGTGCTCCCCATTTAAGTTTTTCCCATTTTCAAGGTAAACTCAAGAAGCATCCATCCATTGAACTTGGAGGAGAGAAGCAGTAGTATCTGGAAAAGAAACACATATTTTCAGCTGTACTCAGAGTTTATGACAGACACACTTCATTCAATATGTCCACTGTCTCCAGTCACATTAACCAATACCTTGCCATCTACACTTGGGTCCTGGCCTTTTATTAACTTGACCTTCGTGTCTCCTCTGCTCCTACTGTTGACCTGTGTAAACTCTTGGACTGTTTCAAACCAACACTTCTTTGAACATCCATGCCTTCAGTTTGGGAACTTCCATTTCTTCTAATCTGAGAATCCCTTTCCATCTACTGTCTTTTTTTTTTTTTTTTTTTTAATCTCTCTTTCTCCAGTTAATTAGGGCTAGAGTCTTGCTTCTCTATCTCACCTTCTGGGCACCCACAGTATCACTAAAAGTCACCAGTGGCCCTTCTCCCCTCTGTATCCTAGTTAGTGGACATGCTGATTTCTACTCTTACCATTCCACAGACTTGATTTCTGTGTCCTGAAACTTTGGTTTTATCACCAAGCTTAAAGCACACCTCCAATGCATGAGATTTTTAGACAACTTCCATTTTAGTCTTGAGTTCTTATCCAAGATTGTTTTTTCAAACTCATCTCAAATAAGGTCTACAGGGATTGATAGGCTTAGTAATTTTCACATTGTGTTCCTCATCTAAGCATTATGATTCTGAAAAGGATTCATTCTCTGGGCATCTCCCACTTGGTTTCAGTGAGAGTGATTCTATTCTGATTAGTCCTATGTATTGTATTGTATTAGAGTTCCACCTAAGATTGTCGCTTTGGTCTACATTCATCCATATATCTGTATCATTAGCTTCTTCTCATCCTTTGTATCAATGGTTCAATTGTTCTCCTCAATGACCCCATATAAAAATGACAACACTACTTCCCCCAATTTCCTGTTTCTTTTACTATAATATTTTTGCTATCTGACAATATTAGACATTATTTATGGCTATTTAAACACCCATGAGCATTTGTGGTATTTAATACTTCATTGTCTGCATCTAAAACAACATAGATACATTGTAATGGCTTAACAAATACTTGTTTAATAAAAGAATAAGTTATTCTTATAGAAAGACTCCTAATGCTCTAGGATGGTATGTCTGTTTATCATAAATCAGAATGACTTCTTGATGTAATCATTTTCTTTCTTTTTTTTGTCTATTAAAAATTAAACAATCTATTTGATTTTTTGTGGGGTGGGGGCATGAATTACGTGGTTCTGAGCTTTTGCACATGTATAGATTTATATAACCTCCACATCAGAGTCAGAAAACACAAAAGTTACAACATGTCCTAAAAATTCCTTCATGCTGCCCTCTTTAGAGGCATATATTCCCCCTACCCTAATCCCTGGCAACCACTGATCACTTTAGTTTTGTCTTTGCGAGAAAAATCATATGAATGGAATCGATACAGAATGTAATTTTTTGAGACTGTCCTCTTTCACTTAGCACAGTGCCCTTGAAATTCATCCACATTGTTGTGTGTATTAATGGTTTATATCTTTTTATTGTCAACTGGTATTCCACTTGCTATAGTAAAAGAAACAGGAAATAACAGTTTGGTTATCCATTCACTTGCAGATGGACAACTGAGCTATTTCCTGTTTTAAGTGATTATGAAGAGATGCTATAAACATTTGAATACAATTATTTTTGTGAACCCAAGTTATCACGATTTTGGGGTAAATACCCAGAAGCAAGATTGCTAGGTCATGTGGTAAATGTATTTTTAAATTCATAAGGAACTACCAGATTGTTTTCCATGTGGTTGTGCCTTTTCACATTTCACAATGCATTTGGTATTGTCAGATTTTTTTGTTTTCTGTTTTCAGTCATTCTATTAGACATGTAGTAGTATTTCACTGTGACATTAATTTGCAATTACACTAGTGGTATATTACTTCTCTAATGGTTGATGATGTTGAACATTTTTTCTTGTTTATTTGGCATCTATATATTCTTTTGGGTAAAATGTCTAGTCAAGTCTGACTCATTTTTAATTTGAATTCAAAACTTTTAAAATGTATTCTAGCTACAAGGCATAATGTGATTTATTAATATTTTCTCCCAGTCTGTAACTTGTTTTTTCATTTTCCTAATAGTAAAACTCAATGAAGTTCAGCTTATCAATTTTTTCTTTCATCAATTGTGCTTTTGGTGTCATATCTAAGAGTTCTTTCTCTAATTCCAATTTATGCACTTTCTCCTATGTTTTCTTCTGAAAGTTTTATAGATTTGTATTTAATGTTTAGATCAGTGATCTATTTTAAAGTCATTTTGTAGGAGGTATAAGGTAAAATTTATTTTTGGTATATGAAGTTCAACTGTTCCAACACCATTTGTTGTAAAGACTAATCTGTCTTTACTGAATTACCTTTGACCTTCAAAAAAAAAATCAACTGATTAAACTAGTCTGGGTCTATTTTTGGATTTTCTAGTCCATTTCACTGAAATATGTATCTATCCCTTCATCAATACCACATGGTCTCAATTACTGTAACATTATAGCAATTTTAAAATCAAATAGTATAAGTTCTCCAACTTTGTTCTAGAATCATTGTGTTCCATCAGTTGCTATCATCTTATGCTACAAAAGAAAGAGAATAAATCATTAATCTCTGTAATGGGCAGTGGACCATGAGACTTGTAGTATATTTACATTCTAAAGACAATGCATTCCAGGTGGGTATTGTTTTATCATTTTTGAAGAGAAAACAATTGAACTATATAGTTAATATGAGACCCCAAACTACATACTTAATATGAGCAGACCAAGGACTTAACTCCAAGTCAAAATGACCCTCAAGCTTTCATACCCTTGTACTACACAATAGTTTGTATCAACTTTTGTGGATTCTGGAGGTAGGGAATATGGATGAGAGCACCTTGGATGCTCTGTTGTGCTTAATTTAGTAAAATAATTTCTGCCAAAAAAATAAAATTAAAAAATCCAAACTCAACCTTCTGTGGTTGCCCAAAAGTTATTTTGTTCCCATGGTTGAGAGGCAAACAGACTCCTACGTACACATTCTGAATAGAAGGTTTAGGTTGGTCTCTTGAGTTAATAATCTAAGAGTGGATTGTCACATTGGCTACAGAAAGAAAAATAATCAAAGATTATAAGTCTTTAATTTAATATAACTTATTCTCGTTAATTAAATGCCAATTACCTACTTGTCTTCCTGAGAACTGGCCTTTGCAATCAATCTCTTCAGAAACGCGGTACACATATGCTCACAGAGGTATTAATATCACTCTCAAGATTTACAGGCACTGGACTCTGGCTTAAACCATCCTCAAACACTCTACATTGTAACCACAGATAATCGTCATAAATTTCCCGATCTTTGACCTAACTGGTTCTTAAATTCTCATTTCCTAACGGGCTTGAAGAGTCTGTATTTATCATACTGAGACACTTCTAAGGATCAATGCGTTCCAGCAAGGCTCTGGATTTCAGATCTCTGACACATCCACCTACTTGGAGCTTTTGCTAGTCACAACAGATGAAAATCCTTGGAGACTCAGATAGTATTCTGTCCTCTGACTCCCCTGTGCAAAATCATTCATTCATGGACAATATAACCTTGCAAAGTACCTGAAGCGCCTTGACCCCTCAGAAATCTTTTGAATGCCTCACCTGCACTGACTTAAGCAATCAAAGGCAGTATGCATCCACTGCTGAAAATATTCCCATTCCAGCCTTTAGCAGCCGGCTGTGTCTATCTGCAATTTTTATTAAATTTCTTATCCTTTAGGTGGCTTATTTCTCATTCTTGTATATAGCTACCCATTTTATGGTTGCTATAAATTTAAGTCTTGCAAGTGGTTGATGGTTTGCTTCACAAGCTGGCCTGGAATATGGTTCTTCTAATTCCATATTTCAGCTCAACAAAACAAGGAGCTAGAGAAGGAAACCAAATTTATTGAAGGAAATTCCAGGTTTACTTGAAACCTCAGAGTAACACCTTCCAACATCTGATCAGCTTCCATTCTTTCTTTGTTAACATTTTGAGTGCTCAGAATAGCATTATCTCCGTCTCAATCATTATTTGAGTGCCCTTTTGGTTTATTTAAAAAATTAAAAGTTATACATACACATGCAAAGTAGAATTTAAAAGGTAAAGAAAAATACGGGACTATGTGTCAGAAAACAATCACTGATATGCACAAAAGTTCTATATAAATGGTTTTGATAATAGTTGCTCACATATGCCAGGCATCATACTAGGCTCTTTTTTTTATCAGTTTTTATCACTGGCTTTTCCCAATTATTCCATGACATCAGTACCATTACCACTCCCATTTTAATGATGAGAGAATTGAGGTTCAAAGAGACTGAGTGATTTATAAAAAACCTCATAGCTAGTGGGTGGTAGAATCCTGCCCTGAATCAAATCTGCCTGACTCCAAATCCCATGTTTCTATACTTAATGCTTTAAAAAGGGAGCTATTCACCACCATTATCATCTCACACTGGTATAAACTGGTATAAACTCAACCTAATCCATCCACTTCCAAAAGGGAGTAGCTCTAGGTCTTACATGACAATAGCTACTATTAATTAGATCAAGGCTGATAGTATGACCTGGGGTACCCATTCACTGACTGGGAAGAAGCTGATCAGCAGAGATTTTTTATTAAGCATCAACTAGAAGTTCTCTTCCTGAAGAACTGCTACTGAAGCACCTGAGGATTCTTGGTTCATCAGTTTTGGTTGTTTCTTGCTATTTTATAATAGCAATTTATGATAGCATATAGATATCCTATTACAAACATCTTTTTTTCCTTAAGTATATCGGAATAGATTTTTGGTTCCTTGGCCATTAAATGTCACCCAGGCAGGAGATACGTATTAAAATTTCTTTAATATCAGAAAGAACTCTTTTGAAGTCCAAATGGGTAAAGTTCTATTAGCTCAAGAGCATAAAATAGTATGTATCAGACTTGAAAGAGTTAACCTACCACGAAGAACTTAGGGGTTGACTTCCTTCTTTTCAGTTGGTCCCAGATTACTTTTGGTTGGTTATAAATGGTGTTTTTATTCAGGAGAGCACGGGACATATGTGATAAATGTGAGGACTATCATATGTCTTATAAAGAGCTAATTGTTTGTGAAAGATGTTCTCCCAGAGACATGTACAAGACTGCTGTACACTGGCTGCTGACTCTTCTATAACAATTTCATTAAACCATCAACCCTTACACCAGAACATAATGTGACAAAGCAAAGATTGTCTTCTGTGACCTTGGCAGGATCTGGAAACATTAAAAAAAGATCAAATACTCTTTTTTTAATAAACAACTTTATGAAGACCTAATCACCCTGCATACTACATTCAAGCACAAGACTGATAAGCCAACCATTTTCTCATTAACACTGTTGTTAATTTTTCATGCTGTATCCAATTTTCTCCATGTCTCAGACTAACCACTTCCTCTAATTTATTAGCTTAAGAATTGCTGAATTACAAAGGTAAGAAAAAATTATGTTTTGCCTTTTATCCAGAGTTAGACTCCCATCCTGAGGAACTAGACTTCATTGCTCAAAGAATCATTTCTTTCCATCCTTTAAATGGGTATTTAATCAAATCTCTGGTCACTGGAATATTGGCAGGCATTACCCAGACTAGAATGTAATCTACTGTTTCATGTCTTTGTAAAAGTCATTTTGTATTTACATTAAAATTATTTTATCATTTTTCCAAACAATTTAACATATTTACTCATGTGTAAATGGACAAAGGTGAATAGTAGAGAGGATTCATTTGCAGTAAAAACTCAATATACTGAGTCTCAAAAAAAAATTGGTTGAACTAATAAGATTATGAATTACAGATATAAAATCATGGTTATAATCTCTAACCTTCTGGATAATGATTTTAAGCAGTATAGATAGAACAATTTTAAGAAATCCTGTGTGTGTATTGTGTATACATATATTAAACAAGCATCTATATAAAATATGATATGATAAGCTACATCTAGTTATATTGCCCAGATATGATCTATCTGTATCAGTTGACAAGGCATCCAAAGCTCAGGATAATCTACTGGAGAGATTATTTGAAGTCTTGAGTTTGTAGTTAATTCTTTAGCTATTATTAAAAAGATTTATTTGTGGAAAGAAATTTTTGATTCACTTACTTGGAAGAAAAAGGAAAAGCCATATAACACTGTAGGAAAGCTCAGAAACTATCCCCACAGCTTTAAAGTAGGTAAAGCTCTGGCCTGTAGGAATAAAGTTCCATTACTCCTTGTTTGAGTGTCCATTTCAGGATCACTTTGCAGAAGTCAATGTTCTAAATCCCTGAAGAATAGAGTGCACTAACTAACCTGTTTTAAGACATGTAATCCCAACAATGAAAGTTAAAAGGTCTAAAACTTTAATTTCTGAGATTTAACATTATCCATTCATCTCAGGCTTATCGATATATATTTCCAACTGCAAGGTCAGTTACTTAGTATTTATTTCTTTTTCTAATGGAACATAATCATCACCAAACATTTAACAATGAACTTACTGATATCTTTTCCTGCTTATATGATTCATGGCCAAGACACCAGTTTATGAAAATATACAATTTTGTCTGCAAAGATGACTAGAGAAGATTGAGGCTGCATGCTACAGGGCAGCAGGTGGAAATAATGGCATGGTCCTACTCAGATAGCTCACTTCAAGGAAAAGACTCATTTTTCTTGGCTAAGTCAGACCACTATGTTGAAGCTAGTGGTTAAGGCATCAGTTAAAGTCTTTTTTTTACCTAACTCTGGACTAAATTTTAGGGTAAGTAGAGTGCTTGACACAGGGTGGCCACATTTATGATAAATACTGGTTATCTCTTGCATGCCCACAGAGTATAGCTTTGCTTCTCTGACCTCAAGCTAACATGCCCCAGATTTTGGCTACTGGTCACTAAAAACACCTGAAAAGCTGTTTATCGGGGGTTGCCTTCCTACTTTCAAACCACCTTCCTAGAATTAGGCTTACAATAGAATTGCTTTTACGTTATGTGAGTAGTACAAACATTTCCTAACAAACTTAAAAAGTGTACACAGATTCCACTGCAGAATTACAATTAGAATTTTACAAAACTTTCATATGAGCTGGAATTATATAAGAGGGGAAAAATGACCAGCCTAACATCTCCCTCTAGAATGTTTCTAGGTCAGCAATAATTATTTGGGTGGTGGTGGGGGGGGTTGGAAGGAGAATGCCTCTATTGAATTGCTTTTAACATTGGTCCAAAGTGGTAGTGATAAAGAGGCTCTTTAAATAGCTTTGAGAATGCTGAGCTTTAAAAACAGTAGGTGATGTCCTCAGCATCCCAGTCAAGCTATTCACTGCAAATACTACCAACAACCACAGCATTGCTGGCATGGATATAAATATTCATATCAATAAATGGGATACTGCTGAATCCACAAGTATAGCTGGAAGAGCCTGCATGTTGTCACTTGACTATAGACACATAATTTATTTCCTGGGGAAAGTCTTTAAGGGTAGCATACTCACAAAAGTCTCCCATGTGCTATTGTGTTGTGTTGGAAAAACCCACCCCAGATAGTGATGAGGGTAGTCCAGTTCTCCTAATTTCCTATAAAAACCAGATTTTCTATGAATGAAGCAATTAGACTACTCATTTACCTTCTTTGGTCAAGAGTGTCCTGGCATCAAAGAAGATAAATCCATAATTCACAGTTCAGAGGAAAAAAGTGATCAAAGGATGAGAGTCATATCTATTGGCCTGAGAAATCAAAAGTTTCATTAGGTTTTGGACCTGAAATTCTGGCTTTACCTCCTTCGTTTTTCTATTCCCCCAATGCCTACTTCACCTTTTTATTAAGTAAATCTCTATACCTAATCTTTGACCTCAAATATATTTTATTGTTATTCCTAGATACTGTACCTATAGAGCTTAACTTTCTTGGGAGAAGATGATGCAAGAAAAATATGCCACTCCACCATCATTTCTGAATCTTCTCAGAACACATAAACTCCAATCATAAAATGTGAAAACAATATATTGCTCCCACAGCAATGAGTAATCTTATCATCAGTTCCAGATTTTTGGTTATTTGGCTCTTTAGAAAGCAACATAAGGAAAGCTCTTATTTTCATGTACATTTTATGACAATTTCATTGGCATTGAAAAATATAGTTAGCTAAGGGAAAGGGTTAATATATTGGGAATAGTATTATTGAGTACACACACATACGTGCGCACACATACATGCATACACTCAGCAGAGATACTTTAAAGAAGAAATGAAGTGTGGTTATTACTTTATTTCTATAAAATCGATTTCAACCGATTTTCTCAGGTAAGACACTCCAAGTAATATTTTTAAAAAATTTCAGTAAGAACAGAGGGTAAACATTCTTTTTCAAATCTTGCCACAGTTACTTCTAAAGAGAGAAATGCTATTTTTATCATTCCAAGTTTATGCTATTTGATTCCTGAAATATTTTATCTTCATTATCACCAACATCTAATAGACCAAAATATTGTGGCGTGACCCCTTCTGAGTCAGTACCAGATCTTACTTAATGCCATACTCTGTCTTCTCGAGAGGCGCATAAGAAGTATCTTGATTTTCTGATTTGTCTTCCATTTCTGATCTCTCAATTTATGCAACACTTTAAGGTGGTAAGGGGTAGATATGTCCATCATGAGGAGATGAGGTTCAAGGAAGTGGGACAAATTAAAAGAAGGAAGAATTACATTCTTATGTGGAATACCCTTTCTCTTTCAGATGAGTGTGAATTCAAGAGAGCTCATGGAGAAGGGGCTCTCTTTCCTTGTACAAATATCCACATACAGTAGCAAAGGCCCTGCCCTGGTTTCCAGACTCCATAATCCAGCCCTAATGGGCAGACCCACAGAAATACAAGCTCTTATACCTGAATATTACAGACCACAGTGGACACCTGGACCAACTCCCCAGGAAACATAGGTCAGGAGGCTCTCAGTACAGCCCATGCCAAAGTCACCTTTCAATACAAGTTCAGAGAAGCATTATGAAATACGTGCTCAGGGCAGGATTTCTCCAGAGAGCTATTTTAGATTCCACATAAGAGTAACTGGTGGCCTTGGATAAATCATTCCCCTCATTTATGCGCTGAACAGGAGAAAAACAAGTCAACAACTGATGCATGCAAAAGCATTTGGAAGTGATGAATGGAGACATTATGGTGCATTTCGTCAATGGCATGCCATTAAAGAAAATCATTTCATAGAGTAAATTAAGAAAACAAACCAGCTACGTGACACACTTGGAATTGCCACTGGACAGACCAGTTTTCTTCCTCCAGAAATGAAGCTGCATGAGACTGACATTATCATTATCGTTTTCAAATCCCTTTCCTAGAATGTGGGCTATGCGTGTCTCACCTCGCACTTCCCCACAACAATGGTGACTGAGAGAGGCGAAACCTTTGTATCATAGCAATTTTCTTTTATTGCCATCTCGAAGTACTATTTAAATATTTTATTGCTATTTGCCTGCATATGTCAATATCTTGTTTTCTTCAACCAGTCCTCTTTTCTTTCATCTAACAAATGAGGCTACCAGTCCAGCGTCAGGCTTACAGTGTTCTGGAAATGTTTTTTTTTTCATTGGTGATCATTTCTCTTTTTTAACATACTTGGATGCTGTCTGTAAAATGTTGACTGATTCATTAAGAAAGAATTTATTTAGATCTACATGGAGGGAACAAGACCTGGCTGCTGACCTCAGGTTGCTCCTGGGCAGACAAGGAACCCTTAGGATGTGGTACATGTGGGAGGCGATGGTATCACCAAACAAGAGTTGTGGGTATGAGTAGAGGGCTTCAGGCTTTTAGGAAATCTGAGATCCTTTAAGGATTAGGTTTTTATCTAAGTGTTATAGCAGGTGTGTGCAAGGGCATGTTGGTGAGTGCAAGCATGGAGCATTTGGGTTCCAAGTCATTAACTATTTCAGAAACTCCTGCTGAAAAGCTCAACTTATTCCCAAGGTCATTCACTAAGGTTGGGGCAGAAATGGGCTATGAAATCACAGGCCCTTTCTCTTGGTCCACAGGCTTTGAGAGCATTCAGATGCACCTCATAGTAACTGTGGCTTCATAAAAATCAAAGCTGATTGATGGGAGCAGCCTCTCTGCTTTCGTGTGTTTAGTCTACTCGGGCTTTTAGCAGCACTGTGGCCGTGCTTCCTAATGGAAATGCATTTCTCATTCTCACCATTACCTAGATATTGATGATCTCTGATACCAAAGGCCTTTTACCTCAACATTTTTGTCTTGTAAGGCATCCCTGATTCAGGAAGGAAATAGAAGGATCCGAGAAGAACCCACCACAAGTGTTTTGTCAGGTAGTTCAAAAAGAGAAACAGAAATTTAAAGAGCTCACTTTAGGTCTGGCTTCGGTGTATTGTTCCTTTTACAAGGAATTCACTTTCTCTCGCGAAGGACTCCTGACTAGCATTGAAAAATAAGCTTAGTGTTTCTATTGCTTTCTCTTTTATGAAATCATGACTGACAGAATAATGATATTTTCTATTATACCAGCTCACTGGGCCAGTGATCCTACCGATAGGATCAGATCATCATCTGATACTTTCATTATGAAGTAGAAATTGTCCCCATTTTACAGGTGTGGCATCTGAAATGAAAGCAGTTAAAGTAGCATATCAAGCTCATCCAGATGGTGAATGGCATATCTGAGATCTGACAACAAACATGTCTAATTCCACAGTATGGGACTCTTACTAACCCTCAACAGCTTCCAGACCGGACATACACACATATGTCAAAATGCATGAAAAATTCTGAGATAGAATTCTGAGATAGAAAAGGCAAGAATCATGCACCCATCTCTCAGGTAGGAGGAGGCATTAGATGCTGATCAGAGTTGTTTTAGGTGAATATGTTAAAAGGGAAAGAAAGCAAACTCTCATGGGAATACTCAGAGTCAGATTCTGAGGTTTATTTCAAGTAATTTAATTTAATAGCAATCCACAAAGACAGCTAGTTCTCTGCTACCAAAAAAATCACATTATGTCTGACCAAACTGATCTCCCCATCAGATGCCAATGTTGAATTATCACTTTGATTTGCTGTGTGATCACAGTGGTACCACTGGCCCTCTCTGAATCTTCCATGAGCTGTAAAGTTGACTTTATATGGGCACCAAGGAAGAGAGGGGGTTCTCAAGGAAGGTTTGGGATCCATGTGGTTTTCTCATCCATGGAAAAGATTGGAGAGGAAAGGGAGAGGGGCTATTTTGAAAAGGGAGAAGAAAGTAGTTCTAAACTTCCAGGTGAACCATAGCCATGCTTGAGAGCATGCACACACACACACACACACACACACACACACACACACACACACACACACAGAGACACAGCAATCCTGTTTGTTTTTTAAAGTAAAGGGGCAGGCAAGAATGAAGGCAAATAGGCAGGTGGCAGGAAAATAGAGAAGGAAGAAGAATTCTATTTAAAAAAAATTATTTTGTGGCTCATGCTGGTTATTTCCCCCTGGACAAAGGACTTGAATCCAGGGAGCTATGGCCTAAGCTCCTTTGAAGGCGACTAAGAAAACCACTACTCCACCAGTGCACATCAACTTTGTTCATTATGAAGTAAGAGAAACAATGCTATGCATTAAGAATTGACATCCAGAAAAGCAGGCCTGGAGTCTTCTGTGAAACCCCCGCCACGAAGACTGTCCTGGAACCCTCCCTGCATCCAGCTACCTCCGGCCCCATGCCCAGTGGTGCTTCCATGTGCTTCTGTTCATGGTCAGGTTCTTAAAACAAAGTAGACCTTAATTCGCTTTAGCGAATTAAGTCAACAAAAAGTACCTTAAAACTTTTAGGAAGGTGGGAAAGGAGCATGAAAAGACACTGGGAAACCAAAGTAATTTATGGATGTCAACTCTGCTGTAGCAGCACATCCTTGCTGAATGAGGTGGGGTCGGGGGCATTATTCTGGGCACAGCAAGTGTTTTGTCTGCAGTGGACAAATCTAAAATCCTCCCAGCTTGTATTTCTCCCTGCTTAAGACCTAGGTCACAGTATTTATTTACTTAAGCGATGGAGATGAAGGCAGGCTTAATGCTAGTCACCTTGTCAGAATAACAGTGACCTGTCTCCTAAGGGGATTTCAGGAACACTCTTGCCCCAAAATCTTTATAAGACAAAAGGGTATCAGGAGAAAATGCAGAGGAAAAAAAAAATTTTATAAATACATATATATTATATATATAAATATATCACAGATTGAGCTAGCAGATGATAAGATGGAACGTAAAGACTCAGAGAGATGCTGAGAGAATCATGGGTGCCATTTACAGCAACTTGAAAGAGTATACAGACTGCTTCTAATTCTGAGATTAGAAGGGATTTTTACAAAATATGATCCCCTAACTCAAAAGTTGGAGTCCTTCATCTGACTTTGTTAAGTGTCTTTGGAATTCTTCATATTCTTATGAAGAGAGTTTTGTTAGAGTTGCCAAGGGCAGATAAATGCACTTTCTTAGAATAATGCCATTGGTACTCTTGAGGTGAGGAGCCAACAGAGAATTTCAAGGCATCCTGGGTGACTTTTTTTAGCAAATGTATTTGTACCATGAGATGTCAGACTGTGGTCTCCAATATAACTCAGATAACAACTTACAACTTCATCATCATCATCATTGTCACCACCACCACCCCATTTTACAGAAAAGGTAAATAATCACACAAAGGATCAGTGCTAGGTGAGGTGCAGCCAGGATTTGAACGGGCACACTGGCCCTGGGCTCCTGCTCTGATACACTCCACATTGCCATGTCTCAAGCAGAAAGGACATAATCCAACATGAGGCTGTCATAAAGTCATGTTGCAAGGAACTCCTGAGGATTCCTACATGAGGGATAAGAAATGTCCCCAGATCCACATCTGTGTTCTATCAGCCTTTGGACAGTGTTAACTTTTCTGTTCCAGAGGCAGGGTAGTGACAAGGGCATGGGTTAGAGACAGATCTGATTTTGACCATTCCATTCTCCTAGGGAAAATAATTTTGATTTTGGAGGCTATCTCCAAAGCGGACCTTATATGACCTCTCCCAGGGTTTTATGAAAATTTAAAATGACATATGCGACTGGCTCATCGAGTGCTGGTGATGAAAGAAAGTGCCTAATTATAATGTTTCCTTGTATAAGGTCTAGTGGAGCAAGCATAAGTCTATGAATAGTCACCCTCACCCCTAAAGGCAGTTCGTGCATCTGGAATGGTGACCCGACAGACTGAAAAAGGCTCCATCCAGGATCCAGTCTATCTGCAGATTTCACAAAGTGGGTTGCTTCTTATTTCCACACCACTGAAGGCCATTTTAGTAAGTGCTTAGTTATTAGTTTCTGTCCAGACGTGCGCTCAAGGGCTGTGCAAGCACACTTGTCCTCGGAGTAATCCACCTGTCTCTGGAAAGCCTGCTTTTTTTCCAAAAGTCTGAACCTAATAACAAGTACCATTCCCAGATGAAATTTGCATTCAGTCCACCTTTGACTCCAGCTCTCTAGGCAGAGGTCCGAAGTCAACATGGTCTTTTACTGATGTAGCAGGTCAAAGGAGGGCCGCTAACTTCTCACAGGCGTTCTTCTGGCCTATTTCGGCTATTATGGTGAAGACCACTTTCTGTGAGGAAGCTCAAGCATCTTCTCTGTGAGCGCAGATCAAAGTGCCCCCCACAGGCTCTGGGTAGGCACTCCAGATACTCAATAAAATAACAACTGTGATGGCCCAAGATCATTACATGTGGGTCTGAGCTGGAATTCTGACATTGTACATTCTCTCCACTTTGCTGGTATTGAAATTAGGAGTTCCTTTCAGGAATGCCTTTAAAGAATCCACAATGGGAAGGAAGGAGAATGTGTCAGAATACAAACCAACGGACTGGCATGGAGACTTTGGGGATACAAAGACAGATTAGAGATCATGCTATTCTTCTTCCAGGGTTCTTCCAAACTATGAAAAAAAGACCTAAGAGTTTTCCCACCCCCATTGCCTGCTGTTTCCTGACCGCCACAACATTTTAGTGGTGGATATTATTAAAGGGCAGTGAGGGGGTAGATAATCACCTCTCGTGGGGACAAATGAGAATGTGCAGTGGTTACTCTATTTACTCAGGGTTTCCCCGTCTACTCCCACACACACATGTCCTTCCTACTGTCTCCAGCCTCCACTGCTCCGTCACTCTGTTTCGGAAGAAATTACAATGGCCAGAGCTGAAATCTGCACCCTCTGAAATCTCAACAAGATAGATGACAGCATGATGGACGGAGAGAGTACACTGAGTGCCTTATCGATCTACCTGCCAGTCCATGAGTGGTGGGCAATAAAAAAATTATTGAAAATTAGAGGGAAAAAATCACTTCTTCCAATTATTCTGAGAGGGAACACTGATGCTGCATATGAATATCAACTCACCCTCACCACCACCTCCCCAGGTCTCAGCACCCTCCTCCCACCAGCCAACATTCCAAAGAGCACTGATTTAAAAATCTTGCAATTTTATTTGCATATAAAGGCCGCTAGATATAGAATATCACAATAAATTTAAAGAAACAACTGCTTTCCTAAATTTCATTAACAAGATAACATAAAATAGAATAAAGCTCAACAGCATTTTACAATGGGAAAACAGAAATGACTATTAGCGACAGTATTTTGTGCTAGCGAAGATTGCATCGACACACAGTGCAAAATGGGGGGAGGGAGAGGAAGTAAGAAGACAATTCAGGGCATTTAAATATAAAGGACAACTAAGCCTTATTTTAGTCAGCTTCCATTGCATCCATTTAAGTCTGTACACGCCTGTGACTGTACCTCCATTTAACTCAAGCTCTTTAAGACCTTGAGTTCTCAGAAAATGTGTCAGCTCCTTCAGACTTCTGATGCCTTGTTCTAAAGCATCCCTTTGCAGTCGTACTGTCCTTGGCAATATCAAACTCCTAACTTAGTCATAATACACAAAAAATATTTATATATTTATATATAAACTCATATTGAAAAGGAGTCTGCACACTCATTTTTTTTTACTGCATGAAATACCTGCTCTTGACAGATTCCATTTTCATATTTTTAAAGCTAAAATAATTTAAAAGAAACAAACAAAAAAGGAGACCTCATCCAACCACATGTTGGATCTCACTAGGTAAGCCATCCTTTAAAGGCGGGGCTGTTTTCTCCCCTCAGCTTTCTTTACAGGGATAGTGTGAAGAGACGACTTTCCCATGCCTTTTTTTTCATTGAGAAAATTGCTATAAATCCGGGCCACATCTGCAAAAAAAGAAGCATGACCAAGAAAAGAAGAACAAAACATCAAATAAAAAAAACCCCAAAACACACCTTCAAACAACACTTTGAAACAGTCGTGCAAATCTGGGTGGTTTTTAAAACGCTGCCTACCTGTTTCTCTTTTTCTTTTTCTTCCAGCTTAAAGCATAGTAAAATAAGATTTTTATCATCTTTCAGAAAGAAAAGCTTGGCTGTCCTTTGGCGAACACTAACAATTTTACAATGGCATGGCCTTTGAGAAAACAGAAGTCATTTTACAAATTCACAATGCTCCTTTGATTTCAAATGGATGCTCCATTTCAAAAAGAAAGAAAAAAAGAAGCATAACCTCTAGCATCTTTGTGTTCCCGCAATTTACAAAAAGAACTCACAGGATTTGGAAATAAACAAGTAAGAGAATGTAAGTTTATAATTAGAAAAATGGCAGTTTTTAGACCTTCCTTCACATTCCAATGGGGACATTCAGAGCTTCAGGAACCCTGCGGGTTTGGAAGGTCAAATATAATTGGAGGGTTTGTCGGTTGAAAGCTGACTGTACACGTTGAGGCATTGATGTACGTTGTGTAACCATCGGTCATGATGCCGTAACCTGTGGGGAGAGAGTGACACACTTACTGTCCTATACACAAATGACAGTCACTCAGTGTGGGGCTATAAGACAAGGAAAACATAAACATCTTTGCCAGTGGGCAGAGAAATAAAATTCAGCTGAGCTTCCTCTGATACGACTGTTTTCAGAAGCTGCCTCCCGATTTTATTCTACTTTCTTTAAAAGGCAAATCCTTTAACTTCAAAGAAAAGTAACTCTTTTTCTTCCTTATTTAAACTAAATATGTCAGGAAAAGACCGTGATTTCTTTACTAGTGAGCATAAGAAAAATATGATTTTCCATTTCAAAACTTTGTATTAACTATGGAATATTAGGGAACAGAATGCGCAGCACGAGCACTTCTCAGAGACACATACATTCAAACCCCAAGAGGGGTCAGGACAGGTGAGGCGGGAAAGAGAATAATAGCACTGGGACCCAGGAGATGTGGATGCCTGGTCTCCGCATCTAAGAAAACCCACTACACTGACTCCCTGCCAGCTAATAAATGATCTTATCTCATGTGAATTGTGTGACTTCGATGCTGCATTCCATTTCATTCAAAAGAATCAAGTCGCAAATATCCCAAGTGATTTGCAGAAACATCACCCACCATAGGACACTGCCTCCGAAGCTACCTGGATCAAGGAAAAAAACTTCCCGTATGCAGTGTAGATCGCTTATGACCTATTAGAAGAAAGCTAAGAAAGTTACTCTGGGTCTCTGGTATGTATACTGTTTGTATAATTTTTAAGATGTTGAAATTTTTAGTATGTTTGCAACTGTGCACATTGTCCTAGGTACCTTATATTTAAACTTACAGTTTCTGCAATTGAGTTTGTAATTCTACGTTGCTATCACATTCTTAACAGCATAGAAATACAGACTGGTAAAAAAATAAAATTACCGGGAATTATAGAAATAACTGGTAAGGTTCTTTTCTTCCCTCTGCTAAGAATTCTCCACGTAAGCCTGTGGAGAGCTTAATGAGGGTCAATGGAAAAATCTCTTAAGAAAAGAAAAGAGGCATTTAAAAGGTGCACTGTTTAGTTCTGAGGTCATAAAGTCTTGTTATCTCTCTCTATCAAGAGGTTGGTATTTGCCCTCTTACTGCCCTCTTCAGCTGTCTTAAGTGAATAAAAACGAGACAAGTTTATTTGAATATGATCTCCTACCTTTTAAGCAAGTTTATTATTTTGGGACTTTAGTGGAATTCCCCAATTGTCTGGTTAGTTTAAAGCTAAATTAGTGATTAAAAAAGAGAGAGAGATGAAATGCAAGCTCATAGGCGTGCTGCAGGAACTCAGACCTGAAAACTGCCTTCTGGGAATGCTTTTTAGACAGGCGCTCCCACCCCCACAGCCAGCAAAGAGTACAGCCCAAAACAGGGCAGGACATGGGGAACTGCACCCCTGCTTTCTGTCCACTCATCTGGTGCCTGCACTTGGAGCAAGTTGAATTTTCTCCAGCCTCAGTAGGATGATTTTCAATATGTTCTTTATTACATGTCTAATCAGGAAGCCACTGGATTCGTGGGCTTTGAAAAGCAAGCTTTGTTCTCCTGCTTCATCAGGCGCATAGGTCTAAACACATCAACAGTAGACCCCTAAATAACTCTGGAGAAAATCTGCATGCCAAAACTGGAATGAATACAGTGGCACCCACAGCAGAACAAATATGGCACTGAGAGAAGTTGGTAGGGCCAGAACCTTGAAGCCAGGCTGAAAGGGTCTTAGAGTCTGTCCAAAGGCCCACTTACCCCGGGTTCTAAGAAGTTAGGACAGACAGAACTTAGAGCCCGGTTGGTTCCTGTAAGGTGTTCATGTTCTGTGACTTTGACTACAGCTTACCTGGAAAGGCAAAGAAAGGCAACTGGACCAGTTCCCATGTAGGAGAGATTTAATTATTCTGTTTAACATTAGCCTGAGTTCACACTGCTGATGGTTTCTGAGAAATTGGAAATGGTTTGGCTTTCGGAAGTTAGTAAGGAAATACCTATCTACAAATGTGCGGGTTCCTGCCACATATATATATATATATATGTATGTATGTATGTATATACACATACATATATATATGTATATATATGTATGTGTATATATATACACACACGCACATACATATGTATATATATAACACATAATTGCATTCCCAAAGTTATTGGGGGGGGTATCTATTGTCTTTCTGAGTCTCTGTATTCATTCCATCTGAAACACAATATTATAATATTTGTAGATAGGAAGGGGCCATGGAAATTATTTAGTCTAACATCTCGACCATTTCTTCTCACTCTCTTGAAGAGAAAATATGTCTTTTTGAACCTCAGGATTGCTGTAGAACATAGTTATCAAACATTCTTTATCGGAGCCCAGAGACTCCAGAAATTACGAACTACTAGGTTTTCCAGAAGGTGGGTCAGACATGAGTGTTATTCTCCACTCTGCTTAGAGGAGAGCAGCTCCACATAAAATATTTATCAGCTTTATATGCAGGTGTTTTCCCTAACCATTCATCTTAGGAAAGAGTTCCACTGATATAAGGAATCTGAAAACTGCTGTGCTACTTATTTCCAGTGCAGTGAAGTCTCCACTGTGGCATGAGATGGCAGATATGGACACAACACGTGGATTCTCCGTGTTTCTGATCTTACCTTCATGGATTCCCCCAAACACGTGGAGCTTGGGCCGGACTCGCCTCTGAACCGTGTTTAAAAGCTCCACGCAACCCACTCTTTGAAGTTCCTTCGGAACCCAGTCTCGAAAACCTAAGGGCAAAATGCAATCAATACTCTTAATTTTCTTTCTGCAGGTAAGGTTTCATTTAGGCTTTCAGGAAACCATAACTCACAGAAGGTTTATTACATTATTTGTAATCCTAGCTTCTCCATTAAAGCGCACAATGGCTTTTAAGGAACTTTTCACTCATCACTTTGTCTTCTTTAGGTTCTTGAAAAAAAAAATTGGGGAGGGGGGAAGCATTCCATTTTTTTTCTTCCTGTTAATTAACATTTTTTTTTTCCTGTAAGGGATTTGATTTATTCAGCCACAGGTTTCAAATCTTCTTCATGGGCCCAGTGACATTTATTCCCGGCAGTTCCATAATCTCTCTCGATTCAGTTAACTTCCTCTCTTTCTTTTTAAAAATTATATCTTTCTTGTAACTGTTTCCTTCCAACAGAGCTCAAAGAAGGCTAGAGGGGTGACTGTCGACTAACCACTAGATACCTTGGTCTCCTTAGAATAGATCAACTTAATCTTAACCCTTGGTGGTTCCTGGTGACCAAAGTCTGGGAACACAAAGTTCTTCTTCCAGTCTCCTCTCTAGCCATTGGCAATGACATGACCTTACGGTGGCATCCCACAAGCTGGGGCTAATTGGCCACTTTTAAAGTAAAAGCCACTTAGTTCTATGCTTAATGCAAAAAATCCATAAAAACTGACATCAATTAGCACAAAAGTCAGCTATCCGGATGATTATGACCTGAAATGGAATCCATAACACCTCAACAGGATGGGGTATAAAGAAAGCAGGTGCGATGAGAGGCTAAATTACAGTCAGTCGGAACCCATCCCATAGTTATTCCTACTATTTGGAGCTGATGGGGCAGAAAGGAACAGACAAGCTTATTCCTGTTGGTTTGGCAAACGAGTAAACATGAAGATTCAGCATCTCAGTAAAGACATGTTACCCAAGGTGTGGGGGGCGTCCAGGGAAACCCCAGATGAAAGTGGGAGCCCAGGCAAAAATCCAACCTGGGTTTGCAAAACTTTGTTTTTAGAGGGGAAAACTACTTAATCCACAGTGGTTGGCATATTCCCTCATGGCTGTGTTTTTCTTTGAAGTGGGCACATTTCTCCTCACACATACAGACACCTGAGGAGACATCTTGTTCATATCATAATAGTGAAGTCTCCAGGTGCTGGGACTTCCCTTCTCTGCAGGAGAGAATTCAAGAACAACCCTACTTCCATTCTCCCAAGCCGGCATTTTCATAATAATGCCTGTAACTGTATTGACTAAAGTTCAACTTTACCCTGTGAAAGGCGTGACCTTTTAGTTTGGAACTCGCTGATCTCACTCTGCTCTGGGCACAGCCACTCTGACTTACTTCATCTTTACTACAAAGAGAGGCATGGTAGCCTCCTATGAAAAGTTCCTAGAATTCTGAATTCTTTGGAGGCTAGAATTTAGACTTCCTATTATTGCCACTTCCTTTGGTACCAAACATGATAAAGTCTGTACATTGGCTATTTAAGGTTATATTCCAAATAGTATTTCAGTCATGGAAATGTTTCTTTGCAGTGGATGACTAGGTCCCTTGCATTAAACAGTCTCAGGGGAAGGAGGGTACAGCCTCCTTGGGTACAGGCTGCTCAGGCTAAGCATACAGTTGGCCTGGTCAACAGCTCAGTACGGTTTCACTGGATAACTCAAGCTGATACTTAGCCAGCAAAATGGTGATTTAGTTAGTCTTTAGTGATTGCTAAATGGAGGAATTAATTATGACTTGATAAAGGTTGTTGATGAGTATGAGCTTTAAGATTTAAGATGAGGTGGTATAAGGTAGGGGAAAAGCATGGGAATAGTGGATCTGAAGTGCTGAAAAGGTGTGGACTACTGATCTTGTGCAAAATGGTACAATTTCCCTGTCTGCAGTAGGACCGTGTCCCTTCTCTTGCTTCTCCCCTCAGGAAAAGGATTCACAAAGGCTCATGTGCTGGTCTTCCCTCTGACATTTCTATGTGAAGCACAGAGCGCATCTCTGGGAGGGAAGGAAGGCCGCAGTCAAAGGCCTAAAGGGGAAACTATAAGATTAAATTCACACTAGGGGATATATCTGAGGTTTTCTATTTTTCAGGCAGATAGACAAGGGAAGTGACATGGAAAACAATCCAAACCAGACCCCCCAAAATGGTGAAAATCATTTGTGGATTGTTTTTCCCATCTCTCCAAACCAAGAGAACCAAGAAAATGCTTCTAGAACTATACATTTAAAAATTTCTTCAGGGTAGATTGCATGCTATAGATTCTTTTAAAAAGGAGAGAGAGAGAGAGAAACTGCTCCTACTACAAGCGAAACATCTGAATTTCCCGAGCAGAACATACATTGACAGCAAGGGTCCTGGTCTAAACAGACCTCAGGTTCGTGGGGGATCAGAGTGGCAGCCCTATTTGAAGCTGTTCTGTGGCGAAGCCAAAGAGATAACTGGCTCGTGAATAATTAGAAAAGAATTATGCAAATCAAACAATCATCTTCTGACGCATATCCGGGTCATAAAGGTAGCTTTAAAGCATAATGACAACTTCAACCTGATTACAGTCTTAATGTGTGCGTAGGATGAGTGTCTTTAAGTGACTTTCAATATAAGTCTATACTTAACACCTTAGCTAAAAAAAGAAAAGGATTCATTTCTCATATAATCAGCTCAAATGTTAAACTTTAAAGAGCTCCCGTGTTTCACTATTATATGGAAAAGGAAAATGAACTCCTTTGAACCAAAGTTTCCATCATTTCATGCCACTCAAAAGCCTGTGATGGGGAGGTCCGTGTCTTCCTTCCATTCCCTACCCCACCTCCCTTTACTCTAAAGTGAATACAGTTCGTAAAATAAATTATCCAGCTCAAAAGACTGGGGTGCTCCACATTCATTTGATTTTCCCTGACTTGACGGAATCAAAAAATTTAATTTCAAGAACACCTGTAAGCGCAGCAGAACTGCTGAGTTTAATTATCATACTGAGTTTCTTTAAAGATACTGACTTTTCTTTTCGTATTCACTCTTATTTTTTCTGAGGGAAAATGCTTATGTTCCTGAAGCATAATTCATTATGCTTGGAGGTAAAAGAGTCATCTCCTATGACAAAAGGACAACCTTTGCTTCACTTACCTAGAGGAGGTCCGTGTGTCATGAGGATGTCGATGCCCTCGGGGATAAGGTTCCACTTGTCCAGCAGAGATTGACCTCTGGGTAGGTTAAAGCCCCATCCATTAAACCACGGGGTCCTTGGAGGGAGATAATGCACATGGTATCAGGCCAGCAGAGCCACATTTCTGCTCTTCAATATTTCTTTCTCGCACATTCCCCCACGGTTTGCATGGTTCTCTTTTCTCCTTCTGATGGCTGGCCCTGGCAGCAGGATGCTTTTTTTGTTGACTGCTTCAAAACCAATCCACTTGAAAGCAAGCATGGAGCCTATGAATTGTTCAACTAGAAAGGGGCACAAGAACCTTTACAGTGAAACTCTCCCAGCAGACCTCTCAAAATCTTCATACTTAGTCTTCCTCCAAATCCTAGTTGCCTAAGATGACCAACCTGGATCCGAAGCATTTCCACTCTTCTGCAGTGCCTCGGAGCTAAGAAATCCCACCAGTCCTCCTTCTTCCTTCCCATCACTGTGGAACTACTCCAGCAGATTCATACTAAGATCTTTGGAGAAAAAGACAAGCGCACTGAAGGCAGAAACCTCTGTACATGGAGATGTTTTGAATACTCTGGACTGAGAAGGCTGAAAAAATATGGGGCCTCTGATGGATGAGAGGGTTGACAGTGAACAAAAAACAAAGTGGAATTTTCTTCCTTCACCAAAGGGAAGATTTGGGGGACATCCCTGGAAATCATTTTCCCAACAGTGAAAATGCACATTCCACCCTCCTAGGAGCTTAGGCTCCAGGAGTGAGTTTCGGAGGTCCATGCCATGTGTAGATGTGAATAGGGTCTTTGCCCATCCAGTGAGCATTTCTAATGAGGGCTGAAAAAGTTTCTGCCATGTATCATGACAGGAGAATGATCAATTTTTCTCTACAAATGTTCTAGCCTAAATCACATCAGAATAAAGCAGTTCCCAGTATCATCCTAACATATATCATCCCAGCTATAACCATTATTTTTAGAATTGGACTCTCGGTGTGCCCTGGTGGAGCAGTGGTTAGGCCAGTTGCCTCCAAAGGAGCGCAGAGCACATACCCCTGGGTTAGTGTTGTGGGGTGGGGGGTGTGGGAGCAACCAGTGTGAACTAAATAAACATTTTTGAAAGGATGCTTTTTCTTTCTCTCTCTTCCTGCCTGCCTGCCTGCTGGCCTTCATTCTTGTCTGTACCTTTCCTTTAAAATAAAAAAGAAAGAAAGGAAGAACTGGACTCTCTTTTGTCCTATAGAAAAATTCCAATTTGTAAGCACAGGTAACAGACAAGTTGGCTAATTTTCCTGCTAAGCCCAATTTTCCCTTTCACTGTAAGCTGTGTCTATTGAAAGAGGCAACCCTGGGTACAAGGTCACCTGGCTAGTCAGAGCTAATCAAATAGGCTGCATTCCTATTTCAAGTTGACCACAGGCCAGACTAATCGGATTCTCTCAAGACTCTGAAGTCAGATACACTGACACAAATTCAACTGGTGATGGACAGATAGTCAAGGTAAGAGATGCAAGGAGAGCGACTGGGAACCACGTGAAAATCCACCCTACAGGTCAAAACCTTAGTTTCCACTGGGGTGGTAGAGAAAGTCCCAGAGTTAAGAAGACTGTTAATCTCAGTTAGAAAAAGATAAACCAAGAAAGTATCTGAGTTAGTTCCTGTAGTCACTTTCCAAGTCCCTATGCCATCCCCAGGGGGCTTACTTACAATAACAACATTAACAGAGTTATCAGCTATTGTTTACTCTGCATCAGAACACTTTGTTTTTAGTAACACATTTAGATCTCATAAGCTGATAAAATGGGTATTATTATGAGCCATCTTACAGATGAAGAAACTGAGGCACAGAGAAGTCAAGCAAACACAACTAATAAATGGAATATAAACCCGAACAGCCTGCTTCCAAAACCCATACCCTTAACCACCATGCAAATTTTTCTATTCTACCTGCATTAATCTGCTTCTTGCCCTGGGTGAGCTTCCCTCCTACTATTTCAAGTATGAGACTCTGGTTGCTTGAAGCCCAGTGAGCTGTACACGGGAATAACAGATCAGTCATAACATGGCAGAGTGGACACCCATGGCTTTTTCTTGCCCAGCTCCTTCCTCCTTCTTTTGCAAGGGCATCCGATTTTCTATCGGAGAATCTTTCCCTCCCCGTTCCTGCTCCAGGATGAAGGACATGTTGCATCTCCCCGAAGAGTGATCTCTAGACCTAGGGATGTGCATAAGACCCAAGCTGGGTCAATGAAGAGGCACCCTCAGAATTTTGTTGGCATTCTCTAAAAGACGTCACGGTTTCGTTTCTGGGATACTCAGTCTTGAGAACAATGTCAGCCTAAAATTGCCTGGGACTATCTCAGCCACCTTGCAGATAGCCTGTACTTTGAGAATCAAATTGCCACAAAGAAAGTCATGCTAAAGACAGTGTGCCTGGATGACCTGCTGGACAGAGGGATGCAGTTATGCCTAAAAATGATCACGTTTTTCCTTCCAAATATATAAGACAATTAGATCTTTTCTTTTTATTTCTTTGAATTAGGGTCTGTTTCTGCAGTTGAGAGGTTCCCAGTAAAAGTCAACGGTTGCTTTTAATGTAAAAATGACCTATGTACCTACGGTAGGCAATAATGTCATTCCCTCAAAACCTCCAGAGATCCTAGTCCTACTGCCTGGTATCAGTAACTTTATTACCTTACATGGTAAAAGGTGAATAAGGATGCTGAGAGAGTTCTGTAGATAATCAGCTGACATTAAAATAGGGAGATTATCCTGAATTATCTAGGTGGGGTCCCTGTAATCACCTGGGTCCTTACAAGTGGAGGAAGGAGGCAGGTCGCTCAGAGCGATACAATATAAGAAAGACCCAACCTGCTCTTGCTGGTTTTGAGATGAAGGAAGAGGAACACAACCCTATCAATGAATGTAGGCAGTCCCTGGAAGCTGGAAAAGGTAAGGAAAGAAGATTAATTCTCTTACAGAGTCTGCAGAAAGGAATGCAGACTTGCCAACATCTGTGTCTTAGCCCAGGGAGAGCATGTCAGACTTCTGACCAGCAGCCTCTAAGGTAATAAATACGTGTTCTTTAATCCACTACGCTTATGACGATGCTACAGCAGCAACAGAAAGCTAATGTCTCTCATATTTGTGCACAGCCTATGTTCGATCCACCCAGCCCTTCCAGAGCCATGCTGTCCTGCTCAGCTAGATGCAATGCTTCTGGGTTCTTCTGAGGAAAAGGCAGCACTGTTTTCCAGGACTCTCTGCCTCCACAATCTTAAACCTCTTCATTAGCGATTCCCCAGTCTGGGATGCCCAGTCTTCCCCTTCATTTTGACAATGATCCCTTTCCAGGATTTATCTTAAAAGAAAAAAGAAAACAAAATTGGCAAGTTCAGAACCCAAGGAAAGCTCAGTGAACAGTCTGGCACAAGAGAGAGAAAAATAAGCAAAAACATCTGCTTTCCTCGATTTTGAAAACAAGCTTCTGGGTCTATGGTTCCTGTCTGAATGGCAAATAAAGAAAGGTTTGAAAGAACCCCAAGCACACCCAAGCAGCTGGTACAAAGAGGGGCTCTGATTTCGCTGCCAGAGTCTGTCTGAGGGCAGCCTCCCAACCCCCAAGATATCCCAGGGGTTTCCTGAGTCAAAGGCACAGAATTTAATCTTTTCAGTCTTTCCAATTTTCCCTCATAGAGTTTTTTCTCTTCAAAACCCACAGCTCTATTCCTCTGGGAAATGCTCAGTTTTATAAGTACTCTGGAAAATATTAAAACAGTCTATGTTCTATAGATACCCCAATTTTCATTTGGTTAATGTTAAGTTTGTGACAGAATCCAGAAGTTTTCACATTAAGGGTAAACTTTCAAAATGTCTGTTTTTTATTTTGACTTAAACCTGTGTGTATACAAAAGGTGAAGTTGTAGGAAAAGGAACATGTATCAAATCCCTAACATGCTTTGTGGAGGGTTTTACATAGATGATGAAACTTAATTTTTCAAGGCAATCATTGAGCTAGGTTTTACTGGCTCTATTTTTAGATAAAAGGCCCAAACTTGTCTAAGTTCCCAGAACTGCTAAGGAGTGGAATCAGGACTTGAACCCAGAACCGTTCCCCAGCACAATACTGAAATTAAAACCTTGCTGTCCCATTTTTTAAGTTTTGGTTCTCAGGTATAAAAACAGGACTGCTCTATACAGACTCTTAGGTTGTGCACCATTCAACTCCAGAGGGTGTCATGGGATTATGTGATGGTGGGACCTTTAGTAAATAAGAGTGGTGTTACAGCTTTCCTGGGGTGCTTTCCATTTCTCTAGAAACTTCAGATAAAGTCTTTCCCACAGGCAGTGGGAAAAGCAGTGATGGGTTCCAGAATTATCCCAGCATGATGCAAAAAAAACAGAGCAAACAGAAGCTGGGAGAGCTGGGTGCAAATTCTCATTCTGCTATCACTTCATGAACTCACGTGGACCTTAGGGAAAAGCAATCACCTCAGGGAGCCAGTTTCCTCATCTGAGAAATGAGTGTGTGCATTCATTAACTGGATTTCAAGATGGTCTTTAGACTGCAGAGTCTTTATGCAGAATCCCCACTCCTAAAACAGGTAAATACAGAGGTGATTTTGCAGAGGACTGAAAAGAAGGGGTCCAAGGCTGCTCACACAACCCCCTTCTCCTTTCTGACTTATGCCTCTGAGCACAGCTAGCAAAACCTGGCACTGGGTGATCTTTCTGCAATCTGGAAATCCTAACATTCTATAATTCTGTGCAGGCTATGCATGTTCTGAGTAAATGCTGTGAACTGCTCTCAGCGAATCACCTAAATTGCCTCTAAGGGACCAAGCACAGTGGGGGAGAAATACCTACACAGAGCACATCTGAGCGTGTCAGCGTCAGTGAAAAATGCTTCATCCAGTTGAGTTTCAACCTGAAACATGAAACCCCAGCAGTGAGCCCATCAGGGGTTCACTGGAAAATATGTGCACAGCCAATCTCCAGAGTCCCACAATGGGGTTTGCTCTGTAGCAATGGGGGGGCAGAGGGGAAACAAGGAGAAAGGAATGCAAAGGAACAATGTCTATTGCCTGGGCGAAGGACTTAATAATTAGCTGTGACTAACAAAGACCACATGGGAACCAACTTGCAAGAAAATGTCCCACAAAGCACCCTCTTACCAGAGGGCCAATACAAGCCGAGGAGACAATCCATCCCCTCATAGAGAGGAATTAGAAAGCCCTGAAGGAAGAGGGACACTGGGGCTGCCTGAAGCCACTGGACTGAAGACTCAGAAGGACAGAAGCTGGGGATTTTTCAAGACACCCTCCTCCGCTCCTCAGCTCTTGGAATTAGAGGCACTTGGCCTCTCTGGGTTGAAAGTCCGGGGCAGGCACTCAGGGAGTTCACATAGGCCGAACTAGTTCCCAACAATGTCAATACAAAACAGGTTTCCTATATGGAAGCAGGTTAAGATGAAATCACTGCAAAGGTCATCTGTGTTTGCAGTATACAGTGCTGTGGTGAGGACAGAAGGGAGCTGCCAGGATCATAAATCTGAGGTTTGGACAGGTAAAAGGCGGTTTCCTCCCCCACCAACTTCAACAGGGACTAGGCGGGGCCCTGGAAAGCAGGATTTGGAAATGAGACGTGGTTACTTATTTGGCTCAGATGGGCTAAGCAGGTTCATGCGCCCAGTGCTGGTCAGTGCCAACAACTTCCTGCTGGTGTGCTGGGTCCTGGGCATAATGCATTTGCTAAATTACAATTTGGTGAATGCAGTCTAAGTGCCCCCTGCAGAGTCCGGCATCAGGGGACTCTGGGGGGGCTCCGGTGGGATTCTGTACACGAACTGTGAGGGGAAGACGCGGGGTTCACAGGACACCAGGACTTAAGCACTGGTGTGGGTGGTCGTGCCGCATAGGGCCTTGGGAGTCTGGGGTCTCTCACAGTTAGTCATGCTTGCTTTGGAGGTAGTGGGAAGGGCACGGATTATGCAGTCAAACAGACCCATGTTCAAAACCTAGGTCTGCAACTTACTCGTTGTCTAAAACTTAGCTTCCTCATCTGTCCAAACAAAAGAGGAATATCTGCTTACGTCAAAGGGAGATCATTTAAAGCAAATTTGTAAGGTTTTTCTGGGCTCCGCGAGGAGAAAAAGTTGAATTAGACCAAAAAGTCGAATAACCAGGGCTTTATTGGGGTTTGCACACCCGGGTAAAACTCCCAAGTCCGCAGAGGGCCGGGGAAGTCGCGGGCTGGGAAGTCGCGCTTGAACAAAGGGGAGCGGGCTCTTTAAGTAGAGGAATTTCGCGGGCTTCCCATGTCGAGACTGGGGATTGGCCCTGTGAATCCAGGTGTGGGGGTTGCATCCCTTATTCTGACGTCATCCACCTTTTCCCCGGGCTTGGCTGCCGTTTTCCCGGGCATGGCCGCTGCTGCTTTTGTCCCTGGGCCAGCCTAACAAAACTTTTTGGGGGAAATACTGGCAAAAGTGTTAATGTGCAGTTTCTAATTTATAGATGTTGTGTATCAGAAATATAAATGTATGTACACACACACACACGCACACAGCTTGTTCTACTTGATCTCTCGAATTTCCCAAGCGATGATTCATGGAATCCTAGACCTTCCTCCTCCAGACTTCTGCAAAATCCCCAATGAAAGGGCGAGCAATATGATGGCTAGATAGAGCCTGATTTCCTCTGGTTGATTACTTATTAAAAGGCACTTCCTCAGCTCACTTTTGAGTGGAAGTTTTTCAGAAAGGCCAGCGCTTGCTGGCTGGCTTGCTCAGTCTTGCATAGAGGATACCATGGAATGTGAGAGCACAGGGCAAAACGGTTAGTCAAGGCTGCTTAGCCGGCTGGTACAGGTGGTTAGATTTTGACAGGATCTTAAATTGGGAAAGTTCAACATAGGGAGTGACTTTGGGTCCTCGGAATAATTACAATAGGGGTCTCAGGGCAGTTCACGGGAGGCATCAGCAAGCTACTATAACGAATGCCATCACCACTGCTTGGCATTCCTATTAAGCAAAATTCAGAAACCCGGAGCCCATTTCCATGTATGTTTTTCTCTTCTCAGCGATGGCACTTCAGAATTGTAACCTTCTTAGACCGGGAGCTCCCAGCCACCATCCATCCCGCACATCACACCAGGTCCAAGAGAAGCTAATTTAACCACCGCTGGTTAAAATCACACCGCACTTCACAGCGCCTTTCACATGCCATGAAGCTGTCATGATAATTCTTGATCTCTAACTCACCTGACAGCTCAGCCCTCCCTTGACCGTGAAGCTTCCCAGCGGTTAGAAATAGCAGTTTCCCTGGTACCAGACATGTCATCTTGGATCTCCAGATGAAAGGCAGACACCTGCCCGCTCCCCTCCTTACCTCTCTTTCTCCTGTTAGCTGTGGATTTTGTTTAAGACGCCTCCTGCGCACCCCACCCACCCCTCAAGTCCCTCCACTTGACGACCTGAAGTTACTCTTGCACGCAATTAAGAAGATGTCTTATATTAGCCCACAGAGGAATGTCACACCTTGTGCAGTGAAGAAATGTATATACCCAATGACATCCTTAGGAGAGGGAAGGAAAGCTTAGTGTCAGGGCAAGGTTTGCACCCCCAGACAGCTGTCTGGAGGGCCTGCCTAGCCCAGAACACGGCTCGGATGCCCTCCAAGGGCAGGGTCGGCTTCTCCTGCACCAGCTGTCTAGTCCCATCTCTTCACTCTGACTCCGTGGCTTGGTATTTCGTTATGAGATCCGTGGGATGAAAAGAGATACTGATTTGATAAAGGGCAGGTCTGGGTGAATAATGTGCCCTGTGTGCTGTGGACAGGACAGGAACAAATGATACCTGGGGTAGCCCCTGAGGCTCCTGAGCTAGGAGCAAGGACTTCATAAACCAAGGCAGGACACGCCGCAGTCTTTATCACCATGCCAGTGGTGTCTCCTTTTATGCAGCTAAGAGCAAGGGTCAGAATTCAGCCTCTGTTACTCATGTTCCTTTCCCCTGATGGAAAGGAGATGATGGAAGCAGAGTATGCTTCAAGAACACAAACAAAAAAACAAAAAACACTATGACCTGTTTTTGAACTTGGTGTGTCCTGAATTATTAAAAATAATGATGTAGTGTCTGCCCATCCCCTCCGAAGCATACCTGCCTTTAATCTTATGAACAAGTCCATGACAGGAAGTGGAGGATTTTCAATCCATTTCCTTCCCATAGGGCTGTGAGGGCGGCTGTGCCCATCCATCATGCAAAGAGCCTGACAGGGCAACCAGAAGGCTAGTAGGACTGGGGTCTTGGGCAGGTAAAGAGGATTTGGAACATGCCTTGGAGCTTCTGGAAAGGACTCTGTTTAGTGGTTGAGAAAGTCAGAGGACCAGCAAGAAGGTGCTCTAACCAGAGGAGAGGCTCTGAATTGGGCAGCCCCCAATGATTATTGATATCTAGCCCCCTGCAAGGGGGAAATTCATAGCATCCATGTTCAAATCACCTATTGTCCAGGTTTAAAAGAAAAAGGGATACTCAGGGAGAGAGAAAAGCATAAAACGTAAAGCAACATTGATCTGTTCCTTTTTTTTTTTTTTTAATTGTGGCAAAATATATACAGCATAAAATGTAACATTCCAGCCATGCTATTTTTTTTTTTTTTAAAGGAAAGGGGCAGACAGGAATGAAGGTGAGCAGGTAGGTAGCCAGGAAGAGAGAAGAGGAAGAAGCACTTTATTTATTTATTTATTTTAGTTCATCTTGGTTGTTCCTCTGACTTCAAAAAGCAAACCTGGGTCCTTGGGATGTATGTGGATTGTGCTGGCCAGGGACAGTGGACTTAACCCCAAAGGCACCAGGGTGTGCCCATTCTAACCCTTTTCAAGCATATAATTCAGTGACATTAAGTACTTTCATAATGCAACGCAATTATTACCACTATCCTTTTCCAGAATTTCTTCCTCATCCTCCATAGAAGCTCTGCACCCATCAAACAATAGCTACTGGCCCTACTCCCAGTCCTGGTCAACACCATTCGACTTTCTGTATTTGCAGTTTAATACCTCTTATAAGGGGAGTCACACAATAGTCATCTTTCTGGGTTTGATTTATTTCACTTAGTATAATGTATGTGTCCAAGGTTCTTTCATGCTGTAGTCTGTGGCAGTCATTGCTTTTTATGAGTGAATAATTCTCCACTATGTAGGTATATAGTGCTCATTTGTCATCTAAGGTTTCTGCTCAGTCTAGAATGTGCCAGGTGCTAAACTCAGTGACAGGCTGACATGGATGTGGAATCTGAGTTCCTTCCTTGGGAAGTACAGTGACTGGGTTGAAAGTCCAGTGAGGATGGGCCCAGTAGGGAACTTCTGGGCATGAACTGATTCGACAGAAATGACTGGGATGCTTGCTCTGAGTCAAATTCTGTCATGACAGCTGCTGGGAATGTCACCTGAATGCAGTTTCCAGGATAAACATACGGCTCGCCATTTCACAGGTAAAGTGGCTCTGATAGAAGTCTTTAAACTCTGACCTGCATTTCTAAGTCACCTATTTTCACTGGAGTTTGAAGAACATCAGCGACTTGAAAATTAATCCACGTGTGGTCTGGCCTCCAGGCTGGGAGTGACCTGAGACATATTTTGTCGCACTTTTTTTTGTGTGTGTGAGGGTCAGCGGGGCGGTTAGGATAGAAGGGTCTCCTTGCATTTCCGCCTCACACAGTCCTTAATAAAGCTCTGCATCTGAAACCAGGGCCACGACACATATGACCAAATCCTACCAGAGACGGAGCCTGTGAGGGCAGCACGTGTCTCATGCCAGGCTGGCTCCAAAGCACAGGACAAACAGGACAGGGGAGGAGATGGGAAGATGGCCAAGTCCTCAGGTCCCTTGACAGAGAGTCCAGCACCTCCCTCTTCCCCATCTCCCACCCGGGACACATACCAGAGAAACCTAACAGTTAAGAGTGTTTTTCTACATCAGATTGCCCAAAAGAGGGAGAAAAAGAGGACAGGTGGATGCAGGATCAGCTGAATTTTGTCTTATTACTTATCAAATGCAAAAATTGATGTAAGTAAATAGGGATGAACTGATTTAAAACTTCTGCCACCCAGCAGAGGACAATATGATATTTTATTACTTTGGGTTTAGTTTAGATTATGTCTGTATAAGTGTGTTTATGTTGCTCATGCTGTGTCCTTTTGGTGCTGTTTCAGATTCGGGCGGGGTGGGGAGCACTGGGGGATTTATAGCTGAGGATGAATGTCCTGGTGAGAAAGTCCACCACCTAAAAAAATACAACCAGAGAGAATGAGTGATGAGACAAAAAACACTATCCAGGCATTCATTAAACGTAACAAGGAAGATTGGAAGCTCAGTGACTTCACAGTCTGGTTACTTCTCTGTCTTCAGCACCTGGCGCAGAGTGGATGTCTAAGTATGTGCCAACCGAACTACGAATGTGAGTTCACAGAGAGCGCGTCACTTCTTGAGAAAACGTGATGGTCAGTGGACAAGCAAAGTGTCAATTTGCATATTAGCATGAATTTAAGCCTTTTAAAAATGTTTGGAAAAAAGAAACAGACCAAGATACTGAACAGCTGTCTCAAGGAAAGGGGAGGATTAGGACTAATTTTTGCCCCATCTTGTCTATCATTTTCTACACAATCGTTTGGAAGGGGAAAGCTATTTATGGCCAAATGCAGGTTGAGTGTAGATGGAGAAACTGGAGAATTCAGTCCACTTAGATTGGACTCTGCTCGTCGACTACAAGGCAGTTTGCCCAAGGTGGAGGAGACATTCAGGGGGCCTTTTGCTCAGATACGGAGACTGATTGCTTTCTCTCCTGTCCTCATTGCCACTTGGAGGCATTTCAGGAGCAGCAGTCTTTCATTCACTCAAAGAACTCTAGCACATTTACCAGCACCTGCTGTGCCAGGTGCCCCTCTGCTGGCAATGAGCATTTTTCATTTCGCTGAGGAATTTCAGTTCAAATGTAGATAATATACATATCTACATAGAGCTTTCCCTGTTACAAATCATTCTCACATTTCCTGGCTCACAGTAACCCCAGGTGGCCGACAAGGTATTAACTCTAGAGAAAATGGTATAAGAAATAGAAATTTGGGTGCTTCACTCAAGGTCACCTAGAGCCGGGTTCACAAGAACTAATGTCGTAGTGCATTGATTACACATGCAGTAAACAGCTAAAGCAGTCTGTGTTTACATTCCAACTTCTTTCTACTTAGCAATGTGATCTTGCGGAAGTTCACCAAACTGATCTTTGTTTTCCCATCTATAAAATGGAGATAATAATGCCAACCATGCGGGTTTACTGTGAGGACTAAATGTGATCATATATGCAATGCACTTAGTAAAAAATGATTGCCTTAGATCAAGAATTAAGTGTTAGGTTTTATTATCATTATGACTGTTAACGTCATTATCAGCATTGATGTCATCAACCTCTTGGCTTTTGCTTGCTAACTTATTTTCTTTGTATTACCACGAAGTGCACCATCTATTTCTCAGATTTAGAATGCGGAGACCAAAGAACTGAGTAAAGGGTAAAGGGTAGAGCAATGCGTGATGATGTGCAGATACAGGTAGGTCAGTTGAGGATCACAGAAAGCACTGACTTCAGTAAGAAGACAGGATTCTAATCCTGCCTCTTGCAACTCACTTGCTATCTTACCTTGAGCCAGGAAACTCTCTGATCTCCTGCTTCCTTAACTGTGCAAAGAGAATCGCCAGATCATATTCCTAAGCAGAAAACAGTTTGAATATGAACTCAGACCCTTCTCTTAAGCCTGCAAGGCTGTCAAACAAATGCCAGCCTAAGTAAGTGGCAGCCAAAAGGAAAGTGCCTTCTGATGAAGTGTCTTCTAATTCCCATGTCACTAGCTGTCTGTGTTGCCTGCTGGTGCTGTTTGAAAAGCTCAGAGGAACTCGAATATGTGACAAGTAGGTCAGATGTTAAGTTAAAGTGTTGGCCCCCATTTATCTACCATTTTGGCTCTAAAAGACTAGTTTCAGTCCAGACTGATTTAGTAAAGTGAGAAAACAGGGGCTGCAAACTGGCAGTGCACACAATCAGGGGGATGAGTGAAAAGCTGAAGCTGCCCCTTCAATTCAGAGGTTAAAGGAAGCAGACAGACCCTGGTATCTCCCTTACGGTGTGCCAGCCAACCATATATTATTAATTGGGCTCAGCAAACATCATTGAGCACCTTCCACTGGAAGGCTCTGGCAAGGCGCTCCAGGGAGATCTAAATATACAAAGCGAGACCATCCCAACCTGCCATCTGGTTCGGATAACGAGATAGTCACAGGCAAAATTGTTCTTCCCTTTCTCTGCCCATTAAAATTCTACTGAGCCCTTAAGGCTCAACTCACATCTTCCCCCAAGAAGCTTTCCCCCATTCCCTAGGCACTTTGTTTAATCTTCATTTGTACAACATATCACACAGTGCATTATTACTGGTTTTTGTGCATGTGTGTAACTTATTTTCCACCTTATTCAAATAAGCACTGGAGTCAAAAATGTATTCTGGGTATGTCTATCATCTCCAACTGATTGTGAGCCACATCCTATTTATGTTGGTGTCCCCAAGATATAGTGTTTGATATATCATAGGTGTTAAGAAACTATTCCTAATTTCATTATTAATAGAAAAAAGCACGAGTGTTTAGAGTGAGTGCCCAATGGAATGATTCAGATAACATGTGTAATTGGAGTTTAGGATGAGGCATCACAGATTTAAGTGAAGATTTGTTTGTTTGTTTTAAAAATGACCATTTGAAAATACTGGATTATGTATCTAATAGGCTTGTATTTCCAAATGTATAAGCCACTGTGTGGTTATGAGCACTTAGAAAGTGTGAAATGTACTACAAATGTGGAACACACACCAGGATTTTGGATACGTCATACAAAAAAAGGTTACAAAAACACTTTATTTTTTTATATTGATTCCATGTTTAAAGGATTATATACTGGTGCATTGAATTAAATAAAATAAATTAAAAGGAATGTTACTTTCCCCCCAGCTGGTAATGAGGCTATCAGAACATTAAAGTGCATCTGTGATGCATTTTACGGTTCTGTTTGGTGAAGTCATCACAGGTGACACAAATGTTTGCACTATGATTCAAACATTTCATTCAAATGCTCAGGAATTATCTCCTAATAAAATCATTCAAAAGCAAGTAAAAACGCCATGCACAAAGCTGCTCATCACAGTGCTATTTATAGGCTCAAACTATGTGAGAAAGTCTGTCCTAACCTCTGCTCGAAAACAAAATAGTTAAGAAAACTAGCATGACTGGAATAGCCAACAAATGTCTATAGTCAAGCATTAATGATGAAGACTCAGTAGCAACAGAAAATTATTATTATTATTTTTTTTTTTAAGAAAAGGTGCAGATGGGAATGAAGGTGAGAAGAGACAGGCATGCAGGAAGAGAGAGGAAGAAACACCTTATTTAGTTGTTCCCCCAGTGCCACTATCCGGCCCTGGGTTCTTGAGATCTATGTGGACCAGCAGACTTTAAGTGTTAAAACACTGGGATGCACCAGAAAACTTTTAAGACACATTATTAATTGAAAATTTTAGCTCTAGGAGCAATGTCAGAATCTGCCTACAACCTGCGAGCAAGCATGCTCTTTCATTCTCTAATTACACTTCTGCTGAATGATTACCACACACCAGAGCCTGTGCTGACGAAGACTGGAACTGGAGATGAAAAGGCATGGGCAGACAGCCAGGGAAGCAGATAACTGCATGTACAAATAGAAACATATACCAGGTGAGACGAACTTCTAACGGAGGTCACACCCAAGCCTTCCTGGGATGAGCACTGAGTGGAAAAAAATGAGAAGAAAAAGAAAGCAAATTTTTTGTTCAGGGTGTGGTCCAGGTTTATCCTTGAATTCATTCTCAAGTTTTCCTGGGTTTTTGCCATCAAAACGCAGGGTGACTGATTCCACTGGCCAGTCCCTGACACTGAGCAAATGTGCAGTTGGTTCAAAGAGGAACCTGGCTTGAGAGTCAGACTTGTGTATGAACCTCTGAGCCTCAGTGGGCCTATCTGCAAAATGGAGAGAACTATAGGATCTACTTCATGGGCTCATTCTTGAGAAAATTAAATGAAATAATCCATGCAAAGTTCTTTGCATGTAACAAGCACTATATAGATGTCGACTTTATTATAAACATAGAGGAATACTGTGATATAAGTGATCAGGATGATAAAGAGGAGGAGTGGAACCCATCTGTTCCCAAACTACATTCTACGTGTACAGGGTCACTTAATTTGAGTTTCTAGAATCTATTATAGTCATTGGATTTACTCAACCAAGGTTTTGTCTTCTTTTTTCTTTTTTTTATGCCCTGAAGGATGGTGAAATTATCAGTGTTCTATGTAATGTGAAAGTGAAATAATTTAACCACAGAATTATTTAGGTCTGCTATCTCTCATTCAGTAGCAAGATTCTTATAAAAGTCAGACTGACTGTGTTCTCAATTCAAAGTCCATCCCCGCCCCCTGCCCCTCCACCAGCATATTATTCATTTGGTTCAAACCTATTCTGTTATATTAAGCACCATTTCTCAGTCTCCAGGTGACCTCCTATTAGTCGAAAACAAAACCAGGTCAATTGTTTTGTTGTTTCTGAAAGAATGGCTGATGAAGTCAAGACATTTTGAAAAAGAAACATTTCATTTTTCTGATACTCAGCCCTGTTCTTTCTCTAATAATAGACTAAGCAAGTTTGTATGAAAACAGACTCTTATTTTATAAATAGAACATTGTTCAAGGTTTTTAAGAGGTGTCTGCTAAAAATAAAAAGGTTATAGTTTACTTCTTTACAGCTTTCACAACAAAACAAAACAGAAAGCCTGAGCTTAACTAAATGTGTTATATTTCTATTTTGAAAGGTACCTTTATGTGAACCAGGTTTGATCTTCCAAAGAAATTCCCCAGAAATGAGATTTCCTGTGTTTATATAAGGTGTGCCTATGTAACACAGTGACACTACAGTGGGTCATTTTATTTTTGACATCGTAGAGTTTAATTTGTTTTTTCTTTTTTTGAAACACATGCCCCAAAATAAACACAAGTGAATGAAGCTGTACTTCCATCCTATAAAGTACTCACACAAATTCTCTTTGAAAATTGCTTACTTTAGGGAGTACGAAAACCCTTTTGATGTATATGTTCCAGGTTATTTACTCACAAATCAACATTACTTGGAAACTAAACCCATTTGCCCTCAAATTGTGAACTGACTGTGTTCCAAACTGTTTCTAGGTTGCACGGTTGGAACTTGTTTCATGTCATGCTGTGGAAACAACGCCAGTTTCCCAGGCAAGCCCCTGGATTAATTCTTTCGATGACTAGCCCACAAGGACATGGAGAGTGGTAGAGCCCTTTGCTGCCTAGAACAATGTGAACTTGGATAGAAGGCCTACTTTGCAGCTTTCAATGCCAGGGATGAGTCCAACCTCGCCCCAGGGGATGGGAGTGACCCAATCTCCTGTTCAGTGGTAGCTCTGAGGTCAAGGGTAAAAACTGCAAGTTGGCCAGAGATCAATTAGGTTTCTTGGTATAATTTTCCAGGTTGTATTTTCTAACACTGTGTTCAGTAGATCTGCTAGGATTGCTCTGCATCACAATGAATCTTATGATTAACTGAATTTTAAAAATGCTGTTGCTTTTCCCCTCCAACTTGAGAAGTATAAAGTGAACAGTGTCCCAGTAGAGACTCTGAGAAGTTTTGTAAAAGCAAATCTCTTTAACTGGATAGAGTTGGGCATTTTCATCCTTTTTCATGTTTTTCTACAATGCCTATTAATAAGAGCCCACACTTATCTAAAATTTATGACTTCGCAGGTATTGTTTCAAGTGCTTTACATGCATGAAGTCATTGAATGCCCTTAGAGCAACTCTTAGAGGTTAAAAGCTAAGATTAATCTCATTTACAGATATGGAAACTGAGGCAAAGAGAGGTTAAAGATTTCCAAAATCACACAGAGACCCATGTCTTATCACTATGTCAAAATTAACCCTGGAACCCAAATCTCCTTAAAAGTTTCGTTAGGGAAACACTGTCAATATAGATGACCTATCATCTCTTTTTGGTCTTTTCTTACATTGACCTCTCACTCTCTTGCCCCAGTTGACAAGACTTTGAAATGAAATTTAGGCACTTTTTAAGGATTGCAAGATTTCCTCTTTTACAACAGAGAAAGACAAAGTCTAAGGAAGAGCTGTTTCGCACAAACAACCTGAAGAAAACTCATCTATCTACACCTCAGAGGAAATCGAGTTTACTTATCCTGATGTACTAGCGTTCTATTGCTGCTTTAACAAACTACCACGCACCTAGAGGCTTAAATCCATATACATGTATTCTCTTACAGGTCAATCAGTCTCACTTGACTAAAATTAAGTATTAGCAGGACTGGTTTCTCATGGAGGCTCCAGGTAAGAATCCTTTACCTTGCCTTGTGTGGCTTCTAGAGGTAGCCCACATTCTTGTCTCCAGGCTGCATCACCCTACCTCAGTTTCTGCTGTCACATATCCTTCTCTCCCTTTGACCCTCTGCCTTTCTCTTAAAAGGACCCTTGTGACTGCACTGGGCCCACCCAGGTAATCTAGGATAACCTCTCATTCTCAAGGTTCTTCATATAATCACATCTACAAAATCAAGTTTGCTATGTAAGGTAATAGTCACAGGCTCCAGAGATTAGAATGTGGACATCTTTAGGGTGGGAGGCATTATTCTAACCTATCGCATTGTCACTATGCTGTTGGTGAACTGAAGAGGAGATCAGAGATTTGGAATTGACAAGAGATGGGAAGAAGGACAGAGTCCTTTGGGGTCCCTCTCCAGAGAAGGGCAGAGACAAGGTCATAGGGCTTCTTCCTTTCTCATCTTCCCTTTTACCATCACCAGCTTAGTTGCCATAGCCCCTGAACAACAGAAGCGAGATTTTAAAAAAGGAAGGCAAACTGTATTTCTCAAACTGATATGTCTACCCCCAAGGACATGGTTCTATGTTGGGAATATATAAATCCACAGATCATCCTGGAATAACAATTTTCCCTAAGGATGCTAGATTTTAAAAGTTGGCATAACTATTTTCACAATATTATGTCTAAGTGTATTTCTGGTTCTGTTGAAAAAAAAGTATGTTTTAAACATTCTTGGTTGTTAGGAGTATATAACACAATCTACTTCTAATACAATAGAGATGTTGAGATAAATGAGACCTACGGAGTGCCGCGATCAGTGCCTGGCACATAGGAAGCTCTCAGTGTAACCGTTCGATTCTGTTGCTACCAAAATAATGATCTAGTCACCGGCCAGAGGCTCTCCACACATTAATTCCTTTCAGCCTCCCTACAACCCTATGAGATATGAGTGTTATTTTCTGCATCTTACAGACGCTCTAGCGAGGCAAGATTACTGTGTTTAACACATGATTAGGGTCACACATCTGATGGTAAAGCTGGAATCCAAAAGGAAATCGGTTTGCTTCTAGAGCCCAATTTCAGCATTTTGATATTTCCTTCAGATCTGCTGCCCAGGTTCCTGCGGGGCCAGCAGTGTCACGACCACAAGTTAAATCAGTGAGCAAAGCTTCGGAGCGTGTTCTAAAGGGGCTTTTGCGTATAACTTCCTGAGTGACTAACTTTGCAGAGAACCACTTTCAGCTTGCTTCCTCATCGGTGCCAGGGTGTTAGGAAGTACAGGATCCAGAATTTGCATCCCATGCTCCTCCCCCCTCACCTTTCCTGTCTGATGACATCTTCTCCTCTGTGCAATGGCGGCAGCCTCTACCTAATCATATACCTCCTCTTCAAAGCCTTTTTTATTTCAGAGGAAAGAAGCAGGCAAGAAGGCAAACAGGCAGGGAGAGGAAGAGGCATATTTTTGTGTTGTTCATCTTGGTTGTCATTTCCCTCCTCACTGACCCACCCAATGGAGTCACGGACTTAACACCTGGGAGGCGCAGACATAACATCTGAGTCCCCAGGGTGCCCCCTTCTCAAAGCCTTTTAATGATCAGGACATATAAAAAATGGCACTGTCTGATGTTTTCAGTAATTGGAAATTTCTAGGAGTCAGAATTTTGCTGGATCTCCCAAAATGGAAAATTTTGAGCCAGTAACAGCAGTGGCATTCAATGACAGTCGCTCCACATTTGGAAGCATAACTAATATACACACATGTCGTGCTGCTTCTGAGGATCTGACTAAGCCTACCACAGGGTAACAGGCAGAAAAACATCTTTCCCGAAACCAGCAGAAAAATTAAAACAGGAATTTTTTCAAGTCCACGAGCAGTGACCAACACAGACGGACCATCTGTCACTCCTATCTCTTCCCCGGACGGGAGTCTTTCTCTGTTTTCTGAGCTACAAGAAGCTGGGGGTTTGAGTTTCCCGCTCTGCCTCTACCAACCACTGCCACCCCTCTGTGATGATCCGTGGTGGATAGACCTGTATTAGCAAAGCAGGGATTTGGTCCAGTGAGTCTGTCTAAAAGCTTCATGTTTTTCCTCCGACAAAATACAGGGTGTAAGGACACAGTAGAAAGACACTACGGTCAGGAACCAAGAGACCTGCATTGTCAACCTGCGTTTTCAACCTGTGTCTGAATTATAAACAGCTGCGTGGCCTGAGGTGCGTCACTCAACTCCTTACACAGTTCTTCCTCCATTGACGCATCAGTGGGTAGAGTGCTGGTATTCAGAAAATATTTTTTTACTAACAGACAACATCATTGGTGGACCTGACAGAACAGAGCTTGAGATTCCAGTACAGATGTGTTTGTCTCCAGAGCTAACAGATCTATAAATCATTTATTTTTCTATCTCACTCTTGAAGCCATAAGCTCCACGGAAAGAGGCATTTTTGTCTTTGCTTTATCTGCAATGGAACCTGACCCTTATTAGGTACTGGACACCTAGTTATGGAATGCAGGGAAAGTTCTGGAGAGGTAGCATGGTGTAGTGCAGTGGTTCTCAAATTTTAGAATGCATTAGCATCATCTGAAGCATCCACTGTAAAGTGCAGTCGATCCAGGAAAGGGCCAGATAATGTGAATTTTCTCTCAAGTTTCCAAGTGCCGCTTGCATGGGAGGTCCTGGGACCGGGTTTGAGAAGCACTCACATTGTGGCCAGAGGCAGACTTCCTCAGTTCCCATGTTGGTTGCTAATTTACTTTCTCTGTGTATCAATTTCCTTATCTGTAAAAATGCCACAAAACCTACCTCCCAGGGTTCTTGTATGTAAAACATTTCCAACAGGGCCTGGTATCTCAGAAATCTTGTGTTCGCTACTATTACTGCTGCACTATAGTATTGTCGTGGGTTTTGTTATTACTGTTAGTACTTTTTCTCCTGCTCTGATGTTTTAGTCTGTGCTTATATCAGTTTTTAATCAATGCCATGAGTATGTGTAATTTGGAAATCTTGAACTTCATCCCAATAGTCACTTGGGACACTGGTGGGACTCACTTTTTTCCTATTAAGATCCAGATGAATTTGGATCTTGGCTGAGAAACAGTAAGAATCTTACTTAGTATGATAATTTGCTTTTAGACTTTTAAGGTGAGAAGGTTTTCTTTGTCTTTTCTCCAAATCAAGCAACATCCTGAGTTCCAGTAATAAATAAAAATGTCATCTCCTGCCTGAAAAAACTGTGGCCATGATGGTCATCTCTGGATGGTCAAAGTCATGATGGCTATCACCTCTCAGATTAACTGGGCTGGCCGTGGGAGGTGCAGAGAGCTTCCTCTATTTAAGCTGAAGGAAATTAGCAGTGAAACAAATTAAAACAACAATCAGATTTAAGTGGCCTCTATCAGGAAATTAACTTTAATGGATATTGTCATCACCAGGCCTACCTCAGAGTCGCTGGGCTCACAGCATCAGGGTGCAATAAAAATCCAGGGCCTAAACACTCAGTTACCCACCCACAACTCAGAATGGATTTTCTTTTTACTACCTTATGTTTGCTTTAATATGTTTCTTTTCCTGTTCATTCAAGCTTTTCTATGATTCTATTAAACTGATTGCACACCTTTGCAGATGATTACACCCCTTACCTGAGACAGCTCAAAGGGGGACTGGGAGATGGATTTCCTTGTTTTGTCACTTGCTGTTAAGTGAGATCTGAAAGCTGCTCTTTCACCCATCAAATTCTAACTCCAGAAGGGTGAGTAGGCTTGGAAGGGACTGCTCTCCTGCAGAAGAACCTGTCTCATTGTCTTGGCCTGGCTATGTGATCTAAGGCTCTTCTGGATTAACACTTGAATTCTAGGTTGAATCTCGTCTCCAGGTTTGCTCTGTCTAGCTGGCCTATGAACAACCTTCTTTCTTCATTACAAACACTTTGGATTCTACATTGAAATTGAGGCCAAGGTACGCCCTGGTAGAGTAGTAGTTATGTCCACTGTCTCTGGCCAAGTGCAATTAATATATATATATCCCAAGGACTAAGGTTCACGTTCTAGGGCCAGAGGGAACAACCAAGATGTACAACAAAAATAAAAATAAAAATGCTTCCTCTTCCCCTCTTTTCCAGCCTGTTTGCCTTCCTGCCTTCATTTCTGTCTGTACTTTTTTTTTTTTTTAAAAAAAAAAAAAGAAAGAAATTTAGGCCCAGGAGTCAGCTGTCATCTTTACTTGCTACTTCAGGATCCAGAGATCCAGAAGAATGTAAAGGAAGCAGACAGAGGGACTCTGAGCTCATGAGAGAATCTTCTAACTTGTTTACAAAATAATCCTCAGGACCAAGGAGACTCTTCAGGGGAAATCGATGGCAGGCCCAGCCACCCAGTTCAACTGAAAGCAGCTCCTGATGGGTAAGAGCATGGTCTCTGGAACTAGTCACGGGGTGTGAATCCTTATCCCACTGCTTATTAGCTGGGCAAATTCAAGCAAACCTCCCTGAGTCTCAGTTGTCTCATCTGCATAATTGGAATAAAAAGAGTTCCACCTTAAGGGATTATCATGAAAAGTAATTAAAATATGTAAAACACTTAGAATGGTGCCTGACTCTAGTGTAAGTGTTTCTTAAGTGAATAAAGTCCAACTCTACATCAGAGATAACAAAGACAGGACTCCTATTGTTACAGAGTTCATGGGCCAATAAAGGACACAGACTTGAGAAGAATGTGACTGAATGGGGAGTGATGAATTGTCAGGAGACCCTTCCACATTTGTCCTCTGTTTAACCCCTTTAAGACTTCTGCAAGGTAGGCATTAGAGTCTCAAGTTATCCATGAAGAATAAGACTAAGAAAGTTGAAGCTACTGACCTAGGGTCACAGCCAAGTGGCTGAGCTGGAATTTGGAGAGAGCTGCCTGCCTTTGAAATTCCTGCTCTTTATGGAACAAGATAAAGGAATGAGACACTTAGAAAACCACATGCCTTGTCCTGTGCATCCAACAGAAACAGGTGGGGTCAGAGGGCAGGAGGTTTTTGGTTTTTTTTTAACCCGTGGATAACTGTGTCACCTTGGAGAAATGACTGAAGTGTCTTGTGCTCTGCTGCTTCAGGTGTAAGAGAGTTCCAGTCTGTGTCTCACCTGTATAGCCTTGCAGAGATCATCAGGCAGCCCTGAGAGAGTGCATGAGAAAGTAACTCTAACTCCGAACCCAATACGACAGCCTTAACTGAAGGACCATCTTCCCTATCTTTTTCTCTGTTCTTTCTTTTTCTTTCCTTTTTTAGAGGAAGGAAAACATGAAGTTAGGCAGGCAGCAGGCAGGAAAGAAGAGAAAGGAGGACTAAACATTTTATTTATTTAGTTGTTCATTTTAGTTGCCCCCAATCCACCCCATCCTGGGCCATGAACCTTGGGTCAGGAGCTGTATGTGGACTGCGCCCCAGGCATGGGCTTAACAACCGAGCCAGCAGGGCACACCTCCCTATCTTTCTTGAGCTATTACCAGGCATCCTGTCTCTTCCCTGAATGTAAGCTCTGAGGGCCGGGAACAGTATCTTCCCTTCTTCAAGTCTGCCCACAGCATTGTGAGTGGTGCTAGACACAGAGAAGAAAGCACTAAGCAGTTGTTACGGAACAGCGCCCAGCGAGGAAAAGAGGTTTAAGTAGAAAAAGACAAACTTGCCTAAGGAACTTGTAGAAGGATATGGGTTTTAGTGGAACAAGAGAAGTGGGGCTATAATAAATGAAGTGGGAAGAGGAATGTTGTCTGTTTCGGAAATAGCTTGGGTTCTGATAAACTCAGGTTAGGTTCTTGTACTTCCAGATACAGAAAAGGACCAACCCTCCAAACCTCTAAAGGTTTGCCAATCACTAATTATATGGCAGTTATTCTATTTTGGGCCTTTGCTAATGAGATCTGGGAAGTGTCTTAATTACCCAAAATTATGAAAATAATTTCAAACTTGACTCTAGGGCTAGTTTTACTCCACTTAGGAAGAAAAATATAAATGAGTGTACAAAGGGTTATTTTTTATTAAGAAATAGTCTGAATTTGCTGAAACTCCAAGCTCCTATTGTAAATCCAAGTCGCGAGTATCCTGATACTTTAAGGACTGATGTTTCAGGCACATTTACAGTGTCATAACTAAATCTAACAGATAACTGGTGGATTCTGCTTAATTTCCAGAAAAAAAGCCCCCATCTCTTTGAACTGTGGTGCCCTAGAAATCCCAATCATAGCTCACAGGGAGGTAAATAAATATTCTGTGTTCATGTGGGCGCCTGGGGTAGAGATGGGAGAGGACAAGAGGGAACGTAAATTTATTATATAATATGTGCTTTCTCTCACAAATTGCCTCTTAACAGCCGACAAAAGGAATTTCCTCAGATAATACTGCAACCTATTTGCATAGACCTTCGTTATACATGGCCTGTTTTTGTGATGTCATAAGGCAAGAGAGTTTAGTATGGAAGATGAGAGGATACTTCTTGGTATTATCTATATTGCCTTAAGCAAGTTACCTAACAGCTCTGTGTCTCCATTTTCTTGGGTATAAATCAAGGTATTAATTGTATCACCCCATAGGGTTCATTAGAACTATATTATAAAGCCCTCAACATACCCTAGGCCAGCAAACCAGGGCCAATGGGCTAAATCTGGTTTGATGACTCCTTGTAAATAAGTTGCATCAGGTCACAGCCATAATTCATCTCCGTATTCTCTGGCACTGCTTTCACGCTCAGTGGCAGAGGTGAGGACAATATGCCCCACGAAGTCTGAGACATGGACTATAAGACCCTTTACAGGGAAAAAGCTAGCTGTCCTAGACTCCAGAATGAATGAAGGTTCTTAGGATGGTATAGAGCAGCTTCTGAGAACAGCCTTTTACAGATGAAGAGGTGCTCAGTAGTGTTACATTTCTTCTCAAGGGAGCAAAGACAGCAGGAGCCAGGCTAAGATTAGGCCTGGACTATGTGACACCCAGCCCACAGTTTTTTCCACTACACTCTACTGACATACTCGTTTCACTCAACAAGGCTGAGCTGGCACTTCTGTATGAGACACGCCTACTTGCAGGTCTCCCAGGACACAGTCAAAAAAAGCCAAGAAGCCACTCCAACCAATTTTTCCACAGTGTTTTATGGAGTGATAATAGGTCTTGGGTGAAAAACTGAGTTAAAGAGGCAACTTTACTGCAGGACTCCTCAGAGCCTTTCATGTCCAGCACATCTTGTGAATCTGTAAGAGCACAGAGGGATCGGTACTTCCCAAATCAACCCCTCCCCTCCTCCTACTCCTCCCATGAGCTCCCCCACAGGACCGGTGGTCTTCAGACCACTCTTTGGGAAATACTGCTTTCCAGTCTCAGAAATAGCATTTCTCTCTCCGAGGAAGGGACCATACCTCTCCATACCCAGATGACATATTTTTTAATTAATTAAAAGAAATTAAAACCAAGGAAATGCCCTTTTAATTACAGCTGAAGTGTTTGCTGACCAAATAGTTCCCAGGAGTTATTACTAGAAGCACATGCTTTCCAATTCTGCTGAGAAAAGATGTTAAGTAGCAGTTTATGCTCCTTCTAATCATCAAAAGCTTTCATAATTCTGAGTTGACCACGAGGCAATCACGATCATCGATTCCATGTGGAAAATCAGAAACGAAACAAGCAAAAGATCATATTTTCATATGACATTTGCCACAATCCCCTTCCATGAAACCAATCACTCTTAGGAACATCTGTAATGTATGACATACAATTGACTGTAATCTCGCGGTAATAGCTTAATTATGCCTCCAAAAGATGCCCCGTCGTTCCCTTAGTCCAGGAGCCTGGCAACAGATCTGTGATTCTGTGGTTGAGTCTCATATTTCTCTCTTACATTGTCCTATAATGTAAGTAAGAGACATTTCTAAAGCTCTGGTCCCCAAATGTTCCAGTGCCATGGGCTGCATTTTCTTGGTTGCCTTTTCTTTTTTCCCATTGTTTTCCCATTCCGACAACCCAATAGAACAAGTGTTGTGGCCTCATCTTAGTTGTCAGAGTCCCACCTCAGGCGAGGTTAGCCAGCCTTCTTATTCCTATTTGTCACTGAAACATTCATCACCTTGAAATGCTCCTTTCCTAGAGTCTTAAGTTCAGGAGACAGGTCTTGATTTCCACTAGCTCCCTCCAGGCCAGCTCAGTGCCTGGTATCCAGTAGATATAAAACACGATTTCTGTTTGTGATTTCTGGCTATTGGAATAATAATAAGGTGTATTTCACATATGTTCAAGATACCTGGTTTAAGGAGAAAAATAAGAATTGTCGAAAAGTTCTGAAGGAGGTGGGAAGAATGTGAAGAACAGAAGACCCCTTTAAGGTGCAGTTTAAGAAGAAAATCCCAAGACTTGAGATGGGGAGAGAGAGTAGTAGTCTCCAGGCAGAAATACTTAAGGGAATGTTTTAGAGAAACAGGAGATGAAGTCTAACTAATTAAGATCTATCATGTGGTATTTAGTCAAATAACATCCGTGTTTGGAGAATTGTCTCCAACACAAAAGCAACAGGAAACATTTGCTGATTCGTCGTCTAGAAGAATGTTGGGGCAGCAGAGAGAGGCAGAGACATAATCATACGTGGTACGGGAACCACATGTGAAAATACTTTAAAGCGATGTTTAGTCCTTCACATCTTCATTCACTCAGCTGCATCACAAATACTACAGAGAAGTCACTGTTATCAGTCACACGGTGAGTAGAGTGACACCTCCGCTTCCCTCTGGGAGAGCCTCAGAATGTCACAGAGGAGGACATTTCAGCTGACTCTCCATTACATTTATTTTTTCTTTTTTAAAAAGTAAGTTATCACCATTGAGCTTTGATCCAAAGCTTTAACCTGCTTTGGATCAGTCACATTAGAAATTCCTTTTTTGCAATACTATTACAACTCTTTGCTCAGAGAAATGCAGACCTCCTGAAACCCATCCCCCATACCTGCTTTCCTGCCCACCCAGCTGGGGACCTAGTAATAAATGATCTATTTTTTAAAGTCTTGAAATAGAAACAGCGTTTGTGATGAGGTGATTGTAAAAATAATACCTGTTAGCATCCAGGAAGCTTCCTCTGTTTCAAACACTAGGCAGTGCTTTATGTACTTTCTGATGATCACTTTTAAGAATCAGTATGGTCCGTTTTCAGCTGAGGCAATGGAGACTTAGCAAAGTTCAATAACTTTGCCCCAGATCATCCAGGACGGGGGAGTCAAGCTCTTGTTTGCCTGATTTAAGAGTCAGAGTCTTTTCACAGGATAGGAGAGGAGGGTAGGGGAGGTGGGAGCAAGAAGTCAGAAGAAAAAGAGAGAAAGAGGAAGAGAGGGTGAAAGAATGCAGACTAGAGAGAGGTCAAAAGCTTTCACAAGGTGACAGTAAAGTGGAAAATACCTAGATTTTCAGTCAGATAAATCTGGGTGGGAATCTGAACTCTGCAAAACGAATTTAGGAATAGGTGATGTTCTGTATGCAGCTGAGAAATAACTTAAGAAACCCTTCCTATGGCACCTTGTGTCTCAAGAAAATGACCACTACCACATTTAAGGGATTTCTGTCAACTTGAAAACAGTATGTATCAGTGACATTTCTCACTAGAAGGGAACTGCCTAACTAAAAAGCCAACCTCATTTTAGGCAGGGATTAGCCCACCATAGGATTTTCCCCAGCACCCCGGGGCTTGAAACTATGCAAGGCTCTCCATTCACCATTGATAAATAGATGAATGCAAATTTCTAAGGGACAAAGAATTTTCTGGAAAAAGTACTACTTTCAAAGCAGAATCAACATCTTTGTGTGTTTTTACCATCCTCCTGAGAGTTAAAACAAAAGCCATTATTTGGAAAAGAAATTGATGAAAGCTAGCTTTCAAAAACAAGTAAAACAAAAAACAAATAGAACATCAAATGGATGTCCTTGGGAAAGTCAAAGAGAAGCCAAACAAGATGTGATCCCAGCATTAGGTGCAAAGTTTGCCCCTAAAGCACAGAAAGGTAGAATATATGAGATTGAGAGGCAATTGACCAGGTCTGATTTGCATTCCACCTACATAGGCTGAGAAGTAATACAAATAAAGCCACATGCTTGGGGCGCAGAGCTGTCACTTCCAATTGTTCCAAATTGTTTTGCTTGTCTCACAAAGCACTTCAAACATATCAAATTCAGTTGCCTTTCTGAAAAAGCAGTCCATAACAAGACTGGAAATTAATAGTGGTTTCTGAATTACTCTCAAACACACTCATGTCATTTTTTTTTAAAGACAAGACAATTTTTCCAAGACGACCTAACTCGCTGATGACTAAATCCATTTCAAATAAACATTTCAAATAAACTCACCTTAGTGATGACACAAGAAATAAAATGCACATTGACTGAGATTCCAAATCATGTTATAAGTTAAGACTTAAAAGGAAATAATAAATGAATGCATTGAAAAAAAAGACATTTATTGTAATCCTGCTCCATTCCTACTTTCCCTTCTGGTTTTATGTCTGCACACATGCTGTGCTGGGTTGAGATATGTTTTTCCTACTTGTTTAATGTATTCTAGTTCATTTAAATTATTCAGTAACAGACCAAAACATGAAAGAATCTTAGATGCAGCTATGACACCATTCATGTCTTAAATCCTCCGAATTGTGTATGACATAGAACCAGCCCCTTTACTACCTTAATTAAATAAATTTCAGCTTGTCCTCTGACTTTATTTGTTAGGATTTCTGGGAGTGACTGATTAACCACATTGGGATGAAAAAACGGGACACACAGCATTTTTTCTTTCCTTTTCTTTTTTTTTCTGACACATAGCAACTGCTTAACTGCAACTGTATTAATTTCTCCCCACCTGTTTAAGGAATTGTGAAATTAAGCTTGGAGGAGATAACAGTCTCTTTAAAGCTATGCTTTTTTCTTTCACTGTTTTCTCTTGACAACACCCAGTGCAAGTACTCAGGCATAGCCTGAATGACCTGTGTCAAAGAGAAAATACAAAAAGCAAGAACCAGGCTGATCTCATTAAATGTCCACTGAAGAAACTCAGTAGATGAGGACAGATTCTGGGGGGTAAAGCTAGTAAGATGGGAACACCAATCAATCGTCTCCTGTCAGGGATTGATATAAAGCTCAAAGAGTGATGCGATTTGTTCGAAGACCTTGGAGGGTAGACGTGAACCTAGGTGCCATACCTTCTGACCCCTATACCTGGATCGGGATTCAGGAGAGCTGGATTCTTTCTGTCATGAATTAATGTGACCTTTGAAAATGGTGATAAAATATATATATATATATATATATATATATATATATATATATATATATAAAACAAAGGATGCTTTTAACCATTTTCAAAGTGCATAGTTTCAAGGCATTAGGACATTCATCACACTGAGGTATAACCATCATCACCTCTCATCTCCAAAACTTTTTCATCACCCCAAACCGAGAGTCTGTGCCAGTTAAACAATGCCTCCCCTTTCCTCCCTCCCCCCAGTTCCAGGCAACCACCACTCTATTTTCTGGCTCTAGGAATTTGAGGACTCCAGGTACTTCATATAAATAGAAGCTTGCGGTCTTTGCCTTCTTGTGACTACTTAGTTCACTTAGCACAGTATTTTCAAGATTCATTTAGATCGTAGCATCTGTTAGAATCTCCTTCCTTTTTAAAGCTGAATAATATTCCATGGCATGTATATACATTTTATTTATTCATTCATCTGTTGATGGAGGCTTTTCTTGTTTTTACCATTTTTTTATTGTGACTAAGGCTTCAGCAAACATGCACATACAAAAATATGCTTGAGTTACATAACCTTCAATCAAGCCTTTCTCCTTTCACTAGCATCACTATTATCATCTCTAAGATGATGGTAGGATATGTATCTTCTTAAAGACTATATTTTCTGCTACATTATCATTTTTCCATGGATCACTCAACATTTTTCTTTCTTTCTTTTTTTTTTTTAAAGGAACGGGGCAGACAGGAATGAAGGCAAGTAGGCAGACATGCAGGAAGAGAGAGGAGGAAGAAGCATCTTATTTCATTTCCATTTAAGTTGTTCATGTTGATTGTTTCCCCCCAAGACCTGGGACCTGAACTCAGGTGTGTGTGGCTTGTATCCTTCAGAGGTATTGACCTAACCACTGCTCCATCTGGGCATGCCAAGATCACCCCATACTTAAACTGGTTGCAAAGAGCTGCAACCATTTTCTACTAGTGCTTATTTTCCCATGGATCACCCGATATTTCTCTAAGCTGGTTGCAAAGAGCTGCTAATCCAGCCCAAATTTAGATTGATACACAAGAATGGCTTTGCAAGTCCAGGTCAAAGGTGTCAAGTTCCTCCCTGGCCCTGGGAATCTCAACTGTGTACAAAAAACTCAGAGGTGCTCTGAGCACACGGACAAGTTTCCCTTTTTACCCTGTGCTCCTAATGTTTCCCACAACGGGAATGCATTCTGCGCAAACAATCTGGATTCAGCTCAACCCAACCGCCATTGATTGAGCACAGAGCTCTAGGCTAGATATTTACCCACTTGATCTTGGCATCATTTAAACTATTTTTCTTTGGAAGACACTGTGAATGAAATGGCACGTTTTAAAAGGTGCTGGCTGTTACACGGTGTGACTTAAAAAGAATAAATTATCTCACTGAAAGGGGAAAAACAGTTTAAGCAAGCAGAAGAAACAAACATCCTTCCATCTCCTGGCACCTTTGTCCATGTTTGCTCGTCAGTGCCAGCTCCACACACTCTGCTGGGCTGTTCCATTCTTCCTTGCAGGCAGGATTTGAAGTCTCTACAGAGCCTGCTCGCCAAAGCAATTAGAGCCCCTGGTATATTTCAATCTAGCTAATGGCTTCCAAGCCATTCTCCCTGCTAGAGAAGTGCCTCACGGCAAAGAGAGTCAAGGCGCACCCCTCTGCTTCCACACCCCTCTGCCCCCAGCCCATAATGGAAAGCAAGCAGCCCAATTTGTTTGCTCACACTGTGGGAGCACCCCCATTCCCAAGCCCTACCACAAGTTCCAGTCTAAAATGACTTTTTATGCCCACATTACTGATTTCCCTGAAAACAAGCAATTTATAATGGAAATGTGGACATTTAACTCAAGTGCTCTTCAATAATGGTTCTGCATTAGTGTTCTGAGAGGCAAAGCAGCCAGGAAGTTAACATATTGTGCTTTCTGGGTGGGGGGAAGGAAGGAGGAAGAGAAAAGCTGTTGAAAGCAAAAGGTCATTTTATTTGATCATGTTAAAAGAACATTCGATTTGTACTTTATGAACCAGGCTGCATAAACAAAGGGTGATTCTAGGCCGACTGGCCACTGTCTGTCAGGTGGGCTCTCCCTGCCCCAGGGCGCCTGGCATCCAAGTCCATGTGGATGTAACAGAGCCCATGGTATTAGCAGACGTCCCCTTGGGCGGCTACACGCCTTGGGATTTCATACAAGTTCAGAACTTCTGACAGTCTGATTTGATAAAAATCCCAAGCCCACAGTAGCCCATTATGTGGGCAAACTATTCATTTTATATTCACCTCCTTGTCGTGTTAGTGCAGAGGTCATCTAAAGAGGAGGCCTAATTAATCAAACTGTCAGAGGCAATGAGGAGGAGCATGTTAATAGGACTTTTATTTCACCCAGGAAAGCGGCCGTCTGACAGAGACCAGAAAATATGGCCTTGGTATTGCTGTTTATTAGCGACGCGGAGATCATTGGTAATAGGAGCCAAGCAGTGTGTGGTTGATAAAGTGCGGCGTGTCAAGAAGCGGCAGCAACTCGAAATTAGACTGACAAGAGCCAGCACCCGCTGGATATTGATAGCTGATAAACAGAAAGCTCGGTGCAGGGGGCCATATAAAACAGGGGGGCCGAGCCCAGAGGGGCTGGCGCTGTTGGGCGGAGCCCAAGGCAGCGTTCTGACTGTGTCTTCTGCTGACAGCTGGAAGGGTTGACCAGAAAATGAATCTTTACTTCATGGAGCCAGTGTTTCTTCAGGCTGCACTGCACACATCTCTAGCAAGGTGCTGCGATTCCAAGACGCAGCGGGTGGAGATGCTGCTCCCATTGGCTGTTAATGCGTTTATTCTTTTGGGAAGCAGATTTTTTCAGTTGTGAAGAAAGCTGTAGATCTTCAAAACAGAAAATTCACATTTACACCGAAGACACAACATTCACGTAAAATAGTAGGGGTGGTGGGTGACAGAATTGGAAGCCCGCTCAGGAACATTTTCAGAGGGGAGCCCTGGCGAAGCACTGCCCATCTGCTAGGGAGGGGGTACTTGCTCAGAGGTGAGTAAGCATCATCTGAAGGGACATGGAGACAAATCACAAGGGTGCTATTTTCACAACCAGACCAGAGAATGTCCTCATGTTACCCGCAATGCTAAGGTGGGAGCCATGATGTCCAGAGAAATCAAGCAGCTAAGCAACCAGCAGTTCTGGAGTGAGCTGGGCTTTCAGACCTGAGGGCATTCAAGGAGCACCTGAAGAGTTCCATCAACCTGCTGTCATGCCAGGTGCCCACTGGGCAGCCCCATCTCTACCTCCCAGCGGACTGTTGAATGTGATCTGTGGATGATGATTTAAGTGCACTCAAATTTTGCAACTTTAGGTGCGCCCTGGTGGAACAGCAGTTGGGCACATGCCACATACATCCCAAGGTCCCAGGTTTGAGTCTGGAAGCTGGGAAAAGCAACCAGGATGAACAACTAAATGCAGTAAATGATGTGCTGCTTCTTCCCATCTCTTCTGACTACCTGCCTCTGCTTGCCTTCATTCCTGCCTGTACCTTTCTTTAAAAAAAGTTTACAGCTTTGTATACTGATTCTTAAACAGACCTTAGGGCAGCTACTGCCATGTGTTTACTGTCATCCACAAGGAAACGGAGAATGAAGGGTAGGCCTCCCCAAGAAACTCAGATATGCCTTCCCAAAACGTAATACTTGTGCATGTGAATTATTTTGAGCTGAAGTCAACAAAAGCCCTGCTCATGAGAAACTTTTACCTTTCCCTTAACTACCTAAAAGAGTGAAAATTTGGGGGTCTTACCAAGAATTAGGTTTAGTACCAGAAATAATCTTTGTATCAGAAGCACCTATCTCTATGGCAGGGCAATGTCTCATTAGAGCACCTGGTCTTTGCCATTTGATCACTTTTTCCTCCTCAGTGAATTCCCTTCCTCCCTCCTTTAAGTCCTAACCCTCTGCCCCATTCTGTAGTGCATTTTGCCCCAGTGGCTTTGGAATCTATGTAGGTAATTAGTTTTCTTTTCTCCTGTGAATCTGCTCAATATTAATTTGATTATTCAACTGCCCGAGAAGAAACTAGAGAGACACGGGAAATTGCCTCTCTTCCCTGAAAACTAAACCATTGCACCCAACTTTCTTCAACAGGATGAAAGGCAAAAGGTTAACATTTTTGTTTTTAGAAGGCATTCTTTGGTAGCCCCCACTGTTGTTTTCTTTTCCATCCCCCCCCCCATGTTTTTGTTCATAGCACCTATTCTAATTCATAACTGGACTTACTTGCTTTATTCATCTGTCTACTTGCTTATTTTTAGTTTCTCCTATAAATTTAAGGGCTGCCACAGCAGGTACTCTGTGTACTTAATGGTATATATATGCACATACATACTGGCGGGGTGGAGTTCAAGCAGGAAGTCTGGCACACAGTAGGTACTCAATATATGTTTGTGGAATGAATGAGTGAATGTCCCTAAGTACAGCCCCAAATGAAATTAATCAGAATATCATGAATCCTAAAGTTTGAATATGATTTCATTAGTTCATGCCACAATATTCATTGAGCATCTGTTGCTTCCAGACCTTATCATACCTGGAGACTCTGTTAACGAGAGTACTGATCCTGCCTTCATGAGACTCTATAACCTTACTCCCCACCTAGATCAGAAAAAATAATGATGACTGAAACAGTACTAGTATGTAAGTGTAAACAGTGATAGGAGTAAAAACATACTCCTATATATTTTAGTTACACAAAATAATCTGCACATATTATCTCACTGATGCTCACCATATCTTATACATTAAATGCTGCTATTGGTCCCATTTTATAGATGAAGATCTGAGTGCTGGAGCGATGAAGTAAGTTGATCATGACCAGTGGTGGGAAAATGGAGAAACTGGGATTTAACAACGGCTAAGTTTGACTCCAAAGCCTGGATTTGTAGAATCAGTTAAGAAGTCTGCAATTAGTTGCTTCTGAAACAGACACAGGAAAATAATAGCTATTTATGTGAACTTCCTTGAGTACTATTCTTCATCTAGGTTTTGTAGCCGAGAGTTTAATGGCATATGTCTTAATAGGGTCTTTAAATTTGCAAAGAATATCCACATAAAATGACACATTTTACTCTTAGAGAAATGCTATAAAAAGGAAGAGAAAGATTACTGGTCCCTCTTTTTCAGTGGAGGAAAAGGCTCAGTCACAGAAGGTCTGATTGAGGGCCACATAGTTGGGAAGTCGATATGAGGTTCTCTGGCTTCCTAATATCCTTTGAATATTTTTGCAGATGAAAGATTCAGAAATGAATGCAGCATATCATTGGAAAATAAGCTGTGGGTTGCAGAATGCCATGAGACAAGAGAGCCATATCATGGCTGCTGGGTTCTTCAACGGGCCTCACCACTAACAAGTGTGTGACTTGAGCAAATCAATTCCATGTAAAGATAAGGCTGGGGGCCCTAATGACATGATCCACAGGTTACATTTCAGCTCTGAAACTCCATGTGAAGGTCTACCTCACCCTTTGCTTCCTTCTCCTTTCTGGTTTCGTTCTGTCATTTTTTAGTTGCTTGGATAATAACTGGGAATTAGATATGACACAGCTTGTCCCCTTCATGACGAAGGGCCTTGGCCTCAGAAACACAAGCCCCACTAGTGATGTCAGTTGAAGTAGGGGCTCAGAGTGAGGCGGTGGTCTTGACGGCAGGCAGGTTTGTCGCTGTGCTTCATGGAGATTGCGGAAGCCTGACAGGCTTAGCTTTATCACTTAAACCAGGCTGATTCAGCGGCTTGCTTACTGAGGAGTCTCCCTTAGGTTCTGAAAGTTAGTATATTTAGAATTTTACCAGGAAACCCCGTCACTCCATGGGAGATGCTATTTAGTATTTAAAAACCAAACGCTGTTACTGCGAATGCTCATTTAGCGTTTACCATTTTCATGCGTGTTCCAGTGTGAGAAGAACTTGCAAAAGAATACAATTGCTTTTTGCAGTGGGCTTTATTATCACAGAATCCGATGGGGTGAGGGTGGGATTTTTCTGTTTTATCTACCTGATTCTAGGCTGCAGTGGGAACTGGAGTTGAAGTTGGGGACAGGGGACCTGTGCTAGAGTTCTGGCTCTCCATGGAGCTCGCTGGAGCTATGGCATGTCTTTTAACCTTGATTTCTTAAATTGAAAATGGAATCACACTAATCGAGTCTGTTTCAAAGAAACACAGGGTGTCAAAGGCATTTCCCCTTTCCTGCCTCTGTGCATTTGATACTTCTTGCTTATTTAATGCTGCCTATAAACCCCTCAAGGGATCACTGTAGAGGAAAAAAAAAAAAAGAAAAAAATCAGATCATTCCACTTTTCCGCTTAAAAATGGTAAAGGGCTTTTCACTAAGAATAAAAACTCAAATTCTTCAGCTCCAAACAGCAGAGTTCCCCTCTTGCACCCACTGCTCTGGCTACGCTGGCCCTCTGTGCTCCTTGCCCTTTCACCTCATCTCCTGGATCTTGCTATTTCTGGTTCTGAAGACCCGTCTCTCTCCAGCACTGCCAGGCAGGTGTGGTTGGATCGTCCTTTAAGATGTGACCTAAACATGACCCCCATCTAGGAGACCGTGCATGGACCTGCCCAGGTCTATCTTGCAGCATGGATGCTTCTCCTCTGTTCCTATAGCATGACCCTTCATTCAGGAAGTTTCTGTAGTATTGTAATTAATGTAATTAATGTCCTCCCCCATTCCTATATCTACATTCTGCTTAGTCCTCACATCAGAATTACCCAGGGTGCTTGTGAGGAATAGAGATAGCTGGGTCCCACTTAATCTCACAAAATCACAGTCTCAGGAGGTAGGGGTATGTCTTATGTACTAAAGTTCAAGAATCACTGCTCAGGTGTGTGAGCTCTTAAGTGGCAGGACTAGTGCCTAATTCATGGTGTGTCTCCAGAGCTTTGTACAGAATCTGGGACCTGGTAGGCATTCAACAAACGTATGCAAATGAGTAAATAACTTGTGTTTTTAGGACACAGGCAAGTGGAGTTCTTGTCCTGAGGGTCTGACTCAAAGATGTCTCTAGAAACTCATTTTTTCCTAGCATGGTGGGGTTACAAATAGCCCCGTCAGGATGAAGGAGCTAAGAGAGCACTGCCACCTTTCTTTGCCAAATTATTTCCTATAGCTCAGTAAAAAGATGGTGAGAGCTTAGAACAAAAGTGGGGTCTGAGATAAAAGGGTCTTAAGGAGTGATTGTAGATGGAGACATTGCAGAGAAAACTTCCTGGCTCAGGATACCCAGCATGCACTGTACCTTGTTCCAATGTGACTTCCTGGGAGTCCGCAAAGGCATTTTCTACAAGCATATACAGTCCAGTTATGGTCTGTGGGTACTGAAGGGAAACACAGCCCCTTTGGACAGTTTTTTTTTTTTTCCTACTCAAAACCATAAAAGTCTAAACCACTAGCAGCTAAAATTAGGTCTCTGGTGTCCACCAAAATAGAAGCAATAGGACATTTTCACTGAGAAGAGAATTAGGGGTGCAAACTTATAAAGGGGCACACTGTTGACATCAAGTGTCAGGCCCAGCCTGGGATGTCCCCACACCTCTAAGGCATTCCAGGTGCAGAAAGACACAGGGAACCTGGCTCCGAGGTGGGTGAGTTATCACCAGGTTATCCAGCGGCCTTCAGCCATCCTTTCATTTAGTTTTCTTCAAAGACAATCTCTTTGATTTGAGGTTTTGCAGGGTCCCTAGCAAAATGAAGATGGACACCACTTTATTTTATTTCTGGGACAATCAAATTTCTCTTCAATAGGGCAATTTCAAGATAGGCTATTCTTGTAAATAATGTACTGCGGCCCCACAATGACACCACACCCTCCACCAGGGCTTCCATGTGCCGATGGGGACAGTCTTACTCAATTTTTTTCCTGAGACATTAAAAAAATAACTAATTTTCCCTTCCCAGAGGGAAAATGGAGTGCACCAAAATTTCTGGTCATTTCTGACAGCTTGCTCTGTGATTTCGAAATGGCAGATTTCACTGGACCTTGGTAAATCTGAGCTAAAAAAGACAGTTTCTTCTCTAATCTTCTGCCTTTGGCTCAAATGGGCAGATGCCCTCCTGCCATGCCTAACTTGATTACTCCCTTCAAAGGCTGGCGAGGAATTTCAGACTGTCTCTCTGGGGCAGGTTTTGTCACAGGGGACTGTGACAGTCTTTGAATATCATTTGCATGTAGGAGTCAACAAGCAAACGTGCAGGGCTTTCCCTGCCACTGTGATGCCACTGTACCTTAAGGAGGTCCAAGGAATGTCATTTCTTTCTCAAGGAGGTCATCCCCAGTCTGGTCTCCAGGCATTTCTTGAAGTAAGGAACATCTTCTTCAAAAGATTTTTTTTTTTTAAAGGAAGGGGCTGCCCTTTACCTTGGTGAGAAGACTATTGTTGTTTGAAAACAAAAGGCATCTTGCCCCTTCATCCAGATGACATTGCTGTTGGAACCTTATTTACAGTATGACAAAAACCCGCTCCATTCTTACAACCTCATTAAATCTAAGCCTCATTTAACTAGTAGGACATTTTTACAATGGGCTCACTGGCGTACTGTGATAAATGGCTCTCTAACATCCTTCAACAATAGCTGGGCCACAGCTCTAACCACGATATGTATAAACACAGCTTCAGTTTAACAAGGCACAGTGCTGAATGGCAGGAAGTGAAGACAAGCATGTTCCCTGAGCATTGCGTGGGGGGAGGGGGGCCAAAAGGTGGGGGAATTCACTACCAGAAAAATGTACACCATTTTTTTTTTTTTTTACAAGTTTAATGTTTCTGCTGAGGAGAGTAAAGATGACATTTGGAACACATGACCTAGTTTAAAAAGAAAAAAAAAACTTTCCTCAAATTTGATAATTTGATCCATGAAAGATCAAAAGGATTGGCAATAGAATGAAAAAGGACCCTGTTCTCTTCTCCTTTAAAAAAAATTCTATACTGAGAAATGAATAGAATGACATGAATATATGCAACTCACTCTTCCAGAAAAGAAAGACCTGCTGCTTATTTGTAAATATGGGTTAGGGCAAATCAAAACAATTAGCGCTAAGCCAGATTCTGAAGGCTAAAGCACTTTTTCTGTTATCATAAACACCCCCCCCCCCCCGAGGGTGTACAAACTCTGCATTTTTCCCCCTGTGATCAAGTACCTAACCATAACATTCATACTTAACAACCACTGGGGTATCTTCCAGGTACTTGTGAGGGCCCAAGGCTAGAGGAGGACACCAGATTTTCTAAATTAGGGCAGAAGCTTAAATGCACTCAACACATTTAGATCCTACCCGGACTTTCACTGGCCTCTGATTGAATCTCACACCAAATGCAATTGCATAACTGGACAGAGCAAAGCCTCCAGTATTTACACTGGAGACTAAGGTCTGACATTCTGTCTAAATGAAATTTCCCAGTTGTCCCAAGCAGTTTTTACCTTGTTTCCACACTAGCAGCTTGAAATGTCACTACATATTCCTGCAATGACAGGTGAGCAAAAGCCAAACCTGGCTTGGCTGGCAGTCAGAGCAAACAGGTCTGGGAGGTGGCCCAGTGTCCTCTCCCTACACCCCTAGGGTGCTGGGCCATGCTCTAGGCCACCAAGCAGCACTGCCAGTGGGACCCCAACAGCTCTGCCGATGACTCTCTTCAAAGACTAATTAGAAGAGACCATCATCACTGCAAAGAATGAGGATCTCTCTCTGTCTCTTTCCTTCTCTGTGATTTAAGAATAAAAAGCTGGCTTGGGAGTTAGTTCCAACAACAGCTCTATTTTTTTTACTAGATCTACAACAACTAGCACAATAAAAAACCCGTTTTTCTATAAAACTAATTTTCATAGTGTCAAAAAAATTAAAAAGCTAAGCAGATATCCTTAGGTGATGCCAGTGTCTTGGTTTTGCTTCATTTTGTTTTTTTCTTTTTAATACCAAGAGGCAGCTTCTCCAACCTACGCCTTCCTCCCATATGGGGTGGGCGGTAATCAGAAAACACATCTCTGAGCTTCATCAACAGTGTAAATCAATTAAGTGTTGCTATTCCCCCTGGGAAGCCATCCCTTTGCAGAGCAGGCTGGTTTACCATGATAAGATGTGGGAGTTCCGCATTCACAAAGGTAAAGATTCCTTACCTGGACAGTTCTGCCAAGATCAGAACAGATGCTGGGCACATCCAAAACTCAATAACTTGCCAGCCACTCTGCTTTTCAAGAACGACATATGGTTGCTCCGATCAAGAGGCTCTGGGACTCAGTTTCCCCACTCGAACACAGGGCATTGGCCTGGGTTATGCTGCATCACACCCTGCATTCAAAGCCTCGATGTCATGCTTTTAAAGCAGAGCATCATTTCTAAAAATTTAAAACTCTCTCTAGCCATGGCTTTAGTTGTTCTTCCTAGACAAGTTGCATTAGTGTGAGTCATGGAGGAACTTCTTAACAAGGTCTTTAGTTTTGTTCGTCATCCCCAATAATGAGGAGTAAATGAAGAACTGGGTGGGACAGGGGAGTCCATCTGGAGAAGAGAAAAAAAGGAAAACCCCAAATTCCCTTTCAATATCTGAGGAGCTATCTGACATGTGGACTAAGCCTGAGATGGACATGCATGCAATCAAAGAAGTTTGAGTCGAACATAGTCTTGCCTGATGATTAAGCCTCAGCTTAGAGAAACAGAAGCATCAAACAAAGACAACTGGAAAGGGGAACTGTAGTCACCCAGCGAAAGTAAAAGCATCTGACCATAGACGGTGTCCATATATCTTGACTCTAACAGGCATTCTAACCAAGAGTGGATGAATGCATTTATTCTTATTCTCTCTCTCTCTCTCTCTCTCTCTCTCTCTCTCTCTCTCTCTCTCTCTCTCTCTCTCTCTCGTGTGTGTGTGTGTGTGTGTGTGTGTGTGTGTAGTAAAGGACTGTTGTAGAGACACTGAATGACTAGATAAACTTTAAGGAATGTAACAATTCTGAGATTCTATAATCATAAAAGTCAAATGGAAATAGATGAAGAGAAATGGCCTAGCCTCTATTTCTTATTTAAAAAAAAAAAAATACTTTTCACTCGGATGACACTGTTTGACAACACTACATATGTTCTAGGTGTGCAGGTTCACTCTTCATCAAATATAGGACCATGCCCAGTGATTTCTAATCGCCGTCCACCACTGTCCAGTGGACCCCGCTACCTTTTGCTCCCATCCTCTACCCGCTTCCCCTCTGGTCACTTCGGTGTTGCTTTAGGTCCAAGGGTTAGTTTTTGTTTGGTTTGATCTGTTCATTGGTTTTATTTCTTTATATTCCATCTCTGAATATGTGCTTATCTTCTCTGACTTATTCCATTATTCCTTATTAGCATAATCCCCTCTAGTCCCGCCATGTTGTCATAAAAGCTATCTTTTTTATTTTTTTTAATAAATAGTTGACTAGTATTCCACTGTGTATAAATACTTCATCTTTTTTATCCAGTTATCTGTCGATGGCCACTTAAGTTGTTTCTTCCATTTTCTTTTTTTTTTTAGCCTACCTTTTTTTTTTTTTTTCCCCACTGGCACAGTAAATTCATCTTGAGTCTTTCCAATTTCTTAACTAGTACCATTAAGGTTACACATCGAAGGCCCTTTACACTAGCACTTTTACCAGGAAGTTTAGGCTCTTAAGGCACCGAATGAGTCCTAATTATTCATGCAACCACACAGCTGGCAACAGGAACAAAACCTGTTTATAGACTGATGATTACACAGCAATAGGAATTCATGGTTAGATAAAAGTGATCTATATTTCTGTTAAAAATCGATGCCTCCAGCTGCATGCAAAAGAATGAAGCTAGACCACTCTCAAAATCCATTCACAAAAATTAACTCAAAATAGATTAGAGACTCGGACATAAGACCAGAAACCATAAAGCTCTTAGAAGACAACATAGGAAAGACTTTCCATGACATCGTCGTAAAGAAGCCTTTGGGAACTCAACTCCGCCATCAAGGGAAACAAAAAGAAAAATAAACAACTGAGACTACATCAAACTAAGGAGCTTCTTCACAGCAAAAGAAAACATCACCAAAAGCAAAAGTAAATCTACTAACTGGGAGAAGGTATTTTCGACAAAGGCTTAATATCTAAAATATACAAAGAACTCATAAAACTCAACAACAGAAGAACAGGCAATCCAGTCAAAAAATGGGAGGAGAAATTGGAGACACACTTTTCTGAAAAGGATATACAGATGGCCAACAGGCACATGAAATTATGTTCTTACTAGCTGGTTATCAGGGAAATGCAAATTAAAACAACATTGAGATAGCACCTTACACCTGAAAGACTGGCTAGTATCCAAAAGTCTGTAAACAACATGGTGAGGATGTGGAGAAAAGGGAATGCTTTTGCACTGTTGGTGGGAGTGCAAATTGGTGCAACTCTTATGGAGAACAGTTTGGCGATTCCTCAAAAAACTGAAGATGGAAATCTCATATGATCCTGTCATTCCACTTCTGGATATCCACCAAAAGATACAAAAGCACCCATCCAAAGAGATGTATGCATCCCCACGTTTATTGCGGCCCTATTCACAATAGGTAAGAACTGGAAATTACCTAAGTGACCAACATCAGATGAATGGATAAAGAAGATGTGGTGCATATATACAATGGAATACTACACAGCCCTTAGAAGAGATGAAATCTACATGGATGGAGCTAGAGGGCATTATGCTAAGTGAAACAAGTCAAAAGAAGAAAGGTAGATACCAGATAACCTCACTTATATGTGAACTGTGAATAGACAAAACAAAGGGAAAGATGACACATAACCAAACCTGAAACATTTGCAATAGAACTAAGGTTCTGAGGTACCAATAGGGAATGGGGCGGGTGAGGACAAATGGTGGTAGAGCCCACTGGACAATGGGGAAGAACACTTGGTGATTTGGTGGAGGGCAGGGTGTGTTGAAATATATCTAAGAAATGGGGAACCTATACATAGGAAATTATTTTAATGTGTAGAATAATTGCTACAATAAAAAATAAGTTAAAAAATTGATGCCTCATCAAAAGGTTAAGTTGTAGAAAGAAAATTCAGTTCCTGGCAGGGATCAATCTTCTTAGTCTTATCAATTTTATTCTCTGTCCTGTAACAGGAGGGAGTTCACTCACGTGGTTTCAGTCTGTCTGTGAAAAAAACTCATCGGCATTTTGGGGACAAACCAGCATGCCTGGAGGATACACCCCAGCACTGATCTCCATATAAGTCTTAAAGGAACTATGGGAACAAGCAAAAGTAGAAAAGTGAGGGAGAGGTTTTTTTCCCTGACTTTTGGCAGGATTCTCTCAGGAGCTGGATTCTTAAAGAGGACCTAAATCCCTAATAAGAAAGCTCAAAAGGAGTTTCTCATTCATATATTAGTTTAGCATTTTGACCTTTTAATTTTTCAAAACAGCCCTTTCTTTGTTGTTGAAAGCAGATTTTCTTAAGTGAAGTGAGCAGTTTAAAATGTCCCTTCGGTATTTTCAAATTGTTCATCTGAGTCCCACATTTGTGAAATTTCAGAGTCTAATAGTACCAAAAATTATAGATATTGTCACATGGAAGAAATTTAGTTCTATGCTCACTAAATTCCAAGAATCTTTACATATAGGATCCCATTTAATCTGCAAACTAGCTGTTTCATTGTTTGCATGCTGATGAGGCTCAGAAAGGGAAAGTAACTGGCTCATGATCCCACAATAAATAAGCCTGTGCTGAACCGGAATTCAAACACACTTCTAAGACCAAAGCCACGCTCCTTTGAATACAGCAGATACTCACAATAAAGTTTGTGGTCTGTGCTGTTTTGGCATCTAGCATGAGTGATAAGGGGTCCTCTGGGGTTTCCTTGTAGACTGCCACAGTCAGATTAAGGGCTTATTTCATATCTGGGTTTCCTCAGAATCTACTTCCCAGAGTGAAGACACAGTTTGCTGACAAAAATGAAGCAATCTGCATTCAATTCTTAATTGCCAGTGCAGTCACTGATGCGTGGCAATTTATGCATGTGGGTTATTCCCGAATGTGAGAACTAGGGTCCCACCGATGAGCTGCAATTCACTCACAGTGGAAGAAGCCTAAATTTGGGAGCAAAAGCCCTGGGCTTTGATTCCAGCTCTTCCATACCAGCACCTTTTGGTTGCTTCTTAGTCTGGTTCCTTTATGATAAAGGTCAGATTAAGATTAGAGGATCTCGAAGTTCCTTTCCAGCCACATGCATGAGAACAGGTTTAAGGTTGGTAGAGAAAAATGTAAAAATATAAGAAAAATGAAATGTTAGAGATGGAAAAAAAATTCAGAGATCAGTGAATATAATTTTTTTCATTTTATACATTAAGAGAAAACAAGGGCCAAAGGGACAAGGTGACATCCAAAATGACATGACTGAGAAGTGAGCCGTGTATATAATGAGGGTTCCCGGAGCTTCACATGACGCCTTCTACAAACAGAGCAGAATGAGCTTGGAAACACGTAATTGAAATGGAAACACGTAATTAAGGGAAATTTTTTTTAAAATCAGAAAATAAATCACAATGATCTATCTCCCAACTAACCCAAAACTTGAACTAACTGGATGTCAATTTATTTTGTTCTCCACTTTGATAGGAAAAAGGCAGAAACATGTCTCCATCAGAAGTCAATTTACAAAGAGGGATTTTAGGAATACAGTCCCAGTCAACGAAAACATCTGTAGCTTCAAGTCAGTTGCTCTCACATTGTATGATGAATAAAAATCCTTCCAGGTATCAGAGTGTAGATTTCCTGCCCTGCCCCAGACCTCGTCAAAGGTTCCAGTTGATTTAACCCAAACCCTCTGGATTAGTAGTAACTCAGGTGAGGACAGTGACCTGTATTCATGAGCCACAAATTCTACAGCTAGATGAGTGGAGCCCATCAATTTTGTTCACACGGAGACACTAGAAGGCCCTGACTTAAAATCACCAAAACTATCTTGAACAGTTATTAAAGAATGTTTTGTTTAACGCTCATACATTTAACTTACTCAGATACCCCATCTAACAAAGATAACTGCTCATCAGGGTTGTGCTATGTTCTCTGCATAATAGTGTTTAGCACATTCATAAATAAACCCAATTTCCTCAAGTGGGACTTTTATGGGACCATGGAATATCTAGCTTGAAACAAAGCCACTATGACAAGTCTAGTTTTATAACAAGAAAACTGGAAAACATCCCAGCAGAGAAAATAAAACCTAAATATGGCTTCTGAAATGTTGTACCTCTTGAGGTTTTTCTGCAACTGGAAATGTTCAAGTCTTCATAAGAAAGAAGTCGAAGAAGTACCTTTAGGTCACCTTATAAGGAGAGCCCTTGACAAGAAGATCATAAAATATTCAAGACAGCAGTTTTGAAATCCACAAAGTTTCACATAGAAGCTGTTTTTCTGAGTCATATTATTCCAAGATGTATCTTGAGTTAACAGAATTACATGAAATGGGAAATAGTCTTCTCTTATACCCTCCTTGATTCCCCAACCTGCCACACATGTGGTTAGGTAGGATCATAGATGCCAGTCTGGAACATTTCTTTCTCTCTGGAAATCCTGAGCTAAACATGTGTTTTGTGACAAATAGTTTTGCCCACTGTGGCAACTGTCTTCAGAAAGCCAAACTCATCCTCTCTTTCTCCAGAAATGAAAGGATATGGTTAGAACTACTGAAAAGCAAACAGCAGCATGGAGTCTATTTGAGAGTCGCTCTGGTGTCTGTTCCACTCTGAACCAAAATGAACACTTGTGTGGGGAAGAGAAAACACAAGATTCTGGGTCATAATGGGCATTTTGTGCTTGGCACAACCAAAACCGGGTACAGTCCACAATGAAACAGACACGGATGGATGAAAGTATCGCTGTTGGCAGCATTTTCTGCTTCATTCTGAGGATTCTGTATTCTTTGTGAAAGCTGGTTTTTCTTCATTGCATTTGTTTGCAATAGTTTTTGTTTTGTATTCTTTTCCTCTCTTTAATACATTTCTACTTCTATTAGCCACAGATGAAATGTGGAGAACATTCCCACTCTCCCCACTACCACCACCACCATTTAGAAAAACTTTTACTGGCAAGAATCAGTAGTCTACCAGTCCCATAATTTATGGGATAGGAAGGGGTGCGTGATATGTCTGCTACAAAGAATTTGAGAGATGGCTGGTGGGAACAAAAATAGTATACCACTATGAAAAGTTACATGGCAATTCTTCAAAAATTGAATCATAGAATTATGTCATTCAGCAATTCTATTTTGGGTGTATGATTATATACGCCAAAAGAAGTGAAAGGAGGAACTCAAACAGATATGTGTACCTCCATGCTCATTGCATCATTATTCATGACCTTCAACAGGTGGAAATAATACAAGGGTCCATTGACAGATAAATGGAGAAACAAAACATGGTATGTACCTAACTGGACAGTTACTATCAATCCTTAAAAAGAAAAAAAGTTCTAACACATGTGACAACAAGGTGAAATTTAAAGGTATTTTATTAAGTGAAATAAGCCAGGCATAAAAGGATAAATATCGTCGCTTAACAGGTACAGAATTTCCATTGCGGATGATGTAAAAGCGCCAGAGATGATGGTGGTGTTGAGTGTGCAATGAGAATGCATTTAATGCACTGAACTCTACGTTTAAAAAACGGTAAAATGCATATTGTGTATATTTTACTATACATGCCAAATAAAACCTGATAAGGAAATGGTGATGTCACATCATTGAGTGGGACTTGGTTACTTTTTCTTCTGTGCCCAACAGTAAAGTTGACAGCCAGTTAAGTCTACGCCTGCTGGAATGGAATGGATGCTGGACCTACACACCCCAAATTTGGTATCAGGAGAAGAAACCCTAAGCTTGTCAGAGTTGTTTCGGGATAAAGAGATGATACACAAGCGAGTACAGATTCTAGTACCCTGAGGCAGCCATATGATGAAAAGGGACTTAAAAAAGCCAGAATGGTCTCCGGAAGTTGAATACTAGGACTAACTCTTCTTTATGAAGAGAAGGTGTTCTTTTAGCCTTCACGTATTTATGCCAAAATGATCTTGACAATGTAATCTCTAGAATTTCCCCCCAAGTCTTATTTCAGATTCCCAAAGTAAATCTCACACATTTCCTGTCACAAATGGGAACGTCATTATGTTTCAGGAGATTATTCCGTGTAAAGATTCAGGCTCTGCTGGGCACCCACTGTCTTTACCATAAATTCATTTGAACGACTTACCAATTGCAATTCAACAAGTTTGTATGCCTCCTTCCAGTGCTGCCAGACTCAGAGGTCTGGGAAGTGGGGTGCAGGGGGAGCCGAGGGGAAATACCGCAGCGACCAGTACAGCAGTTGGCACCACACGAGGAAAGCTTTGCCCTGGTTCTGGACACATTTTGAGAACATGAAACTGAAAGTTCACATTCAACACCTGTTCCTAATTACCCCCTGCTTTCCAGGGTAAAGCTGTCCTGTTACCAAGGTGTAATCAAAGATAAAAAACATTCCTTTCCCTTAACAACAAACTAAAACCAGCAAAAAGCAGAATGCAAACAAAACCACATTCAACAACAACCAGCATAAACCCATTTATGTTATTCTATGACCCATTTAGAAAGAGAAAAAACATGTCACTCACAACCTAGAGATTCAACTTAGGCATGCAGCAATCTTAAGCTTTCAATAAATACTCCTCTGCATAAAAAACACTGCATATATAATGCAAATAGCTGAAAATAATGCAAAGATACTGAGTCTTTTTAAAAGTATGTTCAGAAATATTCTTTAAAAGGAAGGGGAAAAGTATTCTTGTTTATGTATTATTTAAAACAATGACTTCCTTCATTTAGGGGAACAAAAATTGTATTTCTATTTCTGGCTCTCAATCTATTTTCCTGAACTGGATCGCCAAGAGAAGTTGAGTAACGCGGGTCCAAGGACTTGCAAACAAGAAGTCTAAGAATATCCCATTCCCATCCACTACAACTTCCACATAACTGATTAAATAAAAAGCCACTGTAATATGGTTAATTGATGGAAACTGAAGTAAATAGATGTATTTACTGGCCGCATGGCAAAAAGTATGGAAAAGGGTACAGTCCCTATCATCTGGTATTTATTTGATGGATGGAAAGTTTAATAAGAAGTCTAAAAAGGCACATATGATGAGATTTTAAATCTGGAAACAGAAGGGTCAGACAGAAGGGGGCCAGTTGGGGGAAAGAGTATAAATTGTTGGAAAGGAAAAGATGCTTTCTTAAAAAAGAATCTGTGGTTTAGGGAAAGAAGAAAAGAAAATAGAGTATTTAAGAATAGTTGAGTGGCATTGGAATTGAATTTGTCCATTTTTATTCTAATGACAAACTTATAGAAGAAGGAGGAGAGATTTAAAAAAATCCCTATTATATTTTCTTTGTACAGATTTATGTCAGCAAGAAAGGTTTCTCTGTCATCTATTCAGGCTAATTCTAGAATATCAGTTTCAGTATAATATTGAGAAGTACTGAAGAAAATAAACACCAAATAATTGTACCTATCTAAAGGAAATGAGGCTTCAGAGAGGTGCTGTCCACTCCCTGCTTCTAATAAACAGCTCAGATTAGACTTCATTTCCCCTGCTCCTTCCTCTATCCCTTCTCACCTATGCACATTAAGAGGCCTAGATAAGCTAACTGCAATTCAGGCCCAGCAGGGAGAGCTTGTGACCAAGCTAAGGACATCAGCACATTTCATTTGGTACAAGGGTGGATATGTGACACAAATCATCCAGCAGGATCAACTTCAGAATTTTACTAAATCTGCCTTCCCCTATTTATAGTGTTTTTACCCTCAATCCCTCAGAGCCATGGGCAGCCATTTTGAAAGCATGAGGAGACAGTGAGCCTGAGAACAAAACCAACCTATAAGAAATGGCTAAGCTATTAAGAAGGATGAAATCCTGCCATTTGAAACAGCATGGATAAATCTAGAGGGAATTACTTCTAGTGAGAAAGAGAGAAAGGCAAACATCAACATTGTATGATTTCACTCGTATGTTGTATATAGAGAAGCCAAAGAAGGAAATGATCCAAATCAAGCAAGAATAGATTTTCAGTCTATAAATCAACTTAGTGGCCACCATAAGGGAAAGGGGGAGGGGTGGGAAATTTAGGTATAAGGGGTCAATTATACGGTGAAGGACAGAACTGGACTGTTGGCGGTAAACTTAACGTATTATATACATGCTTATTTATAATGATGCACACCCTCAAACTACATGATGTTATGATGCAATGTTCCCTCAATAAAACTAAGAGTAAAAAATAAAAAAGAAATGGAAAGGGAGAAGCAGTGTTCTAGTCACATGTTCAGGGCATATTAAAACCACCTCAAAAGTTAGATCTACTGTTAATTTTTACTGTGAGGATACAGAATTTTTGAATTTTTCAAATACATAAGCCAGTAAATTCTATTTGTTCAAGACAGTTTGGGTTGACGTTTCTGTCATGAAACTTATAAATCCTCACTGATATGATTTATTCCTAAATGGTTATAATATTTTTTAACACAGTAAAATGGCATCCATTTGGACCCAATACTAGCGAATTTTTTAAAATATAGGTCAGGGGAGAGCTAGGCTGAAATATACTCATAAAAAAATCTAAATAAACACAATTCAAAGATAGCATTTTACCTATAAGCATTTTAACTATAAGCATATAACTATATAGCAAGCATTCGATAATATGTTGATGAACTCTATAGATGTATAATTACAGTATGTTGACAACTGTGAACTCATTACAAATAATGAAATGATAACACACATTAGTCTCTTTGATTTGATCTCATATAAGAACCACAGGTTACCAGACACATTATCAGGTCTCATGGACAAATTTCAAGGAATGTTTTAGGTACTGATACATTTTCATTCTTTGAAAGGAACTTGAAATACACACTCACAAATGTACACATTGTACCTACCAACCACATTTCACTATGTAAAAAAATTTAAAGCCCAAAACGTAGGTAAACGTAATTTCAGAATAAAAGATAGTTCTTCCCAAGAAGCAGATAGCATACATACAACAAAAATATAATCCATCTGCACATGTTGCCTTTTCTTCTCACTTTGCTATATAGTACCATGAAAATTCACCTGTAGTTTCTTGATGTACTTGACTACAATAAACCATTTTGAAACAGCCTTGCCACTAATTCAGACTTGCTATTTCTCAATCATCTGGATAAGTAGTTAGCATTTCAGGTATCTGTTTTATGCTACTTGGCAGAAACTTGCTAATCTGAGATCATTTTGCCTGTGAGAAGGGTCTCTGATCACGTTTAGATATAAATCTAGGAATAGTCAGAGATGATTTGTTGCTCATCAGTTCAGTCTTATGATTTACACTTTTATAGTTTGTGTTTTGATTTCTATTGACTACAAGACAGAAACAAGAAAGTCCTCAGGGTCTTAACAGGGCTGGGCAGTCAATACTAGCACCATAGGATGCCTGGATAACTTGCAGGCTCTCTGGTACAATCCAACTCAGCTAAGATCTCGGCTTTGGTATTAATCAGACTGAGTCTGAAGCCTATTTCAACTATTCATTAGCTATATGATTTTAGGTGATTACCTGTGGTCTTGGGTAAGTGTTCTATAAAATATAGGTTAGCACACCATCCTCACAAGGTTGTGAAAATGCAATAAAATTCAGCAAAGTGTCTGGTACATGGTCATTATGCAATAAAATTCAGCAAAGTGTCTGGTACATGGTCATTTCTCAATCAAACAGAGGAGTGACACTATGCAAACTATAATGATCTCAAGTGGTTTAGGCTGGAATTTCATTTCAAGTTCATATAGATATGTTAAACACTGAGATTGGAATATTGAAACAATGGGCTCCATAGCATATCGAAGCACGTAAAACACATGAAGACCTTTAAATTCATTGGTTTATCTGCTTAAACAAAATATTGTACATAGAAAAACAACAAGTTTGAGGGTCAAAGTAGTCCTAATTCTTAGTTTGTGGCCTTTGGTGATAGAATCTGAAAAGAAAGAGGAAAAAAAAACTGAGGCTTCAGTAAACTTATCACCTGGTGCTTGGACATTTCCTCAAAATGGTTAAATGAAAGCTAGCATATGGCTCAATTGTGCTTATTTTTCAAAATTACCAATGCTACATAACTGGCAGATTCCAGAAGACAATGGAATTTGTAAGCTTAGATTAGAAAACAATGGTGGCTCCAAAGGCGCTTGTGGAGAGCTATGAAAACGACTCAGAAAAAATGGAGGTGAAAAGGAGACAAAGGTCAAGAAGAACATATTAAATACCCACCCTTCAGCACCATGACAGTTCCCATTCAGACCAAACTGGGACTAGAAATGGTCCTCTGGTCCTGGAACACACTTGCTTTTCCCCCAGCAGTCTTAAGACTTCAGAGACCTAATTGTCCTTCTTCCCTTTGCTTTGCAAAAAGCATATAACTTAGTCTCCAGGTCACAAGGGGTTGAAGAGACATTTTGAGCAAGAGTTCCCCTCTTTTTCTCTGGCCAAAGAATAAATTTCTTTATCTAATCTTACTATTGACCCTTGATATTTGTTAGGCAGATGGAAAGAAAAACCTAGGTGACACTGGTAACAAATGAAATGTCTTGGAAAGCTACACCCATATTTGGAGTAATTATAATGTGTTTCCTAAGGTGGATTGTAGCTAACAATTTACTCTGTTCTTCTGCCTGATACCTGATATTTTTCTTTTATGCGATGTTTGTTTTGGGTTTGCCTATTTCTTTCTAGAATGAAACTGCCACGAAAGTACAGACTTTACTCCTAAGAACAGGAAGCTTCCCATAAATATTTGTTGAATCATTAAAGTTGTTATCATTTGGTCTTGTGAATTTCAACACAAAATCACTACTTTCAAATTGGGAATTTTAGTTTTTGAAATCCAACATATTTGTCTTCCCCTTTGGAGGACCCACTCAGAAGAACACATTATATAGCCAGGTAATTTAATGAAGGGAGTAATAGTAACATGGAGAATTAAGCATGTATCACTTAAGGACAGGGCTATGTTTAGGCAATGTCATTGTTAAGGGAACATGATAGAATGTACTTACACAAATCTAGATGATAGAACCTATTACACATTGAAGCTTTATTTCATAGCCTATTGGGGCCACTGCTGTACATACAGTCATACATACAGGACTGTACGTACAGGACTGTACGTACAGTCCTTGAATGAAACATCATTAAGGAACTCATGTCTATAGTTTCAATGGTATTTAAAGAGGAACTTGGATTTAGCAACTGTAGGATGTCACTGCCTAGCATGGGGCTGGAGCAACAAGGAAATAGGTGTATGACCACTCTGACAGCTGGGATCATAATGGCCCATTCAACAGAAGCTGGGTCACTGAGGAAAGCCCTCTTCAGGGGAAGCCAGACTCCAGAGACCTGCTGAAGGCCAGTTGGCAAGGGAGCCCCGAGTCCCAGCAGCGGTGATTCTTCTGTCTTTTGATTCAGAGAGGAGCAGCGTGAAGATGGGAAATGGATCTGAAAGATCAGTACAGCTCCAAGTTTTAAAACACTAATACCCAAGAAGTAGTGGCAGCTGCTGGTGGCCCTAACCACTGGCCAGGACTGAACTGGTTCTCTGTTACCTTCCCCCACGTTCAATGCTTTTCTGATCTCCACTGAAACACTAGCTTTTGGCCTAAATACCTACTGAATTCTCTGGATACAATGCATTTACAAGAGACCAACATTAAAATCAACACAACCATGACATTCTGATTCTTTACTTCTAAGTCAACTCTAATGGGTAAGAATGGGAAATCATGTTTAATGCTATACACACGTCTGTCAGTGTGTGAACACACTCTGGGCGTCTAAATTGAAAAGCAGGTGTGTGTGTGTGATAGTATAACAAATTCTTTAAGCATCTACATATATTTCAAATTTTCACCATCCCACATGACAAACTAGTTAACACAAATGATCATCTGTTTGGTGTTCCTCTGTTTTTTCTCTCTCTTACTCTGTGTCCCTTTGCCTGAGGGGTGTTTATATCAAGATTGAAGTGGAACTTGCCAGAACCAGCCCCTAGCCCCCTCCACCCTTCCTGCCTTTTGTTTTTATGAAGCTAGGTCAACACATTGGGGAGGGGGGAGCCAGGGAGTGTCCTTGGGGACAGGGAGGGGGAGGGGTTACCAGAAACAGTCTAGATAAGCATGAGAGGGACCTACAGTGAAAGAGACAGGCTCTTGTAGTGAGGACTCAGCTGAAATTCCTGGCAAGGGGGAGGGCCAGGGAGGGAAGGTGTATAGACAAGTCCTCAGCAGGAACAGCTGTGTGATGTCCCTCTAAAGGTCAAATCCCGTCCTCACTTCAAGCTTGAGCAGAGATCCCCCAACCCAAGTCAGGGAAAACAGAGCTATCAGCTGCTTTCAAGGGACCGTGTAATACCAACACAAGGTCCATCACCGATGGACCAAGGTCCAAACAGTTCCCTCCAAATGACCTAGATTTCCCTAAGACCCTTCTGGGGATGAAGGCCAGAGGAAGTTTCAGTCATGAGTGATATTTAATTTCATCTTAAAGCTGTGGGGTAAGGGCTCAAATTTATATTTATTACAAGGCTAAAAACAAGTTTATGTGAAATTTCTTGCGTCTGTGTATCATAGTGGACTAACATTCACACCTGCTACACATGTTTCTCTGTTAAAAGTTCAAATTGCTGTCGCCAAGTTATATTGCTGAGGCCTTGAGTTTGCATCAATACCTACACAGCTGTGGAATTGTTGGGAGAGGCAGGGATTCGTTATATTCAGAGTGTTTACTTCAGAGACAGACTGGCTGATGGTATGATAGGACCATGGTAAGATGGTCTCTTCAAGATCACTTGGGATGGGCCAACCAATGCCTACATTCTATAGGGTAGGCAATGAGGCTTCCCAAGGTCAAATCAAAGATACCAAACATTACAAGAGTGTTTTCCAAGCTTCAGCCATCATGTACTAGTCATAATTCCTTTACCACATCTGTGTGCCACCTGAAATAATATTTATTAAATATTTCTCTACATATGGACTTACTTTTACTACTTAAATAAATTTATCCTCACCTAAACAAGAATACCCATGAAATCACAACTTTGATGTTCTACATATACATTCACATATACATAAACACATTTTTCAATATGCAAGTAATATACACAAAATTACTCAAGGACGAATAACATCTGTGCACTACCTAAGATTATGTCATACTTCACAGAGTAGGACATTTGGCACAGTTTGAAAAACTTCGTCACATGCATTTCTGTAAGGAGAGCAGTTCTGGATATTCTAACTGTATTTCCTCTTCCTTTCCTTCCATCTCAATTTCTTTGAGAACCTTCTGTGGATGATTGGTCTCAATATAAAATGGTACTGAGAGAGTGTGAAAGAGACAAAGGAGGAAAAAAGACATCAGGAGGAGGAGACGTAATGATCAGAAAAACTGAAAGGAGACAGAAGAAAGAGAAAGAACAGAGACCTGGGCAAGATATTCAAACAAAAACAAGAGAGGCATAGAAACCTCTGTTTTGTGTACACATGTTCAGTAACGTGATCACACCGGAAAGTGTGTGTATGACAGTGACCTCATGAAGGGGCAGTACTACTCTAGACAGTTACGCAACATGGTCCCAAGCATAAGCCTACAAATAGGAAGCATAAATGCTGTAATCCTCCAGATTCTTCCAGGGTGCCTCCCAGTTCACTCTGCTACTTGACTGTTGCCTTTCTGCTCTGCAGAGACTTACAGCTCCTGCAGCAGCCCGCCCTCCCTACACCTTCATCACTTACCTTCCTTATCAGCACAGGAAGAAATTTCTGCAAAACTCTTCCTCTGGTCACTGATATCTCTGGGAACCAAATCCATTAAGATATTTTTGATCCTGACTCATGCTATTTTGAATGTCTGGTGAACAGGAAGGAACCGATAAAAATAGAATTACAATGCCCTTACCGCCAAAGTAGCAAAAGGGGCTGATTAAGATTGATGTCTGAATAAATATACAATAGCAAACCCTACATTTTAATAGCTTTTGATGGAAGCAGAAAAGGAGTATGGCTTTCACTGTTGGCGTATACATTTCTGTCCCCTTATCACATACATTTTTTTTCTTTATTAAGGCATAGCCTTTCTTTTTTAAAATATATAATATAAAACCATGAATAAGAGTCACTGAGCAATTACTAGCTGTCAGGTATGGTTCTGGAGTTTACCTACATGAACTCATCCGAGTCCCATGTAACCTACTAGGGATGCAGGGATATAGTTATTCTTTTTTTTAATACAGGAGGACACGGATGTACCAAGTATGTAACAGAGATCCACATCCAGTCCTGCTTCTCCAAGTAAGCGTATTAGTGTGAAACTTATTTAATAACCCTTGCCCTTAGCCTCCTCCTCTGTAGTTAGAAGTACCTAAGGTACAGGTTGCTAGAAGGGCTAGAGATAAAAAATGCCGGCCACAGGGTGTGCCCCCAGTGGCCTGGTGGTCTAGCACACCTGGAAGCAGTCCCACATACATCCCAAGGTCCTCGGTTTAAGAGCCGGGACCATGGGGAACAACCCATGTCAACAACTAAATGAAAAATAAAGTCCTTCCTCCTCCTCTCTCTCTTCCTGCGTGCTTGCCTACTCACCTTCATTCCTGCCTGTACCTTTCCTTTAAAAAAAAAAAAAGTGCCTACACAGAGTAACGTGTCAAAACTCAATCCTCCTTCTCCTCATCATCTCAGCAGTATCAGGCAGATAGTTTCTTCTTCCATAGTCTCCATTGATCAGGAGAAATTCCTTCCTTCCTTCCTCCTTCCCTCCTTTGCTCCCTTTGAATCCGATTTTGTAAAGCAAGTACATTTTAATGACAGGAACAGGGTTTAATCTCAATGATCTCTTGGAGGAAAAGGCTAGATAGAGCTCATTGTCACTGTGCCTTGGAGGGTATAAAGAAAATTCCTTGGGGAAGTGTCTTCAGCCCAACTAGGGCCCTGTCCTTTGACTAGCAATATTCTACCTGTTATCTGTTGTCACTTCAACTGTCAAAGAACTTTACTTGCCTGTGACCAACTTGTTCTTAGTGACTGAATTCTTTTAACTGTCCATTTGAATCAACCTATCTACTTTCATTTTAGCATATTCTTGTATGTAATTTTATAATTTCATTTCGTTTAACACTCCATTTCAGGGAAACATACAATGATCCATTAGGAAATGTTCATCTGTGTAAAACATTTATGATTCAGACCCAAGAGGCTTTAGAAAATTTCACTTCTCCCTTACCCCATTGGGCCAACATGGTAATCCTTCAAGAAAATAAGTAAGCCCCCTTGATTAAAAGGAGGCACCAATGAAAAGTAGAATGCCCACATTTTCTTTCTTGTATTACTAATTTTATTATTTCTTTTGTTCACATTGTTACATTCATTTTAGGATACTGAAATCACAACTCTGTCCATGAGCATTTCACACTACCAGAGTTCAGGTGTCCTTCGGAACACCTAGTCCCTTTTCTTCCCTCCTTTCTCCCACTCCCCTGGTAACCACCCTCTTGCATCCGGTGAATTTTGTTGGGATTTGCCTGTTTTCTTTATATTCCATCTATGAATGAAACTATCTTGTATTTCTCTTTTTATTTCTGGCTTGTTCACTAAGATGATTTCCTCTAGGTCCATCCAGATTGCTGCACTAGAATGCCCACATCTTTATATCATTTGCAATCTTATTTAAATCACCTGTATCCTCAGCTTCTTGTATTTATACTCCTCAAATCTCTCACTCCTATTTGTGACCTTACTGGTTAATTTCAGATTCTCTTTGTTACTACTGTAGTCTAACACGTGTTACCTAATTTCTGGTTTAAATGACTGCTTCTTCCCTCACCTCTTCTGCCTCAAATTATCCTGCATTAGTCTCAGCCTCTAAGATTCTACATAAAAATGTCTCTATGGACAATGAAAGAAGGAAGCTCGTAGGGTGTACCACAAAGGAAGTGTATCTCGCTATATGCAAGGCACATAATCAAACATCTCTTAGAAACAGGACTCTGGGAAAAGACTTGGTTAATGGCCCACTATCAGGTTACTGGAATCACTTCATACTGGTCAGCAAGCAGAAATCTAATCTTAATCTCTCTCTTACACAGGGTCCATCTGTTTTAAATCTAATGCTATCTTCTCAATATATCTTGAGTCTTTCACTTCCCTGACAATGTCTTAAGGAAGATGCTCAGCATCTTATGTCTGGACAATGACAACAAAAGTTTATTATTATTCCTGGTTCATTTTCTTCCCCACTTCCTTCATTTTAGTTTATAGTGCTAATAGAATTCTATCCGAAAGATCAATGTACCCAAATAATTCTACTTTAAATTTGCCTTGACTCCCCAGAAGCAGAAGATAAAGTCCAAATTCTTAGACCCATCAGGACCTTATCACCTTCTTATCCAACCACACCCTGAATTCCTGGGCAGTGGGATCAGCTTGCAGATCCTAAATTCTTAGTTGCTTCTATTCACTAACTGTGTGACTCTCTCTGCCTGAAATACTCTCTTTCTCATTCTTCTAAGTCTTGTTGAAGGTTTCCCTTCCCCACCCAAGCTGATTTGGGAGCTCACCATGCCTGTCTCCAGAATAATTTTACAAAATTAGCTGTAGCACTTGTGGCGGTCATTTAAATGATCCATTTGTTCAATGTAGTAAGAAATGCTGATATCCTGGAGGGTTAGTATTTTGTTTTGTTCATTCTCCTGTTGCCAGCATCTAGCACTGTGCCTGACACTGAGCTACTCAATTAATGCTAAATTAGTAACAAATGAAACCCAAGACATCAAAAGAATGAGTTTCTATCAATGAGAAAGAAGGCTCTCCTCAGGGTATACCTCTTCCTGAATTTGCCGTTTTACTTAAAGACCCAGAAATCTTTAAAAGATATCTTTCCAAAGGACAATCAGTTTAAAGCACAGATTAAGAAAAACTGCTAGAAGCCTCATGTGACAAAATTTTAAAAAACAAATAATTCTTGTCATGGTCATAAAGTGTAATACTTGTCAATCCCAGTATAATACATATCACTTGTGGACAGAGCTTTTGGGCACTTTCAGAAAATCCTTCTCAAATTAAACATGAAAGTCAAGGGAAGAAAGGACCTGGATGCAGTTTACAAGACTGTGATCCAACATGGATTTTCTTTGTTCTTTAAATAACATTTATTTAAATTTAATTACATTAAAGAAAAAAAAAGGTTAGGATGTTCTTTATCCCTTTTTGCATTTCTGTGCTTCCATCAGGGGTCATTTTCCTTCAGTCTAATAGGAAGAACCGAACTTTTTTTCCATTATTTTACTTTCTCCTAAGAAATAAATGACTGATATAAATAGACGGTATCAACTCCTCTCTCCTTCCCTTGCTTCCTTCTCCCTCAGATATTAGATTAAACATAGCAACAAGTGTTGGATGAAGTAAGAAAACTTCAGACGATAACTATCAGCTTAACATTCTTTTAAAAATAAAATTTACTGGGATAAAATTTACATACAGAAGTTGTATGGGTTTATACAATTTGATTTTTCAGAAGTACACAACTGTAATGACAAAACATGGCCACCCTCAAGACACCAAACATTTCCATTATCCCTAAAATATTCCTCATAACTTCTGCAGTATGGTTTTCTCTCTGCCTCCATCCAAGCAACAACCACTAATCTTCTTGTGTCAACTTAGGTTAATTTGTGTTTAACAGAATTTTATAAAGATGGAATCATATTTTATGACAGTTTTGTATCTGGCTTTTTCCTCTGAATATGAAGATTGAGATCCACCCATATCACTGTATGAATCAATACTCTTATTACTTGTTCCTTACTGAGTACTGAGTGGTATATCATACTTGCTTATTAATTTTCTTATTGATGGACATGGCTTGTTTTCTGTTTTGGATTATTGTGAATAAACATGCTGTGAACACACGTATAAATATTTATGAGGAATCATAATTTCACTTTGGAGCAATAAATACGTAGGCATTGAATGACCAGTTTGTACAGTAGGTTGTGGGTTAACTTTTTAGGAAACTGTCAAAAAGTTTTCCAGAGGTTTTAACATTTAATATTATACCCTGTAAAACTCTATTTGTTGATCCATCTTAGAATTCATAATATTGCTAACTAAAAAATTACCAATTGGTGAAGTTCCCTTCTACTAGTAGCTGAAAAATTTTAGTATGAATGAGTACTGAATTTACTCAAATGCTTTCGCCTCCTCTATTGAAATAATCACGTAGTTTTCTTTATTTTGTCAGTAAGGTGAATTGAGACTTTTTTCTTCAGTAAACCCAATGCTTAAATCTTGCATTTTGCGTATAAGACCAAATTCATTATATGTTTATACATTGTTAGATTTGATTTCCTAATGTTTTATAAAATCCCTTTGTCTCTGTTTATGAGATGTGTCATTTGCAGGGTGTTGTATCGTTGTTAGATTTTGGATTAATATTATTTTATACTGGTCATAAAATGAGTTTCTGAAGTTTCTGAGTTTCTAATTTCTGAAGGAGTTTGTATAAGATATAGATATTTCTTCTTTGAACATCTGATCAAATTCACTAATAAAGTTATCTGGGTCTGGAGTTTTCTTCTTGGGAGGGTTTCTGAAAATAAAATAATTCAATGTCCTTTGTGTGTGTGTGTGTGTGTGTGTGTGTGTGTGTCCAAATTTTATGCTGCATCTTGTATCTCTTTTGGTTAATTGTATTTTTAAAAAATCTGTACCTTTCATCTAAGTTGTCAAATTTATTTGCATAAATTTGTTCATAATATTCACTTGTCATACTTTTAATATTTTTAAGAAGTGTATTGATAACTCTTCTTTCATTCCCGATATTAGTGGTTTATATTCTTTTTTTTTTCTTGATCATTAAAGGTATATCAATATTGTTGATCTGTTTTTAGAGTACAAGTTTTTTTGTTCTTGTTTTTCTATTTCTTTAATTTCTGTTCTTTGCTTTGTCAATTCTTTCCTTCTACTTACTTGGAGCTGTTCTTACTTTTCTTTTTCTAGTGCCCTAGGAGGGATGTAGGCAGTTGATTTTGCATCTTTATTCTTTTGAATGTCAGCATCAGAGCTAGAAATTACCACCCGAGCTGTGCCTTATTGTAATGTGTTATATTCAACTTGGAATAATTTCTAAATTTGGAGATTTCTTCTTTGACTCATTTAGAAGCAAGATGTTTAATTTCAAATATTGAGGGGTTTGATTATATCTAATTATTAACGACTTCCAACTAAATTGTACTCTGGGAATATACTCTGTATGATTTAAATTTTTTTGAGTTGCTGAAATTTGTTTTATGGGCCTACCTTAGTGAAAACACCATGTGAGTTTAAAAAGTTGCATTGTTGAGTGAAATGGTCTACAAATATCAATTAAGTCAAAGTGGTTAGTATTGTTCAGATCCTTTGTTTTACTATGTTTTGATTTAGTTTTATAGTTAGGCAGTGTGAGAGATCAATTTAAATCTATCATGAGTATGGAATTGTCTCTATTTTTTTTTTTTTTTCTTTTAACACTGTCAGTATTTGGTTCACGTATTTTAAAGTTCCCATGTTAAGCACATATATATTTGTGACTATTAAGTCTTTCTTATATCATTATGTCTGTCTTCAGCTGTGGTAATACTCTGCTTCTTAAAGTCTGTTTTATCTAATACTAATATAACCATTCCACTTTTCTTGTGCTTACCATTTGCCGGTATTTATATTTAAAGTGCTTCTTTAAATTTATAGTGACTTTATATTTAAAATGTCTTTTTGTAGAAAACAATAGTTGTTTTCTAATCTATTCAGATAATCTCTGCCTTGAAGTTCAATTAAACGTAATTGCTCATGTGAGTAGATGTGTGTAACTCTTACTAGTTTCCTGCTTTTCCTATTTTTTGTTTCTATGTTCATCGTTCTTGTCTTCTATTATTTGACATTTTTTAGAATCCCACTTAACTTGTCAACTGGCTTTTTTTTTTTTTACATATATCTCTTTATGTTATGTTTTTAGTGGTTGCTCTAGGTAATATTTTATACTTAGAGTTAATATTGTACCACTTCACATAAAATGTATTTGTAAGCATGTAAGTTACCTCTTTTTGCTTTATGAAGTAGCTGTCATATGTACAGAATCTAAATTTGCTACAAAAGCAAGATATTATAATGTTTGCTGTAAACAGTCATATGTATTTTTGAAAAAAATCAATGAGGAAAACAGGTTGTAATACTCACCCATATATTAACCATTTCTGATGCTTTCATTGATTCCTGAGTTCTGAATTTTATCTATGATCATTTTCTTTCAGCCTAAAATGTTCTTAAGCATTTCTTATGGTGTGGGTTTTGTGATAATAAAGCTTCTTTGATTTCTTTTTTATGAAAATGCTGTTATTTTGTTTTCATTCTTCAAGGATATTTTAATTGTGGATCCAGAGGCTCACTTTATTTTTTCTTATAGTTCTTTAAGGAAGTTCCCCTGTCTTTGGTCTCCATGATTTTTGATAAGAAGTCTGATGCCAGTTTAACAACTGTTACTTATATGTAATACGTTGTTATTTATCTGGCTGCCTTAACTATTTTCTCAATTTCTTTGGTTTCAGCAATCTTTCATTAGGTATAGCTTTGTTGATATTTTCCCTGTTTGGGGTCTACTGAACTTCTTAATTTGTAAATTTATACCAAATTTTGGTAGTTCTGAGCATTATGTTTTCAAATAATTTTTTGGTTCTATTCTCTCTCCTCTCCTTTTGGGTTCAACTTAGCTGTATGTTAGACTTTTGATACTGTCCTATAGCTCTCTGAGGTTGCTAATTTTAAAATATTTTTCTTTCTTTTTAAAATTGCATTTTTTTCTATTACTCCACCATCAACTTTTTCACTCTTTTCCCTGCTATAACATCTACTTTTAAGTCTATGTAGTGAATAATGTATTCAGGTCTTATATTTTTTCAGCTTTCCCTTTGGCTCATGATTTTTTTATTTCACTTCTGGTATTTCCTAGCTTTCTAACTATTCATGACAGCCATGTTTTCTTTATCTTCACTTAGCATAATTAAAATAGATATTTTAAAATCTTTATCTAATAGTTCCACTATCTGATTGGCCTCAAGGTTGGCCTCTGTTGATTGTCTTTTCCCTGGGCAATGATTCAAAATCCTGGCTCTTCATATGTCAATTTGAATGTTACCTGAAACTCTGGATTCTGTTATATTTCTTGGAAAAGTGTTAATGGTTTGTCTCAGTAGTCAATTAACTTAGAATAAACTTAAATGCTATCACATTTATGGTGGGTGGTAGCTCACATCTCAGTTCAAATTGCTTCCAGTCTGTCCATGAAATACATGACTGAGGAACTGGCAGGACAATTGGGCAGAGTCTATGCACCGAATTTGGTATCGTTGTTTTACTTTTTCCTGGAATTCTGCCACATTGAAGGTGGCTCTGGTAACTAGGAACTCCTTCGAATAGTTCCTCTTGTCAATTCTGTTAGAATTTTATCCACCCCATGTCGTAACCATACCCTATTGCCACTACCCTCCGTGCAAAAACTACATAAGAGGAAAACTCACTCCATGCCAGTTGTTTCCTGTAGATTTCAACTCCCCTCCACAAATCCACCTTCCTGAATTTACTCTCCAAAGCCCTTAGGTAGCTTTTTTATTTCCCTAGAGTTTATAGTTATTACAGAAGTTAAATCTGTGAGGTGTTTATTTCTCCACAACTAAAGTAGAATCCTATAACATCTTTTTTTATGACATTCAAAGCCATAACCACATATTGTTTAGATATGTGCGTCTTAGACAAATCTAAATAAGCAAATGAAAGTTAAAGACAAAATTCAAATTAATGTATATTTGGAGAAGGAAGACAGTGAGAAAGAAAAATACTCAGACAAATACAAATTATTGCCAGTGTTCTAGTTTTCTGCCTTTGTGTGGGCTGATAGATATTCATAAATAGATAAATAACAGGATGATAGTAATAACAAGAGTTAGACATAGACCAATGATAATAGTGCTATAAACCACAGACTTTAAAACCTCAAAAACAAATATTCAGAACCCTCATCTCTTTCCTAGACTTCTGAAAGAAATCTCAATATCAAAAGGATTTTGAGTAACTTTTGTCACAGGGCCTCTAACGTGGCTCAGGATTTATGAGATTCATGTGTAGGTAAAACATACGGACAATTCAAATTTAGGTACATCTAAGACATATGATTAATGAGAAAACCTCCTAAATAATGTCATTTTGAATGAGAAGGATAAAAAGACAAAACCACGCATGTGTGTAGGGTTTCTTTGTTCACAATACACAGAAGGTCTTTGAGACAGGAATACTTTCCTAAAGGTTTAGAAGCGAAGAACAAGAAGAAAAGAGACTGAACTGGAGAATGCTGCAGCATTCTCAAAGCAGGAGAAAACTTCAGCTTCTGTGTCTGAGCGCATAGTCACATGTCAAGAACCGTGGGACACTTTCCCAGAGGGAGGTGGACAAGAAGCCTCTCTCATCTTGGTATCTTAAACCAGGCTGGATGGAACACCAGGGAATATGCTGGAGGGAGAGAGTTCACACTGGCTAAAGGGGTGGAAAAAGTGATGCAATCAGAGAGCTCTTTTCCCATCTCTAATTTTATGACTCTCTGTAAAATGGAAGAACTCAAACCGCTTCAAAATAAGATCACCGGGACCTGACTGGAAGATGGGATCTGATGAGAAGAAAGTTTATAAACATTTCTTTTTCTGGCTGATAATCACAGAATAATTTCTCTGGGAACTGGGGACCGTCAGGGGAGAATCTACAGCAACATGACTGAAAAGTAAAGGCGTTCCATTCCAACAATCAAAGGCTTGGCAAAGCATGCCCAATGTTTTATTTCTCAGGATATTTAAAAGAGCACAACAAACAGAAAGCTCTACTCCACCTGCTTGCTAGCAGGTTTGATTTTAAGGAGCATGCATTCCCAAAGACAAACCTCTAAAGAAAAAAAAACACATTAGAGTTTCTTTTCTCTTTTTCTTACTTGATGTCATTAATAATACATTGTATGTATTTTCCCAAGTCAAAGAAAAGAAAAACCTTTTTGTAGTGTTCAGGGAAACACCATAAAAATACAGTTTAAAAGCTATGCTTTAAAAACTACACTAAAAAGAGAGGGTGTGTGTGTGTGTGTGTGTGTGTGTGTGTGTGTAGAGAGATTTGCTAAGGGCTCTAAAATTCAAATCTCAAATCAATTTAACACCACTGCCACCCCCAAAGAGTGAGGAAACAGGGCCTCTTTGGGGGACGGTAATCCTAATTATGTGGCATGCTAGAGAGCACCCAAGTTTATGTCAGCAGCAGATTCTGATAAGATATGCACCAAAGGAATCACGTCTGGACTGTTTCAACTGGGAGGGTGTTTGTGTAATGTTGGTATTTAGTTGTGATCTAGAGGCCAGTAAAGGTCAGTCTGGACAAAGCAGGGCCTAATGAAGCTGCTAGTGTCTGGGGTGAAAGAGCCACAAAGCCTTTCAAATTAGCAGCTGAATCCTGACACTCATTAGTGGTTATATATGCAAGGACTGCAACTTAAGCCCCAACCACTAAAACAAGCTAGACGCTCCGCTTTGCATCTACACAAAAGGAAATAAAGTCTGTACAAAAATAAAGAACAAGAACCTTTTGACGTCTTCCTTTTCACATTTTGATATTTTTTTCTTCCTTTTATATATATATATATATATTAATGACAGGACTGCAGTGTGCTTACTTTCCAATTTAGTACTAAAATAATTACCACTGAGACTAAAATGAGACTTTCATTTTTTTTCTAATCAAGGAAGGTCTAGTCAGAAATTGCTTCTGTTAAGTTCTGTACAAGACATAATAAACTCTTGTTAACTAACAAAACCAATAAATCAAGCTGAAGCACTTATTAAAGTATCTTACAGCACTAAATTTATCACTGATGACAAATTTAATTTGGACTTGACAGTTTGTTCCTTGCATATACTTCAACAGATTTCTTTCCTTTGGGGAGGAAAGGGGGACAAGGGGAGTGCAGTTATTATTTCACTAGTCAATGAATGCCAAAATTTACAGAACTGTAAAAGACAACTTCCAATAGAAACCTAGTTTTCCAACAACATCGCTGTCACTGGGAAGGTTAGGCATTATATTCTTTTCCAAAGATGCCATCCTTTGCACATTAGAGTCAGCCGAATTTTTTAAAATGATGATAATGAGCATTTTACAAAGCAATTTATAATCATCACTCAGTTAACCCACAGTCTATCTTTGCGCTTAGGTGAGGGCTTGTTTCTTAATAATGAAGATGAGAAAATTGAGATATTTTCCTCTACCTAACAGGTAAAATCATTTTAATCTATGACAAGGTGGTTCAGCACAGGGGATAGTGGAAGAACAAAAGTAAGGAAATTCACAAAATAATGTTGGGTCTTCTAATTACTATGTACTGTAGCTAACGGGACATTATTTCCACTCTAAGAATCAAAAGAGAAGTCCATATCAAAACACTTCCACTTATTGTTAACATGCAACTTTTACTCAACAACATGCTTCCAGACTATATAACCTGAATCATGCTTTATTTACTGTTCAGGTCAACTGCACCAGGCAATTTATTGTTCAACACAATAGGGTTTCACAAGTTATATTTTCTAGAAACTTTTCCTCCTTCTAAAATCTAGCTCGACAGTTCTACATTAGCATTTTCCTGTTGTCTTTTCAAAGGGTATTTTCTTGCTTGACAATGCAATCAGCATATAAAAACCAAATTTCACCGCCTCGTTCCTGTGATGGCAAAGACACAGCCAGAGCCACAGCCTGACAAGGAGAACACATTAAGCTCTGGAACAAAAGCATCCAAGTAGACCTGTTTTGCAGACTGATTAATAGAAACAAGCTCCAAGGACTAATCACAAGTCGAGCCCTGTTTTGCAGATTAATAGAACAAAGACACACGAGAAGAGGAGAGGGGACAGCAGTGGAATACAAATCAGTGAAGGTAAGCACCAGGCGTGCCTCTGCTGAAGTCACATTCTGTAAAAGCCAAAGACCAAGTCCCAGGCTGTCACATGCAGAGAGGAATCAAAATGCAGCACTAAGAGATCTGACTTCTATCAGTCACTACAGTTCTATTCCAGGTGTAGAATTCACCTCTTTTGGAATCCTGACTGAAAAGAGGAAATATTTCTTTCTTTTATTTTTTGGCAGAATGATGCCTGGTTTCTGGTGCTTTCGAGAATCTTTCCATTTCAGCCAGGTAGCCCATAGCACTTGTTGATTAGGACAGACACTTCTACCGCCTGTCTTTTGCAATGACCTGTCACACAGGTAATTTGTGAATTGTGGGCCTATATGCAGACTCACGAATATGCAATAGGCATACACAATGACAGGAAAAAGTTAGGAGTTAATTACCAAAGGACCCATTATCACACATTTTACAACTGGAGAAATGTGGACTTTTTTTCTCCTTTACTGTAAAAATAAAGCTTATTCAACTCTAAGAATATACAGAATTTCCTGAATGTAGAATGAAGGAAAGATAAAAGAACATTCGCCAGAAAAAAACTGGTTACACTAGTTGAGTTTCACCCCTCAGTTTTCATTTTACATATTTTTGTAATGTTATGTTCCCTCTGTATATTTGTTTTTGGGATATAACTTTTGAAATGCTGGATGATAAATAGAAGAAAAAAAACACTACTATTGCTCTCCGATGTTAATTCTTAAATGACTAAAACAAGGTGACTGTAAGAATTATCAATGGAATTGTAAAATCTTCACCCATCTGAACAGCTGAAAAGCTGCTGACATAGTTTGGGAGTCACAATCTTTAGAGACTGAGAGGTCTGCATTTGGCATAATTCCTACCCCGAAAATTTTCCACAGTAACTATTTTCCTTTCACTTTTTCTCCCTTATTCTCACTTGTGGAAACCCAGAAAGCCAAAAGTTTCTTTTTTTTTTGGTCTAGTTCGGAAGAGTATTTGATTCAATGGATAAAGAGAATGGATTTTCTCTGGTATATTTGTATTTTGCTTTATCAATAGTCAAGTAATTCTGTTTATTGCAACAACGAACAAAGTAAAAATTCATTCAGAATGGTAAACATAATATCAGTTACCAAAATCTCAGAACTGACTTGAGTGTAAAGTTAAGCCTCTGAATTCCAGACTTGCAAAACTTCAAAGGTTCCCAAGAAGTGACGCTGTTTCAGGCTTTTCAGAAGAGAGTTTCAACTCTAGAAAGTGGTTCCTGTAGCAAATAACCTTAAAAAACAAAACCCGCCAGGATATCAGATCTTCCCTTTACTGGTAATATTGAACAGCACATATAGTGTGTTTGAATGTAGGAGGCACTCAATACCTTGAAAATTCCCTCACCTTTCATGGGTCTGCAGAGCAGACTGAATCTACTATTGGAGTCTGCAGCCACACAGAATTCGCCTCTGGTCAGAGTTAGATAAAGGCACAAAGGTCACCCAGAATTATACATACACTGAGCGGTTTCATTTTTCCTACACATCCTACTAGCCAACGGGCAAGTTATTACCCTTACGATAGATTAGATAGATAGATAACACAGACAGATAGACAGACAGACAGACAGATAGCTAGACAGACAGATAGATAGAGACAGAGATAGATAAAAAGAGATATTTTAATGGGAGAAGCTGATTTTGGATAAGAGAAGGAACTGGTCTGCTTTTTCATGGAAAAAAAAAGAGGAAAGCACTAAAGAATGTCTAATAACAAAGGCATCATATGCATAACCCATAATCCTCTTTCTCAAATGTTTCTTATACATCAATATATAAAAGCAAAAGTCACACATGAATTCTATCAATTTCCTCAACAAATTTCCTTTCCACATTTTCCCCTTAAGTTATAGCAACAAAGGAAAAGAAGAAAAAGAGTGAGGAGGGGGCTAATCATAGCTCAATGGCATGTTTCTAACTAGATTTGCCATCAACAATTTCTGAGCACCTTTGATTTTGTTCTGAAAAGGTCAAAGCAAGAAGGTACCTTTCCTATTGATTTCTGATTCAAAATAAAAATAATGTCTCTAATTATGACAAGTGATTTGTGGGTTGGATTTTCAAATCATCAGACAATCAAAAAAATATTTCTAGCTTCTGCCTTTGATAATCCTTTCTAGAACCAAGGACTCAAGCCACTCACCATTGCTTATGAAGCCTGGTGTGTCATGCAAAATAAATAAATCTGATTTGACTTGGTGTTGACTGACTGGTCCCATAATTACAGTATCTTGGAAAGTAGTGAAAAAATCAGTAATCTCTAGCTATTAAGCCAAATAGATATCAGAGACAATTTTATGTGCAATCAATTTGTATATAATACATAAAAGAAATACATCAACAATTTCAGGATCAGTGTATCCATTCTGATCTCCCTTTTCCTTTACAAACATGGTATTGGTTTTACTTAGTCTTCAATGCTGATTTACATTGGTTCATGCAAAATTTTAGCCCCCCACCACCCTTGCAATAAATGTGATTCATCCTAAACCACAATACCAAGCCATTGGACCTGAAAGTATCTAAATTACCCAATAAATATCATCAGCCCCTTCAGATATTGACTGAGGAAATTTTATTCTGGGAAGACTCTTATTTAGGTTCGTTCTTAACTCTTTCCACAAATTTGTATTTATATACTACGTGCTTCTCTTTGTTTCCTTTTTATTCTTTTGCTGCAGAATTTTGTACTTGAACATTTTAAGTCATTGCAACTGTATTCACACTTTAACCAAGGTGATCTTTTCTAATATTTCAGCAAAAGAGTCTTCCTATGTCCTTTCCTGAATTAATGCAGATTTGTAACTCATCTTTTCTGCTCCTCACAGAATACATACAAATCCCAACCTAGAGGCTTTCAAATGTGCCACTAACTTCCCGTTTGAGCAGCCCTCATGGAACATTCCATATTCAATTTAAAGTCACTATCCAAAATTACCTTTATTTTTCCTGAGTGAAAACGAACTACCAAGCATTACGCATACATTTAAAATGACGCTCCATGTAAGTGACCTTAAAAGTGCCCCATATGTCTTCATTTAACAGACGTCGATTCACTCTTCCATGTCTTTTGACCAAATGCAGCCGATATATTCCTTTCCTAAATGGTTTCCGCTTATTCAGATCAAGTCTTGCCAAGCAAAGACATTTTAGAATATTCTTTTTTAAAAAAAATTCCACACAATCATTTTTCTAGATTAGGTTTTCTATTTACCTCATTTATTTGCTTGCGTCTCATATTCTACCATGGTACACTATCATTAAGAAAAGAAAACAAAATAAAAGAAAGCCAAAGATAACCATTACTTAACTGTACAACTGTTATCTTTCAGGGAAAAAAGTGCTACTTACTGAGCATCTACTAGGTGCAAAGTACTTAACATACATGGTCCTGTTTTAATAAACTCAGTAGGGAAATAAATAAAGACTTGGAGATTGACTTCCAGGTCTGTCATTTAGGAAATAAGTGTCCTTGGGTGAGTTATTTAACTTCTCTCACCCTCAACTTTATCTTACCCCAAAATGGAAGTAACATTACTTTCTTAAGGGGCTGCTGTGAAGCTTAAAAACAATGTTATCTAAGGCACCTGTGTGGGGTGGGCCTGGATAAATAGAAGTTACTATCAGCATACCCATTTGACAAATGAATCTGAGGTTCAGAGATGAAATGACTTGCTAAACAAGGTAAATGAGTTCTGAAGAATAAACTGAGACTCAGACTCACTGGGGAGAACCAATTCTAAAGCCCAAAGCCTCTGGTCTCTAGGTCACATTGCTTCCCTTCAGTAGGTGAAGCGTTGAGGTCATTTAAGCTATGCCCACCCTGGGGATCAGACCTTTCAGAACATGTCTTCCTGCTAGGGAGGTCCACTCAAAAGTTTGTCACCTAAGAAACAGATGGTTTAGAGGAAATGGGAATCAGCAAGAGCTCAGTTCAGTTTCAACAAAGCCTTCATTGTCAGAGGGATGTCCCTGAGCACACCAGGGTTCACCTGTCCCCTCACATGCCTCCCATGAGCTTAGAGGTGAATCTTTGAGAAGGTGAAAGACCACGTGTCTTGATAGCATCTCATAGAGCAGCCTAGCAGGGGAAAGTCTTCTTTCCTGTCTAGCAGAGAGTACTGTGACTTGATTGTGAAACAACTTTAGCAATATGAAGACTCATCAGAAGAAGAGGAAGGGGCGTCTAGAGATGATACAGATGAGGTACCTGGTAAAGGGGGCACTTTTGGTGAAAGTGGCAGTCTCCCAACTATGTACACCAAAGCCTTCCTCACCTTCATCACAGATCATCAGGAAGATAAAAGGAATCCACACAGTTACCTGGACTGACTTGTGAGCACATATGAGCTTGGGAAACAGTGTGCCAGGAAGGTGGAACAGTAGCAGTGATTAGAGCCAGGCAAGTAGGGATAAGACTGTGATGGAGACCTCAATGGACTTCATTAATTGGTGAGAAATTTACTCTTTGCTTCTAGCTCAGAGTATAAAACAATAAATCCACATTTGTCGACTAGCTTGAAAACAAATGGTACAGAAGCTATATGACTCTAATTCAGCTCTAAGAATCAACCACTGAGAAAGGGACTTTCTATATATTTGGAATCTGGTTTCTGATGTCTAAAGGATGTTCTGAGGGCCCACCCAGTCTAGCTTCCTATCATACTCACACTTTGTACCGATTACTCTGCAGCTTGAAGGGACAGACTCCAAATGGAAGAGAAACACCAACAGCTATTCACAGCATGGGGGCAGGCATTTGAGATAAAGAAATGACGATAGTCTAAAAATACTGATTGAATATTCTCATTGAATATTCCCACTGCCTTCAAGTCACGCTTGTCCAACTACTCCCATGTCTCACATGTATTAAACTATGCTTTTCTGCAGAGCTGCCATGTTCTCTCTATTGCTGAATTTCAGGGAGCATCTGGATATCACCATGAAGCTCGCAGACACGATTTGGGACTTTGGTTCCATTTTGCTCCGCCATCTCTAATCCTCCTTGCTGATGCCTGTCTGTACCGGACCTTGTGTTGGAGATATTTTCTTTCCTTGTGCAAGCAGATGTCTCATCTCTACATAACTTTGATCCATTGGCAACAGACACAAGTCCACTACCCTGGCTCATTCATTCATTTCATTCAGCGCTGAACTAGCCTGGATGTCCCCATGGCAGGGCGGCTTCCCTCACGGAGTTTATAGAACTTCATCATCTTCCACACACCAGCAGTAACTCTAAGTTAAAAGGAAGGAGGAGGCCAATGTAACATGGAAAAAATGAAAGAACACCTAGCAGCCAGACAGCCAGGTCTCACTTTGAAGGCCTGGTCTTTCCTGGGGCTCATGTCAGATGACATGGCAGGGGCAGCAGGGACACACTGCCAGCCTGTTGTTCGTTGGTGCATATGTTCAAGGTCTCTCTCTATTGATGTCTGGTGCTTTGTAGGGACAAAACCATGGGCTGCCGAGACTATATTGCCCTCTGAGGTGTGTGCAGAGAAACTGGAAGTTGTCTCCATGGAGCAGAAGGGCAAGAAAGGTTCATGTTTTAGGAGCCACTGAGACAGATTTTTCATATTTAAAACTCTGGGCTCTGGAGCACGCCTTGCAAAAGATACCGGCTTCATTCTATCTCCACCATATTCATATTTTCCCCCTATAAGTACCTTGTCACTTAATGGAGAGAGCTCCTCAAGATTGTTGGCCTGGATTTCTCGGTGCTGTTTTTGCAACTACATGGAAACAATCAAGTCCTCTAAGTGGCTATTTCCTGAGTTGCCTCACTTCAAGGAGTGGAGGGACCTCTGTGGCTACCAGCGCATCCTGGCTCAGTCTAAAGATCTCAGCAAAGGAAGGCTGGATGTTCATTTTATTTCTCCCACATTAATTGTGACTTGGGACAAGTAACTCTCCTGTCAAAAATTCTCTCTTGGACTTTTCCGTCACAAAGAGGCAGTACTGAGCAGCACCTGACAGATTAGTGCTCGGAAAGGCTGTACTTAGTACTATTATTATTGATGCATATTTGGATGCCTTTAATTATTTAGAATTGTCTTTTCATTTACATTTTAATTATTTAAATTTTAATCTAACTTAAATTTTAATTACTGAAAATTGTTGTGAAGCCCCAGTGAGATCACACAGGTGAACATTCTCTGAAAGACATAGTCCATCCAAATGTAAGCTTATTATTGTCCTTTGCTAATCGTGTTTATGGCTCAGAATGTGTAGGCAAAAATTGAAAGCATGCCAATGGTTGATATTAAGCATAGTAGGAAACATACAAACATTTCTACACCACCTGCTCCTCCATATTCTTCCAGGCAACCTTCACCAACAAATCAGATCGAGGCCCCTAGACAAGCTTGAAAGGTTGAGCTGACTAATAAGAGCTGGCCGAGTGGTCAGTGTGGAAGCCAACATCCCAAGCTCGGGATAAGCCCTCTTTGGAAATGGTATTCGGTGATACAGCTATCAATGGGAGGTAGGAAGCAAAGTGATGGGTTTTGCTTTTCTCCTTTGTCAAATAAACAGGGCCGTTGTTCAACCAGAAATGAATCTGATCCCGTGTGGCCTGAAGAGCAGTCAGCTGCGTTCTGAAACAGGCAAAAATGTAAACAGAGCCCGTAACCCTAGAGCGAGGCAGAGCTGCCACGGGCTTCAAAATGGGAGAGTCTGCGGGCCCGGTGCCAAGAGAGATGAAATGCTAGCCTGGACCTTTAAACAGAATCATGTACGAGCAGAGTGCATATTTGCTTAACACACACACACAAGGCCTTTTTCTGTGCCAATATCTTTCTGAACCCTCCTGAATAAAAGCCAGAAGCCCAGAAACGTGGTACAGAATCAGTAGTGTTTGTATAGTCTTCTTTATTGTGAAAGGACTTTCCTGCTGGAGTGGAAATGTCTCTCTCTCTCTGTCTTTTTTTGCCCAAGTTAATTACAAAGTATGACTATGAAAATAAAATAAATGAGCCCATTCCACCAACCCCATCTCCGAAGTCTATCATACAAGTTGCCAATTGGTTTTCTAATCCTCTCACTCAATATCTGCTGTTAATTTGTTCGCTATTTCAAGAACTTGAAGACTGTCAGCAAAATACATGATGCATTACAAAACTTATAATTGGAAATAAAAGCAGCCGAAGCTTTTCTGACAGGGTAAACATGAAGCGCTCTTGCACTGATCAGACCCAGGGAATGTGAGCAGCCTTGTAGCTGTTTGTGAGCAAACACAATTATAAACGCTGCAGAGAATGGGAGCCACGCTTAACTTCCACTTTGGAAATGTTGAGAACAGGACATCTAAAGGAATGAATGAACTGAGTGTATGATCTGGAAGGAGGGGAAGCGAGGAGGGAAAAATGACCTTGCTCACACTTCCTTTGAAAAGGAGGCTCAATGGGCTTTCTCTGGCTACTTAAGCCATGTAAGACTTTCACTGCCCAGGCTCCATCTAATTTTCCTGCTGCAGAAGTTAAGGCACTTCTTCCACAGTTACTAAACCTGACAAATTACACCTGGGTCCACTCTAACGTGAAAAAAAGTGTGCTTTGTTCCTGACCTCTTGGTCAGCATAGAGATCAAATTCCTGGATAATGGAGAGCCTCACTCATGTTCATTAAAAGCCACGAGAGACCAGCTCTGCATTTTTGTTCTTTAGGGGAACAAGGTGCAGGTTATTATCGAACAACACACTGCTCTGCTCAGATCGGGGCAATGTGTGATACGTACTTTTTTAATTTTGCAGCTTAGCTGTAGATCAATTAGTACCTGATTTTTTATTTGCTACAGAGTATTAAAAAGAGTAATGAAATCAGAAAAATATGAAAACAAAAAGTTGATTTTTAAATGCCAAGTTCCACAAGAAGTGACTGTATTAAAAGCTGCTTGGCACTAAAATGCTAGAGACAGATGCAGCTGCCCCCAAACACAAAGATTATTTTATTTCCAAATTCTGTGTCCCCTCTGCCTCAGTCAGACACGACACTAATTACCACTGTGGTTAATACTTGATGGATTAGAATTGTGTCCCCTCTTTCTAACCAAACTTGATTTGGGGAAAGACACTGCAGAACTGAGAGTCATCACAATGAGGAAATCGGGAACCATATTGGTGGCAGAGAATCAAGAAAAGGGATGCCTGAAATCCACGAGCTTTCCTAGTATGACACTGAAATTCTAGGATAATCATGTGCCTACCAACACATGACCCTCTTTTTTTGGCTCCCAAAGAGGGAAAGAAAGTAATGACAGCAGAAGTTTGGCAAGGCTAAAACTGAACTATCGGTCCAACAATGTCATGCCTGATGGAGAAGAATCTTGAAGAAGAATTTTGGCAGAACCAGGTGAGGAAGGAATATCTACAAAAGCCACAGAACCTTCTGGGACAAGGGTACCCCTAGGAACCTGCCCTCTGTGTGAGGAAGCACCTTTTCCTTCTAGGATAAGCCATCCCACTTAACAATTTTTTCATTGAAGATCACTGAATTTTCCCAGAGTCATCAGGCCACATCTAAAGCCTCTTCCTTGGGGATTAATAAATACCAAGGCACACCGCAACACACATGAATACTCTGGAATGTTGTACATTCTTTTCCACACACAGTTCCTGCTAAATTGTAAATTAGGAAACACTACTTCAATTCTCCTTGGTCTTTAGGAAGCTTTCAGCTGGGCAGCAAGTAATAAACATGTAATGAAAAAGTACTAACATTCCTTTTCTGTAACATAACCGAGTCATAATCTGTAATTTTAAAATATATGTGTGATCTTCCTGAGCCGATGGCAATTACTTTTGAGAAACCTATGAAAGGATAGAAATACTTCATGTGAGTTTTTCTTTGAATTTCTGCTTTTAAATTGAAGCCACTAGCAATATCAGCAAATCAAAATTTAATACTTACTCCAGAAAAGTCACTGGAAAGCATGTAAACCAAGCATCCTCAGTTTACATTATTTGGGGGTTGGAATATCTATGAAGCTGGCCTTCATCAAGGGGTGAATCTCAGAAATGGAAAAGCATTGACTTCCTAAGGAGGAAAAGTGATAGCTCTCATATAAAACCACCCAAACTTTAATTCTAGTCCCATTTTCAATAGTGAAAATGTGTATGTTAAAAATGGTACAAGATGTTAAAATAACCCTGCACACCTGAAAATATGTCTACTCCTCAATGATTCTAACTTTGATGAACATTTAATGACTACATATGAAAGAGACTAGAGTAGACTCCAGTGCTCATGTTTTAAAAACAGAGAAGTTAAGTGATTCACCCAGTCACCAGAGGCTGGTGCAAAGCTAAAATCCGCCCTCCTGACTCCAGTGCCACAGTCTTCACAGGAAGGTTGCCAGAGGTATGAAGTGGGTGGGAGCACCAATTTGACTACAGCAGCAAGAGTGAACACTTCCATGCCAGCACGTTTTTCTGTGTGCTGCAGATGCATTACCTCACTTATCCTCACAACAGCTCTGTGAGGGAAATAAAGTTACTTTCCATTTTACAGACGAAAAAACAGCAATGAACAGGTTCAGAAAGTCACCCCAGGCCCATGGACTGAATAAGTGGCAGAGTTGGGAAAATCTGTCCTTCCCGCACAGGAATGCTCATGTATATAGACACACCTGATACAACATTTAGAATATCAGCAAAGCAGTCCTGATAATGTTAGTTTCAACACAATATCTTCCCAGTGAGATCCCAGCTCTGGGTGCTCCAAAATACATGACTACAATTTCCTTTTTATCGATCTCTGTATTTTTGGTCAAAAGATAAAATATCAATTCCCACGGGGGAGACAAATTCCATTTAAAGATCTTCTCATTGTGAAGATGTGCTAGGAAGGACATAGTTCATATACTTCAAACTTTCTTACATTCCAGCAAATTATATGGAATGACAACTTCAGGGTCACATTTCAAAAGACGAATTTTTTACTTTCTCGATTTTCCCACTCTGTCCAATAGAAAAGTAAAAAAGTTTGAATGATATCCATCCAGTTTAGATGGATAAACTTTCTCCATAGTTTGTGCCACCGCCCCCCAAAACAATTTATGTCCCATCACAGTACATTTTTTTTTTTCTTGAGACGTGGCAAGATTTCCCTCAGAACCCGCAATCACGTCCTCATCCATCTCAGACGTAATCTGGGTTAGCTAAACAATGTCCCAAACAGAACTGCATCTGCTCAGATACCAAGGAAGTTTGTTTGTTGCCTTCATTTCAGCAACTTTTAATCTGGGAATCTCCGAAAGTCCTATTTTTCAGCCTTAAGTTTGCTGTGATCTTCAAAGATTTTTTGAAAATAATTTCAAGTTATTGAAAAATGACTTAACTCCATGTAGAGTTTCTCTGTGAGAGATCATTCCTCAACAACTGAGTCCTTACACAGTGGGCTGAGATTCTGGAAAATCTCTCTCCTGTCCTTTAACCAGAAATGCTAACATGACCTCCCAGAGCATTACCCTAAATTTGCAAGAACAGTTTTCAGATTCTGATTTGATAAGACTCATTTCTGATGTTTATCTTCTTGGCCTTTATCACCTCTCACATATAAAAGAAATACTAATTACATGCATTCATAAAGCTGGATAATAACCACTGCAGATGATAACTACAAATGACCACACTGCTGCCATCACTGCCCATGGTCATATTGTTTATACCCTATCGTCAGACTCCATTAGGATGCAACCACTTATGATCCATGGGAATCTTTTTAGAATAATAATTTATTTCAAAACTACTTCTATATTAAGTTTAGACAACACAGAGATACACAAACACATTTCCTTGTTGCCTTTCATTACTTTATAAAGTTAACCATTGTTAATAGTTTGGTATAAATTCTTTGATCATATTTTGTGCTTAAGCAGATAAGCAAATGAAAATATATTTTGGAGTATAAATATGTTTTTTTTTTGCCTGACTTTTGTATAAGGATGGGGTCATATGCACGAGGTCTACAACTTAACCTATTCCACCTAGTAATGTATGAATGAATTTTATATATTTGTAGGTATCGAAATGACTTCATTCTTTTAAAGTATTTATTTCATTGTGTGATTCTTGAGCAGTTACTTGACCTTTCTGAGCTTGAGTTTATTCACCTGTCAAATAGCAATCAAACTAGTGCCCATCTCTTAAAGGCATTTTGAAGAAACTGTGATAATAGGTATAAAAGCCTCAGAAGAGTGGCTGGCATGGAGTAAGACCTCATTGAAGACCTCATAATGACTGCAGGTAGATTTGGAATGGAAACATACTTTCTGTAACCACTCATGAGTCCTTCTGGATACCAGCTAGTAAAGTTAGGAAAAAAAACATCCTCTGAAGATCAGAAAGTCAGTATGTTTTATGACATTTTTTTTTCTAACTTTACTACTTGAGTGTGGAAAATCTGAATTTGCTATGTTTTTCCTCTTTCAGCCCTATTTGCAACAGGTCTGCGATGTTTCCAAACAGGGTGAGTAAAGGTTAGGACTGCTCTCTCTAAACACACAGTACTCTCAATAAATCAACATAAAACACAAATATCCAAGCTCCTCTGACACTGATCTTCCAGCCTAATACTCCACTTTTAACTATGGGAAAACAGGCTCTGGAGGCTAAGTGGCTTCCTCAAGTTCACATAAATACTCAGAGGTAGCGCCAAGCTAGCAAAGTGTTCATTATTATCCCAAGCAAACTATCTGGTACTCTTTCGAATCCACTGTAAACATCACCCAATAAAGTGCTCATAGTAAGCCTCCGGTTCTTTTCATCGTAGTGATGCATAAGCCAAGGCTCAGGCTCTACGAAGTAACTTTTTCAAACCAAGACAAGTAACAACTGATACAGCCACAATCAAAATGCTTCTTGGCTGACTCTGAAGCATATACACCTGCTTAGAGTGTTCTAGAACTCAGTACTGAGAATTCTAGAGTTCTCCGAATTCAAGCTCACAATTCCCAAACTGGTGCTATTCAGTTTCATCCGGGAGCTTTGAAAAGGCAGAAGACAAGGCTCTAGCTCGGGAAGGAGAATTAGAAGTCTGGGGAGACTGAGCTTGACGTTTTATCTTTCTACAGAGCTGATGAGGTACTTCTGATAGGCAGGAAGACCTAATGTGTACAAGATACTTTGTAAGGGCTTCCAGTGTAAAATGAGAGGGATATGAGCTGCTTAAGGCTGATGGACTATTCAGAGTAATTTAATCTGCAGGAAGGGTTACGTGATGACCTTCCCTCAAATCCTTCTGTGTCCCACAGACACACATACAGCTCCAGTCACACACATGTACAGCGATCTACCAAAGCTGTATTCTCATGGATGGCAAGGCCTTTAGAAACCTACATTGCCATGAACACGATAGGTGCCGCACTTCACAGCAGTGCCAGAATATGTGTTGTGCTGAAGATACAGCAAAAAAAGGTTTTTTTCCACCCTAATCCTTTTCATTTAAGGCCTCTAAGTCTACACCATGCTTTCTTAGAGTTGAGTCTAAAAAATGGAGGGCAAAACTGTTTGAATGAGGACTTACCAAGGTGCACCGTATATCCTGAATCCCTTCACTGTTACCTCCGAGTCTTGTAAGTAAATACTGTTTGTCAGGAGGGACTGAACGTTGTCAAAGTCCTCTGGTTTCAATTTGGACACAGAGGGGAAACGGTAGTAATCCTGTTTAACAAGGTCTGCCATGAATTCCTTATCAAATGTCAGTTCATGATTCCCAGCAATCACTATTTTATATTCATATGGCAGGTTTCCTGAAATGAGGAAAAAAAAAAAAAAAAAAAAAAAAAAGAGCACCAATTAGCACATTCATTTCCCATCATGAAGAACAACAGTCGCGACTGCGTGATTAGCAGACAGTAGACCCAAGTGAAAGCGCTCACACATCGCTTTGCATTTCCATGGGAACCAAAATTTATGACTCCTCCATTCGCTAACAAAAATGACAATAAACAGGAGATGAGAAGCTGTGAAGAAGCTAAAAAGCTCCTTAGACGACATTAAGTTTTCTAGTTCCATTTCCCTTGTTTGTGTACTACGGTCACTGTGATGAATCCATGCTTTATAATTAGACAGTAAAAAGCACTTAAATCACAATCCTTATAAAAAGAAAAGTCTGGACTTGATTTGACCCTCAAAAAAAAAAAAAAAAACCCAGCAAACAAACACCAAACCATAAGCCAATCAACTAGTCTTAACAACTCAGACAAACGCTAGATTTTTGGTATCGCCTTCACACAAAAGAGGTGGCATAGCCAAACATTCCACAATGAATAAATGAAAAGAATAATTTCAGATTACAAGTTACAGTTTACTATCCAGCTTGTGAAGAAAAAAGAGTATTATTAATGATCCCCTGATTAGAAGGCCAACTTTCTTCCCATGGGTATGGGAGAAGAAATTGTAAGGCTTTAACCCCCTTTTAATATTTATGGTATGGAAATGTGAGCTCTTGGTGTGTACTTTTTATGCAAAAGTTTCCCGATCAAAATGAGATAATTCTGGGAAGAAGAATGAAAGCTATAAAGGAAAACCCAAACACCAGACTTCTGCATAGATTTATAATGTTTGAATAAAGTACAGATCATACATATTAATAACTCACCGTGATGTTATATGAACCAAAATCCAAAGGGAGATAGTGCTGGGCAGCTGTCCCCACCCTGAAATTAATGCCCTTTTCTCTTCTTTGTCGTTACCCATCCTTCAAGCCTCACTGCTGGGCTGCTGCTCATTTTATTTTATTTCATTTCATTTTGAGAAGGAAAAGGAGGGAACGAAGGAGGGATGCTAACTCCAGCTTCCTCAGATTCCTAGATCCCATGTAAAATTGTTTCTTGCGATTCCAGGAAGAAAGTAAGTTACCACAAGCAAGAAATTGAATACACTTGTTATAAGAATCGGTCCTTACCAGCAAGCCAGTCAATGATTTAATAAATGAAGCTTAATGAGAAGGAGCATTTTAGTTTTAATTTTTAGGAAGGACAGTTTTCCAAAGGTCCCACATGAATTTCAGCAATGCAGAGAGTTCATTATGATGCCACCATATCAGCAGTGCATTACAAACAGATCTTCTTAGATCAAAGGAGTTTTTAAGAGCAGCAGAATATGTTTTTTAAAGTTACTGACTTTTCTTCAGCTTTCAATGTTTAGGTTTCTAAAGGAATGCAGTTGCGTATATAGTGCATGTATTAACGGGGAGACTGAGGATGAAAACAGTCAGAAAATAACAGCACAGAAAGATGAAACTAAAAAAACCATGGTCAAATATCCATAGACAGCCTTGACTGCTAGTCCACCATGCCAGGTGACATGTCTTTGGCCTCAGTTATTTGCAAGACTCTAATGAAGAACTCACAGAAAATAGGAAGCTTCTCTCAAATGCATGTTTTTGCAAGTTGACTTGATAATGTGCACTAGCACAATGCAAGAGGAGTGTGGTGTATGGCACAAGGAACTTGAATAGAAGGAATGGAGATGGTATTTTGCCCAATTCCCCCCACTGAATGAGTGCAGATGAAAGGTATATTCCCAGTCTTGCACATGCTGAAAGTTTCTGAGAGGCCCCATCATTATAATGGGATGGTTTTGACTCCACTGGCCTGATACTGCAGCCCCAGATTCACTTGTGTTTCCAACGTCAGAAGGAGCTGACATGTTTGCGCAAATGATGGTGATCTGCTCAAAGTAGGTCCTACCTGTGTGAATCTTCGAGCAGCTCTATTTGTACGCATCCCACTGTAGCTGCCCCGTTCCCCTTTAGCCATTCATGATGATATAGACTCCCTGTCGCCCTTTCTTTATGCACCACCACTCCTGCAAGAGGGCTAAGGACCTCACTTTGCCCTTTTCAGAGCTTTGGTGCAGGAATGGCACTGGAGAGCCTGGGAAATGTGGCCAAGCAAGTACCCCTTTTCCCTCCTTAGACCAGTTCTTTTTTTTTTTTTTTTTTTTTTTTTTTTAAGGTAAAACTGCTACAAAAGTAAATCTTTCTAAGGAAGACTGGATTCTTCAGCGTCTTTCAAATCAAATTCTGGAGACTCAGCATGAAGCAGCAGCCACCCGGCAACCACCAGCCTCAGAAACAGCGATGATATTTACACACTGCCAACAAACTCATCTCTTTCTGAGAATCCAATAGTCATGTCCAACTTCCATCCTCTGTTACCTATGTTATGAGATTGTCTGACATATTTTCTTTTTTGCTAAACTGACCTTTCATCTATAATCTGCCAACCTTTATGTTTTATATAAAAAGTCTAAGTGGGGCAGCTGACAAATCTCCTGCTACTTGATGGCATTTTCGTTTTTGTTTTTTTGTTTTTTTTTCCTTCCAGTTGAGATTAATTTGAAAGGCTCTGTAGTTAAGCTCTAAACTTCTTGGTATTCAAATTGCATCATTTAAAAATTGTCAGACAAAGAGGTGCCTGCCTTTATGCATTTTATTCAGATCAGGCCATTGAAGTTGACCTGCTGAATAAAAACCCAAGACTATATATAGTTACTCTAACATGGAAATTCCTTGCTCTAAATGACCTTACGAACTCTACAAACGAATCAGTTCCTTCTTTCTTAAGAAATGGTGTATGTTGTCCCGGTAAGGTAAAAGATTATTTTAGGTGAGTTGTATGTTATAAAATGTATGTTATAAAAATGTATATTGGAAAAAAAACAAGATAGCAGTATAGGTAAGGATATATGACTTCCTTCTTCTCTTTTGTCTATTTTTCATTTCCATTTCCATTTTTCTATTCTTATATATAAAATCAGAGCTGACTTAAAGAAAATTCCTGCAAAAATAACAGTACAGATAATTCACATACATGACAAAGTGTTGATGGCAGCACATCGATGAACAAAACATTGGCAACTAGTTCATCGGCTCAGTTAGAGTTCAAGGTCATAAGCTCACCCTGCGTTCTGGGAGGCAGCAAGTTAGTCTTATTTCTGTCTTCCACACCTAGTTGTGACACAAATAGATGCTCATTTAATAATGAAAGGATGACAAAAGTCAGCTGGGTCCTCACTGCTCTTCCACAGTTCTGAGTATCACACTCACACCACAGGCCAGTCGCTGAAGCCATCATCACAGAATATTTTCTGGGCTCCTGTCTAGCGCCCGGACTCTATTTGACTCCCCATGTGGCACCACTATGTCCTCTGACTGCACGGACAAGAGTGAAGTAGGCTCTCTTCACTTCCTCCTCTTCATTTTTCAAGGATTCCATCTGCTTTTCTCATCTTTCTAATAATCGATCATTATTCCATTCCCTCCACTCTCACTCTCCTTCTCAAGATGTCACTGCTGTTTGGGACCTGGGTCCCTCTCTCTCTCTCTCATCCTCCCCTTGAGTGAGTGTACACACACACACACACACACACACACACACACACACACACACACACACGCATACATACCCTTCAGCTATATCTAACCTAACTTCTTCTTAAGATGCTTCATTTTGCTTCTCAACTTCTCAGAAATTATTCCAGAAATCCACAGATGTCTTACAGTTAGCTCTCAGCTGTGTATTATCATTATTGTTATAATTATTTTAATATTGAGCTAGTATTTAGAAATCAGGCATTCTAAATGTCTGGATTTGTAGTTTCTGTTGGACAAAAGGAAAAGATCAGGCACTTGGACCCGGAGTCTGCTACAGACTCCACTCACTCACTCTCACTTCTCACATGGCCCACTTAGCTCCTTCTATTGCCAGAAGGGCCACTCTATTATTAGAATCAGCAACAAAGAGACAAAAGGGTACACAGAATCTACCCAAGGTAATCTGGTTTCTCTTTCCATTCTCTTCCCAAAGCTTTCCTAGCATGTTGATAATAACTTCCCAGTAGCCACGCCCAAGTTTTTTCCTCAATGCTCATCACTTCTGATGGCAGTGACATGGCAGCCCCTGAAATGATCTATTCCCTCCACTACTGGCTCCACCCTCCCCAGTTCTCCCCTCTCTTCCTTGTCCTCAGCATCCCTTGAACCCTCCTCATTTTCAGTTGACTCCTTCACACATTTGATATTTTCTTCCTCTCTGTCTCAACTTTCTCACATTTCTACTCTTTTTATGATTCCATTTTTAAATGATTGCAATTTCAACTTTGGGCTCAGCAGGGGATGAAGAGGAAGGACTCTGTAGACTTCACCATGTGCTGGCTGCATGACTTTTGATAGAGTCCTTATGCTTTCTAAAGAGTGCCAGCAAAGTGGGGATAATAACTGCCCCTCACGCATAGCTTAGGGCCAAGGAAAAAACGGGAGAACACTTCATTGATGGTATGGAATAAACGGTGCTTGTTAATTATCGTTACTCCAGGTTTTAGTTTTGCTTTTTACATGGGACTTGTCTCCCCTTAGATTTCAAGATCCTTGAAAGCATAGTTCATGGCTCACGGTTCCTTGTGTGACCCAAAGTAGCTACTTTAATGCCCTCCAAATGGCAGGCACACAATTAGCATTTGTTGACTAAGTGAAGGAATGTGTCCTTAGGAGAAGTCCAGGAACCGAGCTTAGGATCTTAGGGGATGAGCTGATTTACACCAATGTCATGTTTTCCTCCAAGTTTAGACATTTCAGAAGTGTCCCAAATCCACTCTAGCTGAATAACCTTCAGTCAAGTTTTTTTTTAAACTGCAATTTCCTCAAAAACAAGCGAAGGAGCAAATACTTTCACGATGATTCAGTATTATTCACGCATTAAACAGAATGTTTCCTATAAAGAACCTGCAGAGTTTCAAGCCCTCCCTAGTCCCGCCACAGATAACGGCGGTGTTTTAATCATTATTAGCATGATTGCACCTCCCAGTTGCCAACCGGGAAATCATTTGTTTATTCACAAACTGCATCATGCCCTGGTGCCAGGCACAATGTCACATGCTTTTTTAAATAAAAATCTGAAGGTAAAAAGTGAAAATTCAGTTTTTCCAAAGTCAGATACTGGCATAGTCCAATCTGTCCATTAAGCTAACAGAAGCATCATTCGGGTTATTGAAGCATATGACTATCTGGATGAGGGGGCGATGCTGGGTTTTCCATGAGGCTGACAAACTGACATGGTATAGACCTAGTCACGTCTATCGGGATGATTCTAATTTTGCAGAGTGAACACATCACTTCTTTTCTTCTCCTGTTGTCTGGTTGCTTATTTATTCTAGCTTTTACTGAAACCAAGAATGAACCAGGATCAGATTCTCATTCACGAGTGAACAATATAACCTGGGATAGAGAACATACAGATTCTATTCCTTCAAGAGTTCTTAATGACTCATTTAGAATATCTGTCGTGTCTTCAGAGAATCAGATAAGGGCTCTCTTCTCTGACTATGTAGAGGGAAGACACCTAGGAAAGTTTAAGATCTTCAGCTGGGCACATGACTGATAAACCCATAACAACTCTAAAGCTTATGTTCAGGTCAGCCTCCTTTCCTTGTCAAACTCTGGATATTTAAAGTGTCATGAAAGCATCTCCCAGGAATCACAGCACGAGAACCCAGAAAAATTCTCAGAGAACCAACTCCGGTTCCCATGCTCCCCAGAGCAGTTTGGCTTTCTTTTATTTTATAATTTGGGCCAGGAATTCATTGGAAGAAAGTTATCCCTGGCTTAAAAATATTAGAAAGAAAAGCCACTTATTTATGCAGCTCCATCTTACTGATGAAGAAACTGGGTATTAGAGAGGCACTGCTACTTGCTAAGCAAAGTCAGCAAAGTCACAGGCCAACTTGGTGGCATCAGTGGGACAAGAACAGCTCCTGTGCAACAGCCTCGCAAAGTCTAGCTGCAGAACCACCGCTCCTGTGAGTCCTCCTCTAACCATTCCTCCATCTACTGTGGCCTTTACTCTAGTTCTTGGGAGTTTTTTTTTTTTGCTATTCTTTTTTTTTTTTTTTCAAATCATGAATTAGAACTTCCTATTCTACATGCTTCTCTGGCTATGTAATGGATGCCTCCAGGGGACATAAAGTAGTGTCAGCTTGGTGCTATGACACAAATTCGACCCAGTTAAGGCATTCCTCAAATACAACCATGGTTCCAATTTCTGACCGAGCAAATTCCAGGAGAATTTGAGAATCTACCCAAGGCAGGCAAGGGCACAAACTGGGCCAGGAGAGGAGAGAAAAGCTCCTTTTCTCAACGTTATGTAGGGTCCCAGGATTTAGAAACGTGTTGACTATACGAAGTAAAACTTTGACAGAAAGAAGATCAAAGTAATAAACCCAAAGGACCACAGGGACCAGAGAAGTAAAACAATGAGCTGGACTTAGGACAAGATAACTGAGAATGAAGTTACCTGAGGACAGGGCACATGTGCAGCACCATTTAAAATAAACACATGTGAAGACTGCTCTGGCAAAATGTTCTTGCTAGCTTGGCCGCAGATGACCACCAATAAGTCAATGTCCCTCACAATGAAGTATCACAGAGCTGAAACCAGCTATAAATAATTATCAAATGCATTATTCTAAGAATTCAAGTTCAAGCCAAACCAAAATCCAAGATCAATTCCAGAATATTCACTTGTCCTATAAATCTACCTGCATTCTGCTAGAATGTGGCTCCAGCCCCTACTAGTCATTCATTCCTTCTGAATGGGGGGGGTAGGGGTACGGGAAATGGGAGCCAGCTAAATGGGTATCAAATTGTGTCTAATGCCAAATATCACATCCCCTGAAACTCATTTTTAAGCATCTGATAAATAAGGCTCATTTACTGATATCTCTTATTTTTGCTAAAAACAGAAAAAAAAAAAAAAAAAAAAAGAGGTCAACAATTACACTTTTTGAAATAGACCATGAAAGCTAATATGGTTTACTGAATTTCCTCTGTGAAAGAAAACCTAGTTATAGAAGGAGGCAAATTTTGGCACACCCTGGTGAGTAGTGGTTAGGTCTGCCTCTACCGGTCAAATGTAGTCCATATACATCCCAAGGAGCCAGGTTCACATTCCTGGGCAGGTAGGGGGAGGAGGACAACCAAGATGAACAACTGAATAAAAATGCTGCTTCCTCTCTCTCTCTGCTTTCTTGCCTACTCACCTTCATTCCTGCCTATATACCTTTCTTTAAAAATTAAAAATAAGTGGCAAATTTTAAGTTTTGCAAGTCCTATACTTATTTCCCTCCATACTCCTAAATTGTAACCTTGAAGATATAGAAGAAAACCAAAAATGCCTGCATTATAATGTTCATCTGACCTAACACTCACCATGTACAAGAAGAAAGCAGCAGAGAGGACAAGACCGAAGAACTTACTACGGCTCCCAGATGCCTAGGAAAATCAAACTCGCAGGGCATAACCCTGTGGCTTATTTCCCCCTGCCAATGTGCTAGGAAAAACGTAACTGAGATTAAAAGGCATAAAACAGATTACAGTTAGCCCTATTATCATGGGGCTGTTTCCAAACAAAAGAGATTTACTACAATTCAGTCAATCTCTGAAACCCTCAGACTTTGTGGGGCAGGGTGAGGGGCTGGTTCCCTCTTGCTACTGTTATAAAGGGACTTTGTGACACCCCCAAGGTAGATAAAAGAAGGCAATATTTTCCTGTTTGAAATTATTATATTTTTAATATATGACTCCAACAAAGAGGAAAAATGTTAAACTCTGAAGTTGCTCTGTTCCACTGAGGATGGAATAAGAATAACTTGGGCTTAAAAACTGGCCAAGCAGAAAATTCTGCAGAAGGATGAAAAGCAAAAAGTAACACTAGCATTATGAAGATGGAAGAAGTATGAGGTTCTCACCTAAACTCCTTCCTTGGTGGTTACAGGGAGCTGATAGCAGACAAGGGCTGAGTCCAAACAGGAAGCAGGAAGAGGACTCTGTCAGCCATGAGTGGGCAGACCCACCTCTATCTGCTCTGCCCCCAGCACCTCGAAAAATGCTTGGCACTTAGGTGATGCCCCTGCTTACAAGTTAAATGAACAAACCTCTAGAAATCCCTCTCGGCTCCATAGTTCGTAGTCATTCGCCTCGGCTGCAAAGTCACCAGTGTAACATTCAGTCAGGCCAAGCTCCGTCTCTGACCTCAGTCTGTCCCCCGTCAGGCTCCATTAATTTTCACAAGTCCTGACAGCTCTAACGTTAATACTCACACTTGCTGATGGAGCCACACAGCAGGTTCAGACTGCTACCTTCTCCTCTGAAACTCATGCATTAGGGTTTCTTCCATGCTTGCAATGGGAAACCAAGTCTAAGAAATATTAAACACAGAAAACTATATTACAATAATGTCAGGGCTGAGCCAGAAACCCAGGAGAAAGTAAGGAATGAGGAGCGAAAGCCTGGTAATTCCATGGCAGGAATCAGGTTCGTGTCAGAAACCACAGCAAAAATGCTCCTCTTCTTCAGCCTTCTCCATAATAAGATTTCTGTGGCACCAGAGCTACTATAAGCTTAATCCACACAAAGAAGATAAAGGTTCACCACTATCCACAAAAGCAGACCCTTCTCTGGACCGACATAGTCACCAAATATGGCACTGATGGCAGGTGATATAACTAAGACACATAAACCATGAGGGAGTAGGCCATCTGTACTCAAAATTATTAAGCACCTGAAATGGGTCAGAGATTGGATTGTTGATCAGAAGCTCCTTGTTTGCTGGTGTCTTCATCTCAATCATAACCATAATCCAACATAACTTTCTGTGACTTAAATACATAAACGTGCACAAACACACAGACACACACACACACATATCCACACAAGACATTTTTAAAGCTAACCACAAAATAGAAAGAATCAATCATGATATCCTTTGTTTCCTGAATATCTCTCATTTGCCACTCAGGCAAGGTCTACATGTGAAGTGGTGATGATAACTGTCTACAGAAGCTCAACTCCTATGACATCCAAGTATTACCAGTTGGCTGGACAATCAGAACCTTAGATAATCCCCCCACTCTTTATTTTGTCAGACTTCTACCTCATAAATGAGGGTCTCGGCCTGTTGAGGAAGAGTTATGCTACGTACAATAAATTTGATCTGAATGCTAAGACTGTCTTATAAAGACCTTTCAGTCGACTTCCTTAAGATTCAGAAATCTGGGTTCAAATCAGGGCTGCCCTGGATAACCGTAAGAAGAATTGGCAAAGGCACTGTCAAGTCTCATCTTGACCAGCTGCGGTCATCTTTATCTCACTAGAAAGTTTTGGTTCTGTCACCTGTTATCTGTGAAACTCAACACATGATATTTAGCTTTCACATACCTCCACAAAAAAATAAGACAATAACTTTTTTGTTTTTTTAAAAAAAGATGCAGGCAGTAATGAAAGCAAATAGGCAGGCAGAAAGAGAGAGGTAGAAAATGTTTATTTTTATTTAGTTGGTCATCTGGGTTGGTTGTTCCCCCAGCCCCAGGTGATGAACTACAGTTCTTGGGAGGTATATGGACTTTCCTCAGCTGAACCACTAAGCCTCCAGGTCGAGCCAAAAGAGGATAAATCTACCATCTACATTACTGCATGAGCTCAGTAAAGGATATAATACAAACGTGACACTAAGGGAGATTATTATTTTCATTACCATTATTTGTATCCTGTCTTCTATAACTTTACTCAGGATAGTGGGCCCATCCCCAACTCCCTACCACCTTTAAAGAGCATTCAAGGTTCAAACAGATATCTTGCAACTATATGAGGGTTGACTAGCAAAGTCTATGACGAGCTAAATAATACTACATTGTTGTTTGTTCCCACAAAGCCTTTAAAAAAGGTATTCCTTCCAGCAATAATTATAAAACAAGTGGTAATTATTCCACTGAGTAATTAGAGGAACAAATGCAAATCTTATGTGTCTGCATTTTAAACCATTAAGTATGGAGAAAATCAAATTAAATAAAAATAACACAAGACATGAAGGCCATATTCTTTAAAAGAAACGGCAATTTTAGAGGCTTTTTAGCTTCCCACCCCACTTTAACCCTGCAAATAGCAATAAACTATTTTTTTGTAATAGCTACTATTATTTATGCATGCTGAAACAATGTCTGAACAGATGAATGCAGGATTTCAGAGTGCCGTGATCTTGAAGGACTGGGCCACAGAGCCAAAATGGAGGGTTGACAGTAGAAATAAAATTTCTGCCTTAACAGCACCACTGGGGCTAGATGAAAATGGTCTTCTAGAACTTGATTAAAACTAAATTGAAAAAGAACATATTTGGCTAATATTACATTAGACTAAAATATAGAAATGAACCCTAATACTCTCAAAATCTAATAAGAAAAAGCCATCTCAATTTCCAAACTTTCACAAGCATCTTCTTTAAATGCATCACAGATCAATTTACATGGTACTTTTGCCAATAAGCAAAACCAAATCACAGATTCCAATTGGCTTATATTGGAAAGTGCGAGAGCAAATGCTAGAAAACGCAATTACTGCAAACAAACTCCATTTTCTCCTCTCTGAAGGGAATTTCAGAGAATATTTTATTGCTATCAAATAATATTTCTGAAGGCATCAATACACAATTCTATTTTCTTTTCAGAGTCCCCATTCACTGTATAATCTAATCCACTCTACAGGGTATCTTGAAATTTAGAGGAAAGCCTACAAAGGGGGATATTATCTTGCACATATATTCTATGCATTTTAATAATTTGTACTCTGGACAGGAAGCCACATTGAGAAAAATTCAGCTTCCAATAAAATGGACTTTTCCATTGCAGAACTCAAAATTGTAATGAAGCATTTCAAGGATAAAATTTTAAAGGCTATCTCTCAGGGAAGAGTATTTTGATCAACAGTGACATCAATGACATGGAGGGAATAGAGACAACATTTATTTCCTCTTCACTTTTAGTTTCTCCCCTGCCCCTCAATGGGCAAAATTTTCTACTAATAAGAACTCCAGGAAATGATAAGCTATAAAACTGACTTCCTGGGGCTGTGAAATCATGAAGCTTACTACTGATAAGATATTTTTTCTTGGAATACTAGTTGCAATAGTCTCTGATCTCCTCCCTGGGAACAGCCGTAGGGCCTAAAGTCACAAGCTTCTCCTCTAGGATGAAGTAGCACCAAGTATATACTAGGTCAAGAGGAAAGGATTTCTGGAAAGTCCATCATGGCCCTGGAGGGTGGGGAGAGTAAGGTTCCAAGAGTGCAGTGTAGAGTTTTTTGTTTACAAGTTTAATTCATTACCCATATGCTATGGTCTAATGTGTTCCCCCCAAAATCGTGTTTTGAAATCTTAATCCCCAATGTAACAGTGTTTGGAAGTGGGCCTTAGAAAGCTGCTTAGATCAAAAGAGTGGAATCCTACAAATGGGATCAGTGTTTTTCTAAGAGTCTCCAGGGTGCTCCCAAGCCTCTTCTACTACGTGGAGACACAACAAGCACTCACCATCTATGAGCCTGGAAGAGAACCAAACACAGCCACACTCATGCCTTGCTCTTGAACTGCTAGCCTCCAGAACTGTGAGAAATAAAATTCCTTAGTGTATAAGCCATCCAGTTGCTGATATTTTCTTATAGCAGCTTGAATGAATCAAGAAAGTGTAGTTTTCTAGTTTCTAGAAATCTAGCCCCCAGCATCTGACAGCTAGAGTTCAAGAGAAAATCTACAGTCTTCCTAAATTAGTTTTCTCCTAAGGAGCATGCTTAAAGCAGAGTGTTCTTTAAGGCTCTCTTTTATTCAATTAAATATTTTTAAGAAATCCAGGTAATTAGGTCACCCTGTCTGCTGGACACTTTTTTTCAGCGAGAAAGTAAAATGAAAAAAGAACAGAGCTGATCTTTTGATGGTTTCTCTGTTCCCTATCATCTGTACCCTTGTAAACACATACAATCTTAGCCTTAAATTGGTTCGTTAAAATATATGTGCATAGCTTTCCCAAATATACCCAACGATGTTCTCTGAAGAGAGAAGGATCTTCCCTACCTACTGATTTGCTTCCTTAATACAGTGAATTGTGTCTCCCCCCTAAATTTTATGTTGAAATTCTCAGTAACTCAAGTGACTAAGTTAAAATGAGGCAATAAGGCTAGATCCTAATTCAATATGACTGGCATCCTTATAAGAAGAAACAACATAACAGAGATACCAGGAATGTGCACATACAGAGAAAAGGCCATGTGAGGACACAGAAAGAAGGGAGCCATGTTCAAGTCAAAGACAGAGGCCTGGGAAACACAAAACTTGTGGACACCTTGATATTGCTCTCTAGCCTCCAGAACGGAGAAACTAAACCTCTCCTATAAGTCACCCAGACCGTGGTATTTTGTTGTGGTAACCCTAGCAAAATAAAATACCTTCTTACAAGGTAGACTTTGCTTCATCCATCCTACACATGAAAGTTGGGGTGATCTTATTAGAATCAACTGATCAGGCATATTCCTTCCATACTTTTACATACATGCTCCCTCTGAAATCCTCTAGATTTTATATTATTGCATACAGACAAAAGGCCAAACTCCCTGAGTGTTATGTACAACTCTTTGAGATCTGTCTTTTCCTCCACTCATATCTCGGGCCCTGAGCCTGCCAAGAATGAAATGTCTGTAAGGTTCTCTCTTTCACTTAACTATGAACCTCAGGAGGATTCAGACTATATTCCTTTCATCCTTATATTCCCAGTAGGCTTCCATAATTGTTTATCAAATGAATGAGCAAATTAAATAATTTTTTCTTGGCTAAGAAAAATGAATACTTCAATTTTGGATTTCAGATGGCCATAAAGTGTTACAAATCCTATTTTAATTTTATCCTGGAATGTTACCAATTAGTTATACTATGTCACAGGTTATACTATTCATACACAATTGAGAAACTGAATCTGATTTTAAAAATCTGTTATAAGGGGACTTTTTTATTTTGAAAGGACTCAATTTTATTTTATTGGATGAGTGAACAAATGGATGAAACAATGAATGGACTATAGACATCAACAAATAATATGCTTCCATTCCAAAAGAGAAGGAAAATACTATCACTGCATGGCTGCATTATTCATTTAATGATTGTTTCAGCCTTTGTTCCCAGGGTTGGGTAGCATAAAAGATATAATCAATAAATGGAATTAGTGAGATAGCCTTTCATTACTTGAACAAGGTGCCTGTATTCTTTCTTTGTTTTGTCCCTTCATCTCAAAGTTTTCTTTCCTAGGCCTCTCAGGCAAATCACAGCTGTTTTGACAGCTGGTTTCTTAGAGGCCACTTTTTACAAATGAGTCCACTGCCGGAGCCAAGCAGGACATGTGTGCGCATCTTCTCAGGCCCCAAGTCACTGGGTCATTGAAAAAAATCCATGCTAACATATTTGCAGGGCCAGTTTTTTCCTTTTACTTCCAACAGAAAATCAAGGGATAGTAGGGTAGTCCTAATCTCTTATCTGTTAATTCTTTGTTCACTGAAATTCCAACCTAGAAGAACCCTCGAAGATCAGAAGCACTGTTTCTATAGGAGGGGACACTACGATGAAAAGACTGGATGACTTATCTATGGTCACCCAATGAGTTAGCTGCAAGGTCCAACTCCTGAATGTACAGATCAACCCTCTACTACTCTACGTATCACACCCATGGAGAGTCAGAGCTTTTAAGTTGGGAGATACTTTAAATTATTTGCTTCAGAGATAAGGAAATATAGGTGTGGAGAAATGGAGAGGATTTTCTGAAGATTATGCCTATTATGATGAATCCTGACTTCTAAAATAAATCTGCCACAATCTACCAGTACCATCCAATCATCAGCACAGCTATGATCACTCATTTGTTCATAGTTCACAGATACTCAGAATTGCTCAAAATTCATTGTTGGCATGCTACCCCGTTCTTTTTTAAAAAAAATTTTTGCTATTATAGTTTAAGACCATTTTTTCATTTGCTCCATGGAAGGTATCTGTTTAACTATCTTAACTGTGAACTTAAAACACAGAGGAATTTAAGATTTTGCCAAATATATCTTCTGTCTCTGATACTATTACTGAGGAACCCTTGAAGAAACCCAATGGTAAAGATCTTTCATGACCAACAATTCCATTTTCACTTATTTTTTCCATCAATAGCTAAAGGGGGAACATTTGCTTGCTCTCAGCTAATAGGCCCCCCTTTTATATATCCAATATTAAGGCAGTTTCTCAAGTTCCTGAGCACAAGATTTTCTTGATTGATATCTTTTTGGAGTACACAGGCTCATATCAACCATTTCCTGTCTGTAGGTATCTGAAATACTGCTTTTCACTTTTCATTATGATTATTCTTCTGAGTGGGAGGTAAAGTCAGAATCGTTGATTCCAAGATGCTGAAAATAGAGATCACTTTTGAAAAGACTACTTTTACTCTCAAATAAAAAAAAATAATAATAATTCCCTTGGAGTGCTTTAGCTGGAAACTGAAATTAGACCAGTAATAAAGAAGATATACTTAGAGGGTCTAACATAATTCTCCAAAACTGAGAACACCAAACACTTCAGTACAAACCCACCCAAAGCTTATGAAGTTGTTTACTAGGAAGGTCTGACAAATTTTGATTCTTTGAGTTAAAATGTTCTTAGTTTTTAACTGTCAGGTAGCCTTTCATTTTCAACCCCACAGTCTCCAATTCACCCATTTTGTGGTTTTCTTTTCCTTTTGGCTCATTTCAGGGCTCTTGCAAAGTCAGGTCTCAGCCTAATTTTCTAATCCAGCAGCCTTGCGGTGGGTGGGGGGAGTCCTATTAGAGCCCATGAAATCCCTGTAGATCCCTGACCTTCTTAAAAGTCAGGATGAGATACGATAATGAAATAGGGTCCCAGAATGCCCCTAGAATGATCACAATCTTTCTATATCATTAAACAACTATTCCTTGGGGTCTGAAGACATGACAGGCAGGATATCTGGAGCTGACTGGGGTGCACAAAACAGAAAAGGGTCTTTGTCCTTATGGTCTTACCTATCTGGGAGTAAGAGATAATATTCTAAAGTAAATACCTGTTAACTGACATAATTCAGACGGTGATAAATGCCAGGAAGGACACTAGCTGGTTCTAGGAGGGTATAAAAGGAAATCTACTGAGATGCGTCAATCAAGGAAGGTGTCTTTAAGGAGGATCAGTCAACATTTTCAGTTTTCTCAGTGCTTTATCAATAATCAGTTGAGATAAATAAGAAACGGGCTTCCTTGACCATGCGTATCATAACGTAGAGAGGCAGGGAGCACATCTGTGCTCTCACATGTACACACACAGTATTAGAACAGCTTAGCAAACACATGGTTCTTTAAAAAAAATTTAATTTCCTGGGACCGCTCAGATACTGCACTCTTCTATTGTTGGTTAACTGAAAATTAACTAGAGAATTTGTTTTTTCAGAACCTACCCTGTGCTTTAAAATCTTTCTAGGATGTATTTGCTCAGCTTCTAGTCTCTGTAAGAGAAGCGTGCTCAGGGTCTATTGCTGAAGCAACCTCACAGGTGGTAAAAATGTCCAAGATCAGGCTGAAGGTATAGATATTCTGAAAGCTACCGGTGCTACCTAGGGGAGGTCTGCAGCCATTCAACAAAGATGATGCTTTTCCTCCTTTTTTGTTTTTTGTTTTTTAAAGGAGTGGTGCAGGCAGGAATGAAGGCAAATAACCAGGCAGACGGGAAGAGAGAGGAGAAAGAAACATTTATTTTATTTAATTGTTCATCATGGATGTTCCCCTCACTTCCACCCCAGTCCCAGGTCACAAACCTGGGTCTTTGGGATGTATGTGGGTAGTGTCCAGTGGACTTAATTGCTAAGCCACCCAGCTGTGCCATTTCTGGCATATTTTTTAAGGCTCTACCTTTGCCTTCCTTAAAATTTCTCTTTATCATAAGGATTTGAGTTCTGGGGAGTTGCTGAGGTTTACCAAAGCTCAGTGGGTTAACTGAAGAGATAAAAGAGGCAGTAACAGAATGTTCTGTAAGAACTGTCCAATGACACTGGGGACCCAGATGACCTAGAGGAGAGATGATCTCTTGACTAAGGCTCTGCTGCTTCATTCTAGGGTTCCCTTCCAGGGTCCTTCTACTTAGCCACCACTGACTTCCCATATATTTTTCATGTAGCATCAAAATTAAGGGACCTTAATAAGATTTTCTCCCTACTTATGACATGGCTAATGAGATATAGGAAGCTAAATCACCTTTATCTTAACCCAGAAGCAACCTAGTTTTGTTTATGTGGAGGAACAAGGGGGATGAGGGGAAAACTTTGTTCACAGAAAAGTTTATGAAGAAGTCTGAATTGAAGAAAATGTCTACTGTAGCTGAGATGGAGGCAAGGGGTAGAGTTTTGCCCCTGGGGAACCCACTCTTAGCCCCTCTGGGCCCTGACAACACAGCTGAAAAATCAATGCCCTAGGAGTTGAACTGTACAAACCCTTTCATTATTAAAGGTCTAATAACTGGCTAATAGGTGATCCAGGCCAGTGGTTCCCAACCTTGTCTGAACTTGAGTTACAGAGGGTATTTTTTTAAAAAAACACCAGATTCCAGGCTCCACCCTGAGAGATTATAATTCTCTAGATCTCAGTGGGCCATGACCTTAAGGGAAAATATTGTCTTTTGGCACTTCTACTCTTTTGCACTTCTACTTCTACATTTACAGTTATTGAAAACTACTGAAATAGTTCAGTGGCCAACACTATCTACTAATAAAGGTGATGGAGACCTACATTCATTCTAATTCAGAGGGAGTCCTTAGTCTATTCACGATTTAAGTTAATTCATCTATACAGGGAATTGGGCTCCAAAGCATTAGAGCAGTGAGATAATTTTGCTACCATTATTTGTGCAAGGTGTTGCCTGCCATGCTGTCTCTTTTTCAAGGGACTCAGCAGGGGATTCTTGCTACTCACTCTCTATCAGTGGGCCTTGGTTCCAACCAATTGTCTTTCTAGCTCTCGATGATGGATTGATGATGACAATTAATTAATTTGGATGGGTAAAAGAATACTTCCTATTTATCTTCAAGCACTTTTATATGCCAGCTCTGGATGAGTACAAGAGAGAGGTGAAGCTACTCTGAATAACCAGTCACTCAACAGAACACACAATGATGAATGAGTTGAGTTTCTCGGAGCTTTGGAATCTGACTACATGATAGAAATCTCTAACCATTTCTATTAAAATCATTCCTATTATGAAGAGCCATAGGTGACTAGATGTCCATCTTAATGTCTTATATTTGGGGTCTGGTGGTTGACCCATGGAAGTTGCAAAGAAAGGAGTAAAAGAAAGAGAGGAAAGGGAAAGGAGAAAAGTGAAATTTTTCAAGATAAAAATAGGAAACATGAGATAAAGGTAGTATTTTAAAGTTACTGTCTCAGTCATTGGCCAAGTCATGTCACAGTGGCTGTCCTCTGAATTATAGCAGCCATATCAAACACACTTCATTCTAAGATTATAGCAGACTACATTCCTCAAGGTGCCATGTAAAGATACTTCATTATTAGGTTCATAAAGCAGACACTGTTGATGGCCTACTCAAATCCTCACCCAGCTTTCCATGAAAGTAGAGCCTCAAGCTTCATTCAGCTATTCATCCCCCGCTGGGAAATCATGTGCTCTAGAAAGGTGGGCCTATTCCTAAATCTAGTCAACTGGATCTTAGTTAAAGAGCAATTCTATTTCCCTTGCCAGTAACTGTTTTAAGACGTGCATTTCACCTGACCCTAAACATGAGGAGGAGTCTGTTGAAGAACTGGAAGGTGGTCACCATCTAAACGAAGAGACATATTGGAAGGGTGGGTCTCTTTCTTCTCTGAACATTGTTGCATCTTCATGCTATGCTTGGAACTTCATTAATTATTTCCAACCTTTGGGGACAAAACTGAAGTGTGAGTAGGAGAAAAGAATACTGAAAGAACCTGGGTTTCTGATATCATCAAGTCCCTAAATGATCAGATCCTGAAAAAGGCTTTACCCTCAGCTTTCTTATTACATGAGATAATAAACCCCTTATTGTTTAAGCCGGGTTGTTTCTTGTAGTCAGTCTTTTAACTGATCCTAGTTGATTCTATGCACTGTTTATACTTCCACATGTGTAATTAATAATGTTTCTCCCAAGCAATGCTATTTGTTTATTTTCTATTCTTCCTCACAACTGCCTGGTAAGAGATCCTGATTCATGATTGGTTGCCTCTGGCAAGGATACTCAGAGCTCCTGTAAACAAATTAAATATGATGACAATTATGAAACGTAAGTCCAACACACCCAACACTTGATCTCTGTCGGACACTGTCTTAAAATGCTTCATAGATTAACCTTCTTAATCCTTGGAATAAGCCTATGAAGTAAGAACTATTATCCCTCCTACAGATGAGGTAATTAAAGTACACAGGGGTCACAATGGGAAAGAATGGTCATGTTAAGGTGATGAGAGCAGCAGAATATATCCCTGAACTTGATGATCAATACTATTGTAAGCAAGAACAATGCCAGTGGAGTAGAAAAGCCACAGAAGGGTTCAATAAATCTATTCTTTTAATCCCTTGGCAGAGACTCTGACTCAATAGTTTTGAGTTAGATTCCAGGGATCTAAAATTATAACTACTTTTGAGCCTGCGACCTTCTGTTAAGTAGTTAGCTTTTGGAGAAAAAAAACGGAAAAATGAGAAAACTGAGCTGCTTAGGACTGGGGGGCAAATGGGAGGGGATAGCAAGATAGAGTGAGTTAATCTATTAACTCCTTTTCAATCAGTTATGCCAAAAACTTCAAAAGTTAACTCCCACCACAGTAGCTAGAGAACCTTAATTCTTTATTAGATTAGGATCCTAAACCAATGGTAATTTGCTTCCTAAATCCCTATAGGACACAAACAATTGTGTGTGTTTATTTATTTTGTCCTCTTGACTGCCATATTCATACCATAGCTGAACATGCCTCATGGATAGGCCAAGAACCTTCTGCAGTAGTCATGAAACAGCTCAGAATGTGAAGAAAGAAACCCCAGGTCACAGTCATATCAAGAACTTTCTAACAGAGATACCTATAAATCTGAATTGACGATAAATAGTTAAAAAAAGGCAGGCATGCATTTTCCCTATGACAGTTTTCTGACTACCATGGTCAAAGAGCATGAATGTGACTAAAGATGAATGACACTGAACCAGGAACTGAAAATGCATGGTATGTGAATAATCACCTCCTAGCTCATGACATGGCAGACATTATTAATCAATCATAACATCTTTCCCATTGAGTCTAGATGTGGCATGAAGATCCTTCTTTACAATGTACATCAGGGCTGAAACTCCCTAAGATCTCTCACTAGCAGAAGGGAGAAAAAAAAGTGAGAAAAAACGTGTGCATTCATCTCCCACTCTTCTAATGCATATAAGTCTCATTATTAGTATTTTGAAAGCTCTTCAATTCTTGTTCAGAAAGAGAATTTGAATTCTGTTGAATTTAATTTCATTTTCTTTTTCCTTTTCTTCCTACTACTTTGGCTAAAGGATTTAGCATTTCCCTAACATGAATATTAAACTCCACAGAGACCATGAAACACTGGAACCAAAACAGTTAATTAGCAAGTCACCAAGACTGGAGCAAGAAGCAGGAGGCACGGCTTAGGAAGCTGCCCATTTTTCTTGCAATAAAGAAAATAAAGACAGTCATTCTAAGAACATTTATTAACCCCCCAGTATGGGTAATTGCCATCAGATGTGGGTCTGTCGGTCTTGCATTAACATAAGCTACTGCATCTTGGTTTTCAATGGCACAGTAATGCCCATGATACTGAAGATAAGTGCTAACGCTGGAGTTTTGAGAACCAAGCCCTGTGTCCAGCAAATGCTTTTAAAAGAATTTCACTCTCAATGGTTGCTTGCCCAGAAGAAATTCATTTTATGTTAAGAAAAAAAAGTAAGAAAGAAAACAAGGAGACATTCAATTGAGCAAGCATTTTCTTAACTCATTTTAAGATAATCTCTTGCATTCGCCAACAATTTTTCCAACGGGTAGAAACAGAGAATGAGACTTTGTATGGTTTGTTTCTATGCTCCATTCTGTATTAGTGTGCGACCTAAAATAATGGAATGGTGATAAAAAAAAAAAAAGAAAGAAAGAAAGAAAGGCTTTATAATAGTCAGGACACGCCAACCAATTTTAAATTGAATTACACAGCCTGCTAATCTTTATGATGGGATACAATTTCTTTCAACATTATGCATTATACTAAAATTTGCAGCTCTTCTTCCCCCCCACTTCTTGAACTGACGAGCCTCCCCACAACACACACACACACCTCTCCCAGTGATAAAGCTTCAATTCGACCCCAAAAGCATTGTTCCCGCTGACTGGGAAGGCTGGGCAGGGTTTGTGCAAGATTTCATTTTTATAGCTATTGTTAGAAGGTGTGCATCTATATATCTCACCAGGGCGCGCGCGCGCGCACACATACACACACACACACACACACACACACACACACATACACACACACAGAGTTCAGCATTATGAACATTGGGCAGATTTTCATAACATCACAAACACTCTTTTAAAAGAATAGTTTCAAACCTACACATATAATAAAAACGATTTTTTAAATGCACACTTTCAAGGAGCTCTGCTGAGTTTTACAAATGAATGTGCAGGATCCCATCTGCTGTGTCTCTGGTAAAGCGAGCACATTTCGGAAACGCTGAAGTGCAGGTGCAGAAGCACTACCGCCCGCTGCAGTCTGGGTCCTTCTAATGACGACCTGAAAAAGGGCAGCAGAAACTACCTTGACAAGTTCCTCGTGCTTTCTTTCTCCTGTCAAGGGAAAGGGAGTTTCCAAAGTCACCTTCCTAAACCCATGTGTAAAGTATTTCTAGGATACATGATCCTTCTTAAAACTTGAGTCCCTTCCTGATTCTTCTATGGAATCTTACTCTGTGATACAGTCTAACCTCCTTAAAATAAAAAGGAAAGACACACATCCATCACCACTGACAAATTCATGTTCCCTGTCACCGAACTGTGTCCATGCTTTAAATTTTTTTTTTTTTTTGCCAGGCAGGCAAAGAGAACATATCAGAGAATAAAAAATTCGATCTCAGAACTATTAAGAGTTCTGGTGGGAAGCCCTGGTGGAGTAGTGGTTGGTTCCACTGCCTCCCGCCAAGCACAGTCCACATTCATCACAAGGACCTGAGTTTACAGTCCCCCAGGGGGAATAGCCAAGATGAATAACTAAATGAAAAATAAATAAAATGCTTCTTCCTCCTCTCTCTTCCTGCCTGCCTGCTTACTCACATTCATTTCTGCCTGCAACTTTCTTCTAAAAAAAAAAAAAAGAAAAAAATCCATGGCAAATTATGAGCTATAGAAAAACAACCAGAAACCACTAAACCACTATTTCTGTTTTAGCTCTTTCTAGATATTCTTGTACTGACAGTTGCTGGTCCGTCTGAGACACATACTGACTCTAGCCTACAGTGCATGGATTAATGGCAGTCAGGACGCTCCCTGGCGACAGCAATGTACTTCTGCTTCCATGTCTGACAATCCAAAGTCAGGTCTATTTTCCCAAACTAGTTTATGCCAGCTGTACTTTTTACTGTGATTGTCAAGTAGAATTATTGACTACTTAAAATGACTAAATAGGAACATTACAAAATGGTATAAATCAGTCGTTGTGTAAAAGCATCAATGACACCACTTTACAAAGCAGTGGATCAAATAATTTAAGATAAAAACATTTAATAATATTTTCGACTTTGCAGGCTGTACAACCTTTCAACAACTGAACCCTACTATTGTAGGGTGAAAGCAACCTCAGAAAACAGATAACTGAACGCATTCGGCCATATTCCAGAAACATTTATGTATGGACATTGAAATTAAAAATACATGTTTAAAAAATTGGGAAGAATGAAACATTTTGAAGGATTCTGTATGCAGATTATTTTGCATCTTTATGTTCTTATTGATGAATCAATAAACCATAGGACAAGCGTGATAAAGATGATAGATTTTAGATAAAGATGATAATTGCATGCGTGATTTACCTTAAAATGACAGTGCTGATCTCTAGTCCCTGTGTCCACCCATTTTCAGAGAAAAGACTACGACACCACCTCAAGAACTACCCTAAGCATGCACATCCATGTGCTTCAAGTGAAAATAAAAATATTCAGATACACGTTTATCACTATTAGAGTTTCCCACGTTAGTTGGTTTTTTTGTGATTATAAACACTTCTAGCTCCTAACATTGGGTAAGAAGGCATTTACAGGGGTTGAAGCTGTATATACACATAATTGTGATGGCAGAAGTCATGGTCTTTCCCTGTCTTTAACCCTGAGGTGGCCTCTTTACAGACAAAACATCCAGAAGCCAAAGTATCTTTACATACATGTATTTTTTGGTTTCTACTCATTTTTATATAAGAATGATTCGTTTCCTCTCTTTGACAGTGATAACTGTGTTTAAAGGTACGTGAATTTCTAAAAGTCTTTTTCATTTAAAGGATAAGTTCATTATTTAGTTGTTCACCTCTGTTTATTCCTGCCAGTCTGGGGATGGTTGAACCCAAGATCTTGGGATGTTTGGGGACTATGCCCAACCACTACTCTACCAGGGAGCACCATAGAATTCTCAGTTAAACCACTTTCTGAATCCAGATTTTCTATGAAGAATGGATTCACAGGATAAAGAATATGCTGTGAAAATATGAGACTGGCTTATTAAATCTTCCTAAAGCTTACAAGTTACAGCTTCTAATATAGTATTCCTACTAGAAGCACTAGTCTGATTGTTACCAGTTCCACCCCTATCACCACTACTGGGACAAGGACTATGTGCTTTTTGGTGGGTTATCAATTACAAATGTGGTGATAAAGGAAAATCAATGCATTGGGCTTTGATATATTGTGGTCACTGAATCAAATGACAGTGTAATATGAAATAATTTAATCAGCAAAGAATGACACAACCTCCTCAACATTTTACAGAGAAACCAAAGCTCAGAGGTTGTGTATTTCATGGTCAGATGTCTATACTTACAGGCAAGTTTGGTCTCCTCAAAATAAAAAAGAAAGCTTACCACCTAACCCTGTTCTTAAAAAAAGAAAAACAAGTGAGATTTATATAAGTGGCAGGGAGAAGGGAGACAGCACAATTTCATGGTACAACTTTGCCCTGAAATTAGAATAAAATTATGTGCAATTTCTTTTCTGCTCCTAAAATTTGAACAGAATTTAAGAAACGCTGTGAGGAGGTGGCGTGGAGAGGTTGACTCAGTTTCATAATGCACACAAAACTTGCTACAATAACCTCTAAATCTGGTAAATCAATAATGCATGTTTGCCACTTAATTATTCATTTTGGATGCACTAAATAGGGTTTTAAAACAAATTCCAGATGTGAAAAGAGCTAGGAAATACCGGCAGTGTAATTAAAAATGAAAGTCTTTTTTTTTTTCCCAATATAATTCTTTTTTGGAAAATAATAAAAAAACTCCACTAGTTTCAAAATTAGAAAGATGTTTTGATTAAGAACTTTATATTATTTTACAATTATGTTCTTTAGGGGCCATTACAAATGTTAAAATCAAAGGTCCTAAATACCCTAAATGTACATAAAAATGGCACATATCACCCTATCAAAAGGTCACAAGGCAACAACATGTTAGCACACAAACATTAAATCAAAGACATGTAATAAGTGGGAATACAACAAGGAAAAATAATGTTTACTATGGGGATAAATCAAAACAGAAGATGAATAGAAGGTCACTATATATGACTGCTGATGGACCAAGAGCAACAGCCAGTGGGTAAATGGAAGCTGTGTGTCATTCACCAGTCATGTGAACACTAGGCTCACAGGACACCTCTGTACACTTTGTAGGAAAACACCTTATCAACAAGCAATAGCCCTGATCAGAAATAACATATTGGAAAAATTGAAAAAAATTTAAATACAAAACATCCATTTCCTTTCTCAAGTAATAAAAGAGAAAAACAATAAGAATAAACAAACACAAAGCTATGTGTAAGGATCTAATGGTGAGTTTCAAATTGAATTCCTCTCTTTAAGCTAAAATTATGAACCTCCACTAACCAACTGTCTTTGTAGGAATTCTTCAGTACATAACTCTGGAATGAGCCTGCAGGTTCCCAGAAAGACTATCTTAGCCAGGCCCAAAACATACAGCCTGGAGCACTGGTGGGTTGCAGTCAGGTTCGCTGCCTCCAGCCTACAGGTAGTTTCTATACATCTTAAGGTCCCTGGTTCAAGACCCGGCGTCAGGAAGACAAATAATGATGAACAATTGAATAGTTCTCCCTCTCTCTCTCTCTCTCTCTCTCTCTCTCTCTCTCTCTCTCTCTCTCTCTCTCTCTCTCTCTCTCTCTCTCCTGCCTATCTTCATTCCTGCCTGTACCTTTCCTTTAAAAAAAAAAAAAAAAAGTTGAATTAATTGGGACTGCTCACTCATGTGCAAGTTTTCTTCACATTAAAAGCCCTTCTGGTACTTTAGCTTGGACCCCACTTCACTTTGCACTCCCTTGACTAGCAGCCTGCTCTGCGAGTGAGGATGGCTCTGCTGAACTATGAGGACTGCGCTATGATTACACGCTCTTCTCTCTTCCCTTCCATGCACGACTCCAAGTGAACACGTGTAGGGTGAGCTAATGATTGGCCACTTCTCTCTGATGAGTACTATGTTATTTGCATCATAATATTTTTATTTCTTCCCACTGCACATAATGCCACGTTGACAGCAAGGTCAGTTAAGTTACTATAAGAGATTTTTAATGAAAACAATTATAAATTTAAAATAACTGTGTTTAAAGCATTTAACAGTCACTAGGGTCAAGTGATTATAGCAGTTACAAGACCCATGGGACATGTTCACACCAAAACAAAGTGAATAAATTACCTCAGCTGGCGAATGTAATCACTAAGTGACCACAAGGGTCAGGCAGAGTGGAACCCTGAAGACTTTCACGCAAAACCAATAATGAAAATTTATCAGTCAAAGGTGGGGGGTGGGGCGAGTGTCAAGAATGAGAGTGCACAGCGACAGACTGTAAGCAGAACTGAATCTTCATGCGGCTTGAAGGGCCAGGAAAATGACATTCAAAAACCCAGGGGACAGCTGGAAACAGAAATCCAGGAAACAATATGTAAGCAGGCTGGGAGGAAGTGGGAGAGCTAAACTGGGAATGATCTATGTTGTATCAGCAAGTTCAAAGCCAAACCAAGGGCTACTCTGATCTATGAATGACTGTCCTTATGCAGAAACTGGAAATACATTTGGACACCTCCAGTGTAAGACATCAAGGATGGTATGTTAACAGTAAATAAAATAAGCCTCTCTACCATGACATTTGACATCTTCCATGGACGTACCTCAAAACCCTCACAATGCTGTGACCGTGTCTCCCTGTTATAAAAAAGAGGTGGCTGAAGGTCAGAAAGGCAACAAATTTTGTTCATGAAAGCACAACTTGGAAGTGAAGAAAACCAAACATTTGTGCAGAGAATCACTATTTGCTAAAGACTCCTCTGGGAGTGTGCTCCCAAGAAACTCGTAACTGAAAGAAGAGAGCAGAAGCCCTAAAAATATAGTGTGTTAATGATTCAAACACAGTATAGAGGGAGGGAGGGATGATGACCAGCTGGAAAGGCAGATCAATGTCATAATAGAGGTGGTCTTTGAATTGGACCTTAAAATATGATTACACAAGAAAGGGAACAGGATTGACAAAATAGGGAGTGGGACAAACATGAGCAAACATTCAGTTACTCAGCTAAGACTGTCAAGGGCTCACTCTGTACAAGCCACACTGTGTTTGTGATCTTATCATAATCTTTGTTATCATGGAACTTGCTTTCAATCATCTACCCATTCACTCAATGCACCTATCTTGAGAAGCTCTTATGTCAGACACTGTGGTAGGTATAGACCCTGAGGGAATCTGCTTTCAGTGGAGGAAGACTGACAACCAAGACACATAGGAAGGAAAAATAAAATGTCACCAAGGAAGTGGTGTCTGAACAGAGACCCACAGATCAAGGGTCAAGTAAAAAAGTTCAAGGTGATTTATAACTATGTACACCACAAACCTAAATAATGTTATGATGTAATGCTCCTTCAAAAATATACTTAAAGATCAAGAAAATAAATAATTGTCCTTTATTCTGAAAAAAAAGTTCAAGATGAAGAAAATCCTTGGATTAAAATAATGTGGTGGTAGGAGGAAATGAAACAAAGGAGAAATCTAAGACATAAGTTCAAAGAGCTAAGGACAGGGCAGAAGGAAGTGAGTTGGGAAGTGAAGTTGGGAAGATAGACTAGACCAGCTTTGAAGAGCTTTGAAGGCTGAAGGCCACAATGGATTTTATTCCATTAGTTAACAGATCTAAAATACATTCCACAAAATATCAGTCTTGAGAGGATGTCGCTTGGAGAAAGGATCGTTTTCTCAATTATGCATCTCTGAAAATGGTTATAACAGCATCAACCAACCTGCGTGTTGAGAGTGTTCAATGAACCAATTCTTGTAAACTTGTAGGGTCAGGCCATAACAGATACTCAGTAAGTGTTGGTTACTATCATTGAATGAGTCCGAGAAAGATGAATGCTAGAATTGGCCTTGGAAGGATTTTAGGGACAGCAGAAGTCTAAAAAATCACTCAGAAAACTGACAAAACTAGCCTAGCTAGAGAGAGAAGGTTTAGGTGCCTAAGTCGATGGTCAAGTGAATCAGAAGGGGAATAAAGGAGAATAAGTAGTACTTGAAGGTGCTATTAATTCAGGATGAGGTACAATGGATTTGAGTATCTATCTGTGTACCTTCTACCTCTATGGCAAAATACCTCGTCTCTAGTTAGATCCAGTGTCTGAAGAATAAGAAAGATGAGGTCAGTGTTTTATTCCAAAATTAAAACCTCAAAGGATGAGAATACTCACTTAGGTTTTGATATGCAGGATTAGCACAGAATGAGAAGTATGATATGACATTCAGGCAGAAGACAAAGATGCTATTGCTGAACCCTCCCCAACAAATCTGCAAAACTGGTTATGATATTTCAGTTCTCTGAGGTCTAGTTGCTTTAATTTAGAAAATGAGAGAAATAAAACTGACCATCAGAGGCTGATTGCTAAATGCAGAGACCCTACTCTGTGGCTCCTATCTGAGTTCTCATTGCCTATCACACTTGCAGGTCCTGGCCCTCAGCAGGCACTTGGACATGCAAATAGCCTTCAGAAGACACAGGTCCCTTCATATGCTGGGACCCTGCTCCAAGATTTAGAATGACATAGTTTAGAGGTTATGTTTCCCTCTTGGACCAAATGGTTTGGAAAAGCTGGGAAATTCTTTGCATCCAAAGAGCTCCTTTTAAATTTTAATAGTGATGCAATTTGCATTGAATAAAATTTTAAAAAGTCATCCTTTTCAGAAAAGCATTTACCTGTTCTTTTTCTCTTAAACTGATAAAGTAATGGTTGTATGTGTCTTGCCTATGTCTATGTCTCCTTAGAAGATATTTCAGAAAAGGAGAAAGCAGGAAGCTTTAGAATGGAAGACTGAACAAGAGCAGACAGTGTCCAAGGACTGTAGCTTTGGTCCCAATCCACATTATGAACCCACTCTGTCCTTCCACTTTTCTGGGTCTCCACCCATCCATCAGCAAGACAAGGATAATACGGTCTGCCCATATCAATGTCCCTGGACCATTAGAAGCATTAATGATCTAATATACTCTAAGATACTCTGAGTCCTTTGGAGGAAAGATGTCATATAAATTAGAGGCATTATAATTAATGTAATTTAAGAAAATGGCTGGTCATAATACAGAGGACTAAGTTCACATGGATCAGATCACAAATGACCTAGGCATTATGTCCGCAGGTCACTAACAATCCTTTCTAATGGAAAAAAACCCAATCTCACTTATTTGAGCATATGCAACTATTCCATGTTTGGGTTCTCACTTTTATTTTTTCTCTTTTCATGCACTTTACTTAATTCTCAACCAAGACTGAACTCTAATTTTGTCCCTACTGGGACAAAATTACTGGGACAAAAAATATATATTTATATATGAATTACATCATGTGGCAATTCACTTTAGAATAAAAAATTCTCCAATGTAAAATAAATGATAAACATGAATCTGTGGTTATTTGAATCAAGCAAATGCTTATCCCACAGCACTGCAGACAAGAAAAGAGACTGCTTGTATCCACATGACAGGCAAACTCTGAGACACTTTTTAAAATCCTAGAAACACACACACACAGATACACACAGACACACATGCACACACAAACACACAGACACACACACACACATACACACAGACACACACACACAGCTCCTAAGTAAACTGCTTGAGATAGAAAGAGAAGCTATGAAGTAAATTATAACTCTAGGATGGCAACTGAGATAACCAAATCATAAATCAAAACCTGAAAATAACAGCATGTCAGATATTGTTTTTGTGAGCAAGTTGACGATTAATAAATTCCTTTGATATTAAGCTCTATAAACAATAAGAATCAGGGAATTCTAGGCTCTAAGGAACTCGGGTACATTTTCCCCTGTTAATCAAGGGAAAAGTCATCTCATTTGCCATTCTTAAAACTCCTAGTTTTACCTCTTTCTTAGATCTGACTATCAGAGTGACCATAAAGTTACATCACAATAAACATTACAATGACCCTTCCTGGATCAAATCATTTCTGAAACTTTTCTTTGGGGACTGCTGGACACTCTACTAGGGAGCAGTTGTGTAATTATGTCACATCATTGTTTTGTAATTCAAAATGGTGTATCTCAACATGCCCATTTTACAAACTCTACTTGCAAAAAATGTGTATTTTTTAAAACAAACAAAACAACAACAAAAAGTCTTAAATGTGCAAACCAGACCTGGAAAACATTATCTTTAAGAGTTTAAAAAAGACTGAAATCTGACTGATCTCATGTGCAGGGGTTTGTAAGACAGAGCTCGTGGGTATGGATGATTTTTGGAAGGAGAGGTAGTGACACTGGAGAAGTGTAGGTCAGATTAAAGATAGAGGACAGAAGAAAGGTGATAGGAGATTGAAGAGAGAGAGAGAGGGAAAGGGTAGGGCTGGCTCCTCAGGTGTGTGGACCAGAGGTGACTTAGAATCTGAAGAGAAGTCTGTGTGTGGTTGGGTCTTGGGAGCTTGAATAGGAGACAGTCAGTTGTCTGCTGGCCAGGCAGAACCACGGAACTTTTCACCTTTTTCTCTGCTCCGCAGGCAGAGTGAATCATGGTCACTAGCTCCCTATGGTACAAGAGACTGTACTGCCACTTTCCCTGGAGTTCTGGTCTCTTGGTGAGTAGGAGAAACTCACCAACAGAAGAACTCTGGCAACCAAGAAGGGCCCTGGCAGTCTTAGAGAAAGTAATAGGGCAGGCAACACTGGATGACCATTCACCGCTTGTCCCTATTGATTATTCATTATCTTATTTAATTTTACAACAATCTTTGATACACTTCAATATACTAAGCTCTAATAATTCTCCTTTTACAGATGAGTAAACTGAAGATGACAGGATTAACAGGAAAATTGGCATACTGTTACAATGAAAGACTATAAAACACTATTACTGTAAGATCTTTATTTTGGCAAAATACACATGTGAGCATGTTTGTGTGTACATATATAGCAATAATAAAAAACATTTTATCAAGTCACACTTAAAATGTTAACAGTGGTTACCTCTAACCATGGGTAATTTTTTTCTTCTTTCTTTTGTTATCTCTATTTTCTAAGTTACCAGGGAATAACATACATAGCATGCATTATAGAAACAAACTGAATAGTTCAGGTTGTGAAAGCTTTTCCTAAAGACCAGCTCCCAAACTTTGGGCCAACAGCAAGATGACTGGAAAAGGAACATTATCTCCCAATACTATTCTTCTGAAAGGAGTAAAATTGATTTGCATGTCTACGATCTGAGATGTCTGTTATAGTCACACTCTGCCATAACTGTGCCTAATGCAATACTCCCAGCAAACACAAATAACCCTCTTCTTGAGATTTTCCTTGGAAGCATTTTTTTCTTTCCTTTAGAACTGAAGAAATGGAAGCTCAGAGCTAGTAAATAAAAACCAGGTCCAAAGAAAAGCCAGAATTAAAGGTTCATGCACTGGTGCTGTGAAGAGGGATTTTGATGGACTAGATGGTTCTATATTAATTTTTGGCTAAAAGAAAAGGCCACCCAAGGACCCTGACTTTCTAATTATAATGTAGGAAATGAAACAGCAACCCTTCTTTTAAGTATTTCTGCACAATGTCTACATCACTAAAAGTCAACTAGATGTTATAAATACTTGAGGAGAAAATAAAATGAAAGGCAAGGGAAAAGGCAGAAAGGATAAGGTATTTTACACTTAATAATACATAATTTTAAAATTTGGGTCAAAAATGCAATGCAGGAAAAAATGTATCTTTGTATTCATTCATTCATTCTGTGATCTAACAAACATTTGTGTCACCAATAATGTTCCAAGTCCTATAGTCAGAAGTGGGTATAGCGGAGAGCAGAGTTAGACATATGTTGTTACTGAGGAGGGGAGAGTCAAGTAAACAATCACCTAACCACCATGAGAAGGGCTAGACAGAGGCCTGACCAATGTGTTAAGGGAAACAAGCAACGCTGAAACAACCCATCATAAAGGATCAATGAGTTTCCCTGCCAGACAAGTGGGAAGGGGTTAGCTCAGGGAAAAAGATGTGAAAAGCCATGTGTATTTGGAGAATGGAAAGAAATGTGGTGTAGGTATAACTGAAAGATGGAAATGAAAAGATGGATATGCAATCAAATGATAAGGCCTCCTACTGAATGTCAGTACAACAGCCATGAACATACGTGCAATGTTCAAGAAGAAGGTCACCAAAACTATTCTGAAGATGAGAGGACAGAAGGGGCCAACTGAGTGAACAGTAACGAATATCAGAGGCACAGGTCAGAAGAACATAGGGGCAAAGTGAAAGAACACCATACTTGCCCCAACATCTCACGAAATGCTTGAGAAGCAGGACCTTTGTACCCCAGAACGGGAAGGAACTTCATCTTCAGAAGCTTCTGTGAATATGTTCTAAGTGTTGGCCTAGGCCAGGACCTGCATTGGGGCTCAGAAGAGAACAAAGGAGCGGAGTCACCACATTTCTTTTTCTTTTCATTGTTTTACTTTTAAAGATTGATTTGGTGGAAGGAAACAGACAGGAATGGGCAGGCAGTGGGCAGGCAGACAGTAGAAGAGAGGAAGGAGAGGAACCTATTCATCCCTTTTGCTGTCCATGTGGCTGTCACCACCATCACCACCCCAGGCTGCAAACCTGGGTCCTTGGGCTTTACGTAGACTATGCCATGCAGAGCTGCAGACTTAACTACCAAGCCATCAGGGTGTAACAGAGTCACATTAGCATCCAGTCTCTGGTTATCAGTTTTAATTCCCCCGTTTTTTAAATTAGGCAGCTGGAACCAAAAGAGTTAAAATACAGTCTCACCCAATTTTGCACAGACTTCTTAGCAGAGGGTATAGAACTAAGGGCTTTAAACATTTCACTGATGTTCAGAATTTACTAATAGCAATAAAGATAATCATGTTTAGTTGAAAATCATCTATAATTGAAAAGTTTATTTATTTTTAAGCCAAGTCTGTGACGGGGATGCACTTTGGTCATATATATATATAAACACATACACACATGTATGTATATGTACATATACACACAGACATACACACACGCACAATGGTTGAGTTGCTAGGATCTCAATTCAAGTCATCAAAGCATATTCAATCATGTCATACTGGTAGCATATCGGAGCTACCATTTTAAGGGTCTTGAAGATTAGAGCATTACTTTAACAAGTAGTTATTTGGGAAAGATTTTTATCTGTGTCTCTCTCTGAAGTCCCTAGAAATAAGCCACATGTGACTCTGACCCAGGGCTGATTCCCTTAAAGACAGTCCCATGGCCAGCTGGGTGGAGAGGACAGCAGTTTGTTTATGAGATAGAGAACTGGGATGTCTGATTAGCCAGACTGAGAGAGGTGAAAAACAAGGAAAACAAGGCAGGGAAGAAGATTGAAAGTTTCATTCCCTGGCAGAGATTTTAGAAGAAAGGGGTGATTGGGGTGGTAGAGGCAACCTTTGGAAGATAATGTTTATCTGTAATTCAGGAGCTAGAGTACTGCCCACAAAAAAGAAGATTTTAGGCTCCCCTTAGTGATTATTCATCTCAAGGCCTGAAATGAATGCAACGAAACACTAATGTCACAACATCTTTAGACAATCCCTTGGAGCTGACTGCATCTTCAGTCTGCTTGATAGATACTGACTTTGTTGTAATTCAGCACCATTGCAATGGTCTCCGTCAAATGTAAGAATGCTTCTCCACCCCACAAGACCCTCCCATATACCACGGCTGTGCCATAACATGGCCTGAATGTGATGCAGGCCCACACCTCAGCCCCCGAGCGCGCATGCACAAGAATGTGAGTTGAACAGACAGTTATTGTAGAACAGTCGTTTTGCCTGGAGCATGGATCCTAAGACCCAGACTGGGAACAGGAAGCAAGACAACAAGCTTGGGATTGGGAGTTTGATGAACCCAATTTCCAAACCAGAGGTCAGCTCCTAGTTGTGTGATTTTAGGTAAGTTAACTTTACCATGGCCCAGTTTCCTTGGAAGTAAAGCAGAAGCTAATAATACCTACTTTCCAAGATATTTCAAGTCTGAATGAATGACACAGCTAACTGGGGTGGGGGTGGGGAAGCGGTATAACATCTAACCACCAGTGCCCACAAACTCATTAGCTCAGTCCCCCTTCCCCACCCAAATTCCAGTCCAACCTGCCCATTAGTTATGTATGACTCCGGGCAATTCTTCTATTCTGTGTGCTCAGTCTCTCCTTTTATCAAATTAGGGGCCTTCAGGGCCTCTTCTCGTCCTCATATTCTGTATAGTTGTTGCAATTGTTAAGAGGGAGGCTTCTTTTTAGCTTCCCTTCTTAAAATTTCTGGTATTCCCTCTTACACTCTAAATTCACGGTGCCAATCCCTTCTAGTTTCTATCGGTTGGATTCTATAACACTGCTCTATTGTCTCCCTCTGCACTATTTGCTGAAAGTTGTCTCTAGGCCAGGGGGTGTGTTAAAAATGGTACAAGCTTAATCACAGAGCATGTACTCATGACAATCACTGGGTATATTATAATCACTGCATTCATTTTTCAAACGAAGAAATCAAGTCTCAGGAGTTTCAGGAACTTGTCAAAGGTCAGGAATTCTCAGCTGGCTCTTCCCAGGTGCTCATCATCATCATATGCTATACGTCCTTTCCATCCTTTACACCTAGTTTGAGTTCTATCTTTTTACCACACTGTGCTGTGCTAGCTCATCTCATAAATTACTTTCCATGAATAACCTTGTGTGTTACATCTGACAGGTGACATATGTACATATTAACCAGGACCCATCATCTCTGAACCAACAAGGAACTCATGATGAGATTCTCAGGCTTCACAGCTGGTGGGTCAGGGTGGGACTCAGGATGGGCAGGACTTCTACACATCTTTCAAATAATAGCATGTGGTCAAACAGCTACTCAACTGCCACATAAAGCTGCAGAAGCTACAGAAGTGGAGTTTCAGCCTGAAATCTGCAAGATTTCCAGCTGCCGTTAAGTCCACTCATAACATCACAGAATGGAACAGGAAAAGGGCTTACATTTTGGGGTCAGACAACTAGCCAGTGAACTTGGCTGGATTTCTTAGTCTCTCTGAGCTTTTGATTTGCTAATGATCTTGCGTGAGTGGACAGGACTGCACCATGGGTTCCTCACCTGCAAAAATGTGATGCCAGTAGCAACCTTTGAGAGAGGTAATGGGGACTGAAGTGCCTGGCCTGGATTGGAAACAAATCAGCAGGAGGGTAAAGGAGCTGGGGGAATGATGAGGTTGCTCACAATAATCAGAGTAGCAAGATGGAAATCAATTAGCGATTCATTGGAATCCAAGTGCCTGACAAACCTGTTGAGGACCCAGGTAGGTGGAAGATGAATACCCTATCATAATGGCAAACGCCCTAGACTGAGCTGACCCTTGATCTCACCTTCTAGGCTGGCTACCTGGCAGCTGTTGGCTGGGAGCACTTTTTTCAGGTGAGAGGTTCCTGGTTGAGCTAAGTGGTTGAATGTAATCATACACCATCTCTCACCCTTGGAGAACCATAAAATGTTGCCTGGGTAACAGTAGGCTATTCTGGGCCTTCCTTTTGGAATTCCAACTTCTCTAGCCACATCCCTTGGCTCCCTTCAGGCTCACATTCTACACCCCCTGCTGAGTCCTCCTCCAGCCTCACCAGATTGGCGGGTGGGGTGGAGAGAAGGAACTGACTGCCATTGAACCTTAGCATTATTTCTTTATCATTTTATTTTCTTAGTTACGGCACATTTCCATTTATGGACTACTTTCCCTTATACAATTTCCCAGTGTTTACTTCTAATCTACTAAATAATTCCTCTGACCTCTTCTTGTTTTTACCCTTTAAATATCTGTTGATGGTTCATTCACCACATTCCCCATTCGGTTATTAATGGCCCACAAAAACTTACTAGCAGCAATCATTTACTGATTAATCTGCACAACAATCCAGAAAGACAGGTAGTATTAATCCTTAATTCTTCAGAGGGAAGTCAAGGGGAAAAAAGAGGTTAACTCGGTTGCCCAAGGTCAGTGACTAAACAAGATTATAACCAGGATCCTTTCTGTCTTGCATTTCTGCAAATACTTCCCAGTGTTATTCTCTTTCTTTGTACAAATCAGCATTGTCAGTCCAACTAGATGATTTCTTTGTCGAGATTCAGATGTCACAGAATTCAGTTTTGCTGCTAATCGTTCATAAATAAAAATTGCTAGAATGACGAGATAATAAAAAGCAAACTTTAGATGCAAAGAAGCAGTAAGTTGATCTGCATGGCAGATCCAACTCCATGGCACTCAGAAAGAGTCACTGAACTTCTCTGCATCTCTGGGTCATCTGTGAAAGTAAGATTACGCCGAATGCTAATTAAGATACCTTGCTGTTTTAAATGAGATGACTGAAAACCTACTCAAACAGCGGGTCCACGTCGTGATAATGTTGGTATATACATTCACTGTTAAGTACACAGCTACGATCCCCTTGTAAAGCAGAGTGCCAATATATACATCAAGCACCACAAAAAATTTCATATTCTTTGATTTAGTAATTTAACTCACACAATGTGTCTGACCCTAAGAAATAAGTCAATGGGGCCAAAGAGACAGATGTAAAACAAACATGTACATTTTAGGGCCAGCTATCAGAGGAAAACTGATCAATTTGAAAAATTATCAATTTAGAAAGATGTCTTAGTTAACAAAAGCACAGAGCAATACAAACGTCATCATCTTGCTATTAAAGAGATAAATATGAAACTTACGCAAGACAGTTTAAAATCTTAACAATACTACTCAATGAAATTAGCTGATAGTCAAAGACCAGATATGTATTCCAATGACAGCTAGCTAGAATGTGGATAGATGTAGAAAGTCAGATGAAAACTTGAAATCGTTATTAGTTCATGTTTACTTTGGAAATATTTATTATTTTTTATTTAACATGTACATTTTATAATTTATCACTTCAAAATTTCTCAAACTCCACTTAATTTAATGGAAAATAAATGTTAAGTTTCTACTTAAATCTCCCACGTAATTTTTGTTGACCAACACATTCATTGCATTTTTCTGGAGTGATGTCTGCTCTTTACTATGCAATTTTTCAGTACCTTTAAAGATTCCAAAATCTCAGAAACTTTGCTTGTTTCCCTAATATAAGAGGAGTTTTAAAAAGATCTGTCATCTAATCTAGCTATGAATAACCCCATGGCTCTACTGGAACATCAGTTTTTCTGCCTCTGCCTGGTGCAGGAGCCAAGCTTTTGATAGCCCCAACCTACAGGGGTGCCTCGACAGTAACCACAAAGTGACCACTCCACCATGTAGAGAGTGGTTTCATGTTCCAAGTTTTTGAACCTTTTCACAGCAGGCCATCTTGTCTTTTCAGGGGTCCCGACTACCCTTTCAGTTCACTGAGGAAAGCTTTTCCTAAGAAACACTGTGTTAGAATCTTCCCTCCATAGAAGGACTTTCACATTCTCTTTCATTTCTTAGACATGTTCTCTTACTAGTAGGTCATTTGTACATTTTTGCTCATGATGTCGGGGAAAGATTGCAGAGCCAATGAATTAAAAATATGATTCTAGGTCTCCTGTGTGCCAATGAATGCCCTCATTAAAGCAGAATGAGAGCGATGAGATAGTTTTCAAAGCTTTCCATCCCTTTGCCCCAGAGCTGCCGAGGCCAGACACTGAAAGGATGCACAGTAAAATTAAATATCTAAAAATTCATCTTTAATTAACAGAATTGGATTAAAGCTAGACACCACCGCATATCATACAAGAAATGGCTGAGCTGGCTTCCAAGTGCTCTAATTCAATTAGGACGCAGTGAGTGACACTCAGACGGGAAAGGTTAATTGGGGGCGCCAGAACGCAATCATTCCTTACCTAACCAGTCATTAAACTTCTTAACCTCTGAGGGCAGTCCCAGCTCGGTGAAATCGCCTGTGTGGAGAAGGATGTCCCCATAAGGCATCTGGATACCATCTGTTCTGGAGTGTGTGTCTGAGATGCAGACAAACCGCGTGTGGCCCGCTGGTTTTGGAGTGTCATATGGGATGGGGTCGACCCTAAAGTAGACATAACAGATCCCACAACAGTTAAACAGATTAGAACCCTCGTATCTGTCATTGCACATACATATTCATTGTTATCCATGAACGCACCCAGACAATCCGATGCAAAGAGAGAGGGGCCCGTTGTAACAGGGGTACTTTTAGACACAAGGAGACAGCCTCACCTACTTACAATCCCACTGGGCCAATTCCAAAAATCTTACTTACCTGGAAGGAAAATTGAAAGAATAGCTTACAAGTACAGTCAGAAATAACCCAGGAAAATGATAGAGTGATTAATGGTGAAGTTTAGGGATCTTGAACCTCAACTGGGGAGGCAAAATTATGCTATGTTCTCTCTCATCGTGCCCCAATTGATCCCACTTCTCATTAGGAAATAGATAACTAATTCATTCCTTTTTAAACATGCATAACTTAAGCAGTGAACTAATTTACAGAGAACACTTTGAATATGCTTCACCAACTGAGAAGGGGAGAGACATAGATGGCACTTATATTTCATTTCTTTTCCACAACCCTTCCTAACATTGGCATCCTCTTGTTTTTGCTGAGATGCAAACATCAAATTGTGATGAGGGACAGTGATGTCAAAAGAGCAGGGCTTTTTAAAAAGAAGAATGTTAAAAGAACTTTGTCAAGTGCCTTTTTTCCTTCAATGAATTATCTGCAGTCCCAGTTACCCCTTAGGTTATTAGGAATGCCCCAATGCCTTGGGCATAGATTCTATTCCTTACAAATAGTAAGTCTTTAATGGGTATGTATAGATCTACATATACATTAATATATGTATAGTTTTAGAGACCTAAGCACTGTGAAATTACACTGGGGCATAAGAATCAAAAGGCAAAATGATCAACCCGAAGCAAAGAAAATGTAACAAAACATTCTCATTTAATTGAGTGTAACAAAGTGTGCTAAATAAACTTGGTAAAGAAATGTAAATCTGACTCTTCAAGCATACAGTTTTAATTATTTAAGGGGTTTGTAGCAGAGTTAAGGATGCTTTAACTGTATTAACTCCACACTGACAGCTTCCTTTAATTTCTCTATAGGAATGTGTACTTATTTTGGATTATGGGTGAAAAGAAGCAGTTATAAATGCAAAGAGAAGGTCACACGAGAAGCAAATATGCAGTGTGGAGATTACAATGTGAAACATTAAATACGGAGTAATATTTCATAGCACAGCCCCACCCTTTAACACGCACAAGAGAACACCCTGAAGGCTCGATGCAAGCTCCTCCACGCAGGCTGCCTCTACAGCCTTTGTTGAATTTTTCTTTCTTTATTTTCCATCAAAAAAATCCATTTTAACAACAGCAATTTAATGCATCAGTATGCAACCTACAGAGTCTCATCTTTGTTTAATAGTTAATCTTTTAATTTTATTTTGTCTTGGTTGGTGAAAAAGAAAAGGAGAGGTAGAAAAGAAGGAGGGAGGAAAGGAGGAGCTGTGAAGTGGTTAGCACAGTAAGTCTAATAGTTGCCCCCCCAAAAGTTAAACTTTTTCAAAAAGAAAATTTAGAAAGATGGGTATTTCCTGCAAAGGTTAAGAAATTTATAATGCTTCCTAGAGAAAATCTACTAACCCACTGAAATGTCATGAGTAACATGGAAACCCTCCTGATGGCATCCAATGTTGATTTATATATCTATATATACATTTACCTCTACATCCATCTCTATCTAGCTATTCATCTGTTTATCTGTCAATAACCCATCCATTCATCTGTCTATCTAAAGTCTGATATCTTAGTTTCCACTACCGAGACTCTATTATATTCAGTCTCTCTGGTTCCAATCTTTTCAATATCTCTTGTCTCCTAAAAGTAGCTTTCCCGGAAAATGAATGACATTCTTCTGCAGCAGCACTGTGAAAGTATACGAAATATCCTATTCCTATAACTAATGTTAATATGCTTACTAGAATATAAATGTACACATTTATAGTAAATTCACCAACATTTGATTGACAATTTAAGAAATCAGCCAATAGACTGGTAAATATATTATCATATCATATACAGATAAATATATACACACACATATACATACATATACATCTCTTTATTTTCAGTTTTCATCCTAATGATAATATGTGAACATAGTCCCGGAGTCTTCCTTTCCATAACTCAGCTTAACTACGGACATGAAAATTCTTTAGGAGTCCATCTGAATTTATCAGAGGGACATCATAATGATCAATCTGAATTTATTAAACTGAAAGTCTCACAGCTCTAAACCCCTCACTGCAAATAGACTCCTATTCTATAAATCTACTCAATTTGCAGAAATCATATGGAAATAACTTGCTTTCCAATATTTGAATCTCTTCAGTTTCCTTCCCAACCCTCCATCCTGCTCCAGAGAAACACTGAAATGTTCAGCAGAATCAACAGCAAAATAAAAGCCAAGAAATCAAAAAAAGGAGACAGAAGAGGGGAGAAAACATGTCTTTTTAGCTTTGAGTTGAAATAAAATGAATCAGAGTACAAGAGAAAACTAGCAAAAAGTCTCCCCTGTCAGCCCTACTAAGTTGAGGTCTTTGAAGAGAAACAAGCAGAAGTTTAGGAGAATATGGAGAACGCAATGTAGATCATGGAGGAAGGGAATGACCATAAATGCAGAACTTGTATACTTCCCTTGACCCATAGACACTGATGTCTTTTGTTACCCAGAGGACTAAGGACAAGGCAAGGGGTGTTGGACGACAAGAGGATACAGCGAGTCAGAGCCACACTGCAGGATAACAAGACAAATACCACCTGGAGGTCACAGGAAGGAAGACATTTCCACCCAAATACAGAGTTGAAAATAAGACACCTAGTAGCGTAGACAAATTGCCACTGCTATAATTAAAGTTGAGACAGCCCTAGGGACACTGCTTTCCATCCTGGGCACTGGAAAGGCTTTGAAAAGGCAAGACAGCCAAACATTGGCAAGCCTAGGGAAGACTGACTGCTTTTGGAAGCTCCGTCTGTTCCTATGGTGTGAAGACCCTATGCTACATTTTCTTTCCTATTAACAACTTTATTGCTTACTGTTTATACTGCTGACTTTTCAAGTGGCCTCGCATTTCCCCTAAGGCATCATGTCAAATATCCTAGCAAGTGAGTCTCTTACCAAAGCAATCTAACCCCAGAGTCAGATTCAAATATCAGAGAGAGATTTGCACGTACATTTGAGCACACCCAGGGGAAAACAAGATGACATGGGAAGAAGAGAAGAAAACACAGCATCATAATATCCCAGAGCTGGACAAAACCTTTAAGGGCATCACATTCAGTGCTTTAGATGAAGTTTGAATCTCCTCATTCCCTTCCCTGCCTACTTAACATAACTTTGCTTTCCCAGGTTTCCAGAGAAGGGGAGCTCCTAAGTCTCCTCCCTTCCCCAACGTCACCCATTCTGGTTTCAGATAGTTTTACTTGCTAGAAAGCTTCGGAGTCTGCACCTCTGAGGAAACCCAGCGAGGTCCAAAAAGATTTGGCCTGGAGCCTGAAGACTGAAAAGAATATTGGCCGGGTTATTCACTTTGGGCAAATTATTTCATTCTTTTGGGCTTCATTTATTTTTCTTATCCATAAGATGGGAATGGTAATGCTTAACCAGCTATGTTGTTATAAGGATATAAATCAACTCCAAGACCTGGCACATGACACACGCTCAGAAAGAGGTAGAATGACATGAGTGAAGCAGGCTGAGCTTAGTAAAGCCCGACTCTGGCTCTGAATGTCCCTCCACATTTATTAAAAGTGTGACGCCAAGCGAGATGCTCCTGTGCCTGGGTTTCCTCAGTAAAATGGATATAAACTAAAATACATAAAATATAAGATATATAGATAGAATAGATATCTCATAAGATTTCTATGAGGATAAAAGGGATAATGTACTGAAAGCAATTAGAACAGTGTCTCCCACACAGTAAATGATAAATATTAGGGTATTTTTATTAGTAGCATTTCCACTACTATTAGTAGTCATATCCTTTCATTTCTTTGCTCTCCATCTCTCCTTCTATTGCTAGGAGATAGTGACAACTGCCACACAGTTGTGAGAATTAAAGATCACATACACGACACCTAGCACAGTACAGAGCATATAATACACATTCAATAAAAATATTTGGCTTCTTTCTGTCATCTCTTTCTTATTCCTAGTTCTGCACTTGGAAGTAACAACGAATAAGAATTCATTCCCTTATCCACGTCACAATTCTTTGAAGGTGTGAGGACAAATATTTAAATCCTCCAATATCTTGTCTACTCCAGTTGAGCGACCACAGTTTCTTCAACTTTTCCACGTGTGACAGGATTTCAGGCACCCTCCGAATCCTGGTGAGCTCCTAAATGCAATGCACTTGGTCAGAAGCCCATCATCTATAGTGTCAGAAGTCATGGGCATGCAAATTCATGGACTAGCAGGCTGTTATTGAAGACAAATGCTGTATAGTATAGTCATGGAGAGATGATATTGAACATACAAAGGGACCAACCTAGATGAACCCCAAGCTACTGTGTTAAAAATCTTTTCTAATGAAGAGTACAAATTGTGTACCAAGCCCCAAAGTTTGCTCTTTGAGTTTGATTGTCAAAGGTGTGTATATACACATACACACATACACACACATATATGCATATATACAGATATATACATTTGTATATTCAAACAAACTATTCTCATTTTTTCAGCCCTGATACAGAATATTTTACCTAGAAAAACATAATATGAAATATTATTGCTTCCACTATGGGATGCTCTTCTGTTCATATCTGTTATTTTTTCCAAAAACAAATTCATATGGTATTGCAAGCCCCATCGATAGATCTTCGAAAAGCTGTTATCTTGGGTTTCGTTATGACATGGATTTCTTCCTTAGACCATGTCTGCAGTGAATGCCTTGTGTACACCATTAGTCTATAATTCAGTGTGAGAATACACAATTACCCATACAAAGCATTTTAAGGGGCTGTCGATGTATTTACCATCCCCCATATCACTTGAAAATCCCCATGTTGTGCTCAAGCATTCCACTGACATTATCTCTAAAGTATTTTCCAATGTGACATTAAAACTTTCATTTTTAACCAGCAAATTTAGATGACATGAAAGCTAAAATTATGCTTGTGATGTTACACTATCCACCCTAGATACACTATTTGATAAAGAGATACATAATCTTGCCCGCAAGACAATAAATAAATACCAGGTTTAAATGAATAAAATCACAGAAATTTTATATTAGACAGGATCTTAGAGATTATTTAATTGTCTGTTTTACTTCTTTGAATATCCTGTTCATGGTTTGGTTTCTGCCTTATTCACATGTCGTATTAAATTTTTAAGTATCTTACGGCTTTTACAGCATTTTTTTTTCAGTTTTGCCTTGAGAAATATCATCTATAAAGTCATGAATTGGACATGCTGGTGTTATTTTTTTTTTACTAGATATTAAAATAATACATAACTGTTAAAAATTTGTTTAAGATTTGTCCACTCTAGAGAACCAGAACTCAGTTTTCCTAACTTCCCATGTGTTTTTCTTTCTATTCACTTAATTTTGGAAGTTAAAAATATGCCCATACCCAGAGAACAAAAATTATAAAATGCCAGCAACTCCATATTCTAAACTCTGGTACCTATTACTATCTAGAGATGACTCAAAATGATTAGAATTTTTCACTGCCAAAAATTTGCAAGTGTCTGTGCTTCCTATATGGACCCATTTCTCCTGAAAGTTACCCAGTCATGTGTGGTCTCTTGGAACCTCAAAAAGTCTATCACAATTCACTGGGGGTGTGAACAAAATCAAAGTCTGATTTTTAGAATATTGGTAAAGACAAAAAGCGTTCCTCTTTGCAGAGAAGTCAAGTCACATGTGCAAACTGATGTGGATGTTCTCAAGCGCCAGTCTCTTTAGAGGGATTATTTTAGTCGAGTGACCAGTGTCGTTAGCGCTAGCTGTGGTGTCAGGGACTTCTGAGCTCTTCCTACATCTGTCAGCATTTAGTTGTGTGACCCTGGGCAAGTCACCTGCTCTCTTCTAGACGCTGTTCCTCAAAGGTCAAAAAGGTGGTGAGACCAAATGATCACCAGGTTCTGTGATGAGTTGCCTGGTTTCCATGCCAACGGTACCCTCCAGAGGAGTTCAGAAACCAATGACTCCCTGAAGTGGCTGCAAACATGTTCTTTCCCCAATTTCATTTTCTGTTTTCCAGATAATACCAAGATAAATGCAGGCCAGAGCTACACAAAGAGTATTCGAATTAGGGTGATTTGATATAAAAAGAAGCAAAACAGCAAATTTAGAACTTTAGACAGAGCCTCCAGGTAAATCTAGTGTAAAAGACTAGAAAAAAAAAGCCAGAATTCCAGTTACCACACAATACAAAAATGAAAGCATCTGTGATATAAGTAGCTATTACAGAAATAAGGCTGTCCTTGTTTTTCCAAAACTATGACCTGGAGAAATTGTCCCACTTCAGCCGTCAAGCCCCAGAGCAGGAACAGCGCTGAAACGCAGTAAGTAAGCAGACAGGACCAGATGTGTAAATATATTCACATTTGTACCAAGGGCACTGCTTTCCTTTAACTGCTGAACTGCTGTATCAACACTGTTCTATCACCAACTAATTATAACCAACAAAGCCCACCGCACGGCGTGTGTCGCGTCTATTTTTTTCCTAGTACAAAAGCACAGTGCCGACACTCAATGAATATTAAGTGGTCAGGATTTAATTCTTTGAGCCCTGCATGCAATATGAATCCCTGGGCCCTCTACCAGTGTCATTCCAGGTCTTAGTGCCAGGTCCTCTAGCTACTGGGAGAGCCACTAAAGCTTTTCAGAGGCATATTGTGTCTCATCATCCTACCGGACACAGACCATGCAGGGTGAAATGTTTCCCACTCTTTTTACCTAATAATTGTGCTAGTAGGCTTACGAATTTGAGTATTGGCCTTGTATCTGAGAGAAGAAGACATGATACCCCTCTCGGTGTCTATCTTTCCACACAGTTGGTCAGGCAGTCAGTCAACAACCATTTCTTAAGCAGGGGCTGTGGGAGATTTGGGGTGGACTAAGACGCAGTGAGGGTGCTTTCTTCATGCAAGCTGCAGCTGATCTATCATTTTATTATTCAACAACTGTGCCTCTCCTGCTTGGTTTCTGCTCAGAAATTTAGTCATCTCAGAGGTATTTATGGAGCACCTTCTATGTACCCCAGATTGTACAAAGTGCTGGGGTGACAATGATAACTAAGTCCAAGATGGTCCCTGTCATATGAAACAACACTCCACGTGTCATCATCACAGATACGTGAGAGGCTGTGGGGTAAAGAAGAAAATTCCTGGTCAACACAGTAGGTACAGAAGACAAAAGAGTGTGTCCATTTCAGACAGAGGATCTTAGGCTTAGAAAGGTGAGTCGGGGGTGCCTAAAGCTGGAACTTAAACAAGGAGAGGACGTGAAAATCAGGCTGTCAAGGCAACAGCAGGAGCGGTATGGAAGCACTTAGTGTGTTTAGAGACTCGTGAGTAAAGAGGCCTGGCTAGAGCAGCGGAAGGTTTGAAAGGCTGCTGGTACTGAAGGCCAGACCGCAGAGCCAGACTCTGGAGTCTGAACCAATCCTGGAGACTTGGAAAACGTCCTCTTCCCCTCACCCATGGAGAGGTGCCAAGGGCCACGAAGAAAGCTGGCTTTTAGGAAGCTGATGTGGTTCTGTGTGAGATGTAAGGGTGCTTAGGAGCGGGACTCTGGAGGTAAGGAGGCTGACTCAGAACTGACCTAAAAAAAATTTAGGCTCGTGATGATAACGCTAAGTCCAGCTGAAATGAAAACAGATAGAGAGGGCAGGATGTGACAGAAAGGCAGTCGAAATCTGGTGATGATAAACAGAAACCATCTTCCCAATTCCTATTAGTGTAAAGGAGGACTGAAGAAGTCATCAAAATGAACTAAAACAGGACGCCCTGTTAAGTCCCTGCAGTTCTAGTCTGTCCCCATTGTGATCAGCAATCTGAAGCTATAGGCTGAATATTTGTGTTCTCCCTTAAATTTCACCTGTCGAAGTCCTAGTCCCCTCTATGGTAATATTTCCAGGAGGTTTTTTGGAGTGGGTCTTTTATTTTTTCCCCCTTTCTCTCCCTCATGATGGGAAGATAGCGCAAGAAGGTGGCTTTCTACTGAAGTCGAAGTCTCCCCAAGATGTGCAGAACAGGTCTAGAACAAGCCTTCACAAGATGTGTCTGTCACTTGACACATGGGTAGTTTTGAGCTAAGGTCAATAGAGGCCTTCAGGCTCACGAGAAACGTTTAATTACCTCAAACAAAAACTGGGCAGAGTAATCAGAATAAGAATTTGTAATAGAAATAACTTTTCTGTCAGAGAAACCTATCTATACAGCAGGGCAGAAAGCTACTGACAGAGCATCTGGTCTTCATCATGTGAGTCACTCTCATCACTCTCCTCCTCTATACTTGAAGCCCTCGGTGCTTATCCCACTCCTTAGTTCAGGATACAAATGACCTCATTTTGTTCCATTTGCTTTAGAATCTACATCCATATAGATTACCATTTTATGTAATCAAATTTTATTCTTTTATCCTAATAATCTGATGTCAAAGTGATTATTGAACCAGCCCAAGAAGAACTTCAAAGGATAGGGTAATGGGAAATTCCTTCTCTTCTCCTGTACTATGGCCAGGACATGGGTCCCCATCACAAACAAATTGGCTGCTGCCTTGATCTTGGACTTTCCAGTCTCCAAAACTGAGAAGTATGTAATTATTGTTTAAGACACTCAGTCTGCCATATTTGTGATAGTGGTACCACCGACTGAGAAATCTATACATTGATAGCCTTTTGTGGCCCAAAATAATAATCAGGAGCACCGGCAAAAGTTGTTTTATTTAGAAGCCAGGCACTGTGTGAGACATTTCATATGGCTTATTTTCGTTTTCTCCTTAGACCAGATAGCTCCTGTATCTCTCCCATTTTACGAAGGAAGAAACTGAGAAAGGTTAAAGCATTTGGCAAAGGCACAGGGCAAACAGGTGACTCTGCCCAGGCTAATGTTCAGCTTCTGTTCCTCTACCATCCTCCAGCTACCCAGTTTCTTCTTACACTACACACCCGGATCTAAGAACAGATTCTGTCCTAACATGGGGCACAATGATTTTAATCAACTGTTTCAACTACAAGTTCAAGAACAAACATGGATTGTTTTCAAACACTGGTCCACCTGAAAACATGCCTTCATCACACTCAGTCTAATAAAAAGAAACGTAAGAAAACATCAAAAACACAAGCATCTAATTTTTTAAATATTGGGGGATGGGGACTATTCACAGGAGTGTTTTGCCTAGCTAATTAAATAAGATTTTTTTTTTTTTGCCTGTGTATTAGAACTCTGCCAAAGGAGAACAGATTCCATTCTTTTTTTCTCAACAACTCATCAAAGCCAAGTTTTCCAAGGCTTAATGTCTCACTTGTAGTTGTTAATGGAGTCACTGTTAAGTTAATTGTGCTTATCAGAAGTGTAGGTAACTTCATATTTGCATGGCTAATGGGCCTTCTTTAAAGTGTATGGCCATTTCAGTAGGTTTTAATGGTCTCTAATTTTTTTTTTCCAACTTTGGGTTGAGTTGATTGAGTCACTTTTAAAACATCAGTCACGGCTAAGGCAAAAAGACTATTTTTCAGCTATATTTAGGACGTCATTTAAGTAGATTTCAAGACAAATGTTTTTTTCTAAGTCCACTTAACTTGATGCCAACATTTAAGGACCTTTCAAAATTAATTCAATACAATAATTTTTAGATTCAATACTGCTCTGGTGACTGTTTCAAGACAATAAAGAGAACCACTCTACCCTACATTTTTATCCCTTGCTGAAATTGTATATTATCCAACCATAGAAATTACAGAGTTCTCACACAACAGAAGAACCCAGGCAGGATTATTACTTTCTTCCCTCTCTGGGAATGAATGCTTATTACCTTAGTAGATAGAGGATGTCATAGCTTTTATTTCCCCATAATTATCACAGGATTGGTCTATCCAATGTACCACCCTAGTGGGTGACTTGCTGACGACCATCCAGTTACTATGTGGTTGAGAGAATCTATCTAGGTCTGACTGCAATTCCAGAGACTGGTTTGCTTCCAACAATAACAAAGAGACATGCCCTCGACCACGTTCTCGTTTCTGATTAGCACTAGTCAAATTCTGCACGGTTTTTCCTGTTGAGTGACACTGACAAGGTCAACAAATAGGACTAGAAATTTTTCTATCCCAAAGTTTTGAATTAGCCATTTTATTCATTTCGTCAAGGTGTCAGCAAATGTAGTCCACAGATGAAACCCAGCCCAATGCAAGTTTTATAAATAAAGTTTTCCTGGAACGCAGTCACATTCATTTGGTTAGTCATTGTCAATAGCTGTTGAGCTCCAACAGCAGAAAAGTTGTGGCAGACGCCATATGGATACAAAACCTCAAATATTTATTGCCTGAACCTTTACAGGAAGTTTGTCCACTCCTGATTTTGTCACTCACTAACACTTACTAAAAACAACTGTAATATTAGATACTTTATTACTAATAATAATATCTGATAACAGTAGTTACTATGCACCAAAGGTTTATGTTTTCTGTATTATTACATTGAATCCCCTCAAATCTCTGCACGGTGCGTGTGTGTGTGTTTGTGTGTGTGTGTGTGTGTGTGTGTGTGTGTGTTTGCACATTAAAGCTTGAGATTTGGATTTGTAGTCCATCTAAACCATAAGCTTACATCCTTTGCTAAGCAATTTTGTTTTTTCAGAGGTTTTGGAAAAATTTAAGACTTTGGAATGAGCATCCTTTTAAAGAAATATCAAAGCCTCCAGGCAAAATCTGATGCCACAAGAAGAATATAAGCCTTAGTGTTGAACTGGACTATTTTTTAACTATGTAATTTATAGATAAACTAAAGCAGTGCAAGTCATTCTTGTCTATAAATGCAAATAGATTCTGTCTAACATAGGTTTAATTGATGCTCCTCCAGTTTTGCAATCCATTTGTAAATTTATTTCAGCATTATTTTATTCCACATAAATTTGTAGTTCCTTGAAGCTGTGAAAACAGTTTTCTTGGCTCCAGCATTAATTAATGAGTTAAATAAAAATTTTGATAATTGTTCATTTTATCCACCTATGAGAATCAGAATGCTTAAGAATATTCTTTTAAAGGGTTAGCCAAAATGTTATATTTTACCATTTTGAATCTCTCAATTTGCTTGGAAAATCATACATACCAAACTGTAATCAGTAAGACCAGAAATGATAGGTTGATAGGTAGGTAGGTAAGTAGGTAGATAGACAGACAGATATAGACATATGTAGATATGGGAAAAGGGAGAATAAGAGAGTAATAAAAGTGATAAGGCGAAAAAACACTCCACAACCGCAACCTCAAAGAGATCTTCAGGGAAAGAATAGCTATGGCAAAAGGGACCAAACTAAAACTAAGCAATTGGAATGACATCAAACTGAAATGCTTCTGCACAGCAAAAGAAACCACCAATAATAAAGCAAAAAGACAACCCACAGAATAGAAGATACTCACACAGTGTACATCAGATAAGAGAGCTTAATCATGAATATATATATAATATATACATATAAGTGTTTGTGTGTATATATATATATATATATATATATATATAAAGAGCTAACACATCACAATAAAAAGGCAAATGACCCACTCAAAAAAATGGGCTAAAGAACTGAATAGACACCTACCTAAAGGAGACACACAGATGGTTACAGACACCTGAAAAAATATTCTACATCACTCATTATCAGAGAAATGCGAATAAAACTTACAATAAGATACCACCTCACACCGGTGAGAATGGCCTAAACGAAAAAGGCTGGAAATAGCATTTGAAAATATTGTAACTTGACCCTGGACACGTTACTTACACTTCTCTAAGTCTCAGCTATCTTCTCTGAAAACTGGAGATGATAATATTACTTGGCTCATAAAGTTGATACAAAGATGAAATAATATTGCTTTAAAGAAGCTAGTGCATAGTAAGTGTTAGCCATTATTACTGAGACTTTTCCTATGAGAAATATTGATGAAAGAAATCAGTTATATTTGAGGATGAAAGTCTTCACAAGTGGATATATTTTACCTGGGCCTTGAAAAGTTTGAATTTCACCACACAGCGTGCTAGGGTAATATCATCTGACATAACAAGAACGGTATAAAAAGAAAGAGAGAGGGGAAAGGAGGGAGCGATGAAAGGGTGTGGAAGGTGAGTCAGAGTGCTAGATTTACAAGAAGGTAATTCCCCAGTGGACAAGGCATTTGTAAGATGACCTGAATTTTCCTAAAGTTGTTAAAGTTGTTAAAGCCTGTACTGCTCTACTTTAGTGTTACATAAGGGCTACTAAACCTAAGTAGGAATGCGTTATCCCAATACCAATTTTCATGAAATTCAACACCAAATCATCATGACTACAGTTAGGATTACCCATCCATTTCGGGTACCTACCAGGAATAAGTGATTAATTTTATTTTGAACATCATAAAAATAACAAAAATTATTAGCCAAGAATCACTGAGACCAACATGCAGACCACATTTTATTCAGACCAAACTTTAGATCACATAATTTAATAGCTTACTCTCAGTGCAAACACACACATACACGCACACACACGCACATAGTCTTGTGCACCCAGGAAAATTACACAAAAATCCAATTATACCCTGGTTCTTACCGTGGTCAGGTATGATTTCTTTCATTGTCTGGTTATATGTCATTTCTATGTTCTTTTATTGGTCTCATGATAGTGCACATATAAAATTACCATTCTTATTTCTTATCAGCCATTTTTCTGGATACTTTAGAATTTCTTCAGCTCTATGTCAACATTTGCTAAGAGCTGGCTAGAAAGTCTTCATCTAGCAATTTTACATAATTCTGCTTTGTTCCTTTTCACTCCTGCATACAACCATCTCCAAACTGTAGAGGGTCGTCTACAAAACTGTCAGTGGTAGCAACCCGCAGGTCTGTCACTCAGGCATTTCAGCTATCTCTTTACACTAAAGCAATGACGGATACAATGAAAAGTATGTGAGACTACTTTGGTTTTGGGGCAGGAAGACAATTTCTTCCAAATGCCTCGCCTTCAAAAAACAGTAGAAAAAAATCTTTACAGGTACTCTCTCTGCCTTACTGTTAGACAGCATCCCACCCCCAGTCTCCGGAGGTTCTGCTGTGTGATTGTTTCAAGCTCTCTTCCTCATGAAGAGGTGAACACGTGACTGTTACCATCCATAAAGGCTGAAGTGAGTGTACTTAGCTAAAGGGCATTGCAATAATTTTTTTCTTCCATGTGAGAAAGTTAGCCTTGAAAATTCTCTGGCTCACTGCCTGTTTTTAAATCATCTTTAAGGGAGGGGTGGCCAAAGGGGCATGTTAAATTAAGCCAGTTCCCTTCCTACTGCCATATCAATTGCTTTTTAAAATAACAACAATCATAATAAGATGGTAGCCACTACTAAGTCTTCAGATTTTCTTTCAAGGTAGCTCTCAAGACGGAAACTTTTAAGAGGCAATGTCTCCAAGTATCCACTCCAAGAAAGCAGTTCTGATTGATTTACACTTGGTTAGAACAGAGCTGGTGCTGTTCTATACAGACAATGTGATTTCTTTTGGAACCTAGGGTGAAGGGTGATCTGAGAAAGTCACTGAAAAGCTTTATAACTTGCAACTACAAATCATCCTCTGATACCCAAACAAGTTGTTGTGTCTTCCCTTCCTGCGTTTGTAGCATGTCACAGTTCTAGGAAATTCACTGAGAATCATGAACCCATTTCAATAAACGCAGCAGGGTTAAGACATCTCCTTGTTTGTCCTGACTCCTAAATGTTTGTTACCAGACTCATAAATCGGGCAGTATTCCCAGGACAGTCCAGCAGAGGGGATGTGAGAATTTCAATGCAAGTTTGCCAAAGCAAAAATCTGCCAAGTACTGGTAGCAATTTAGCACATGGATCATTTTTATAAGCATTTGTCCTGAGCTGTGTGGACCAGCTCACATACAGTTACACTTGATGCTTCCATAGCTTGTGGAGCTGAAGAAACAGGCTCTCGGTTCCTCTTTTCACACCCAAGTGAAAGAGTAAACCTGACAGGAAATCTCTGAGAGATAAAGGCAAGGCCCGCACCTGGGAAAAGATGCAGTAAGAACTCCCCTCACAAGGTCCAGTTCAACACTGGTCCTTTCTTGACGACAGCCCACAAATCAGGCAAGGTTGTGAGCAAAGCTTTGAGGTTTCCAGGTTCAAGCTGTCTTTCACAAGAGACTGCATATGACTCACTCATCTTGTACTCCAAGCAAACTGGACTCCTGTGCAAAAATCCCAGTTACAACTCAAACTCAAGTCAATTAATTATTTTGCGCCATCTGCTCTGCCTACTGTTTCCTTCATCTTTAACTGGTACATTGATAGAACACTTCATCCATTTTCAAAAAGCTACTTCAGACAGAATCTGATCTCATCCTCACTAGATAGGTCAAAAGGACAGTTTTTTATTGCCACGGAGTCTAAGATTCAGAAGTGAGTTGCATATGGCCAATGTCAGCCATCCAGGTTTCATGCATCCCAACACCCAGTAATAAAAAGTAATGGCGACCATCAATGAGTGCTATTTGCCATGCAGCAGGCACTCAGCCAAGTGCTTTAGGGTCATTAGCTCATCCAAGACCCCTATAAGATGCTTTTATTAATCCCATTGTACAGATGAGAAATACTAGGTTTATGAGATTAGACAATTTCCCCACAGAGATGTCATAAAGGGTGAAGCCTCAATTCCAAAGGGAGTCTGTCAGATTCTTGTCTTATTCACTATTCTACTGCCTCCTGGCCCAATGCCTTTTCTACACAAATACAATATTCAACTGAAGAAACAGAAGTTTTCTCTACATCTGATTATTTCAAATATTGTCTTACTTTTAAAGATCTAATAAACTTTTAAAATTCTAGTTTTGTCCATTTTGACACTATTCAACAGGAAAAAAAATCTACAGCACGGTAAAGTGCTGTCTTTGGTCAGATGTTTTTACTAGCCCAAATATTACTCATTTACAGGAAAAACCAGATGGTTCAATATAAACTCCTGTGTGAAATTTACTAGGATCACCAGAAAATGACCGTAGTACGTTCTTGAGAAGAGCAGTATGGATTCAAATTCCAAATATATAAACTGAGCCTCTCTAGGTTGTTGACAAGTAACGGAAGCTCAGCATCCAATTTTCTCACATTTATACTGGAATAGAAATACCTACCTCACAAAGATGTTGTGAAGAAGTAATGAGACTACACTGAGTTCAGTTTAAGGGACTGATCATTATAATCAGTGTTGTTTTTTTGTTATTCCTGTGCCTGCAAAATATATCAGGATTCCCCTAATTCCAGTGGGTTGAGAAAAACCTCAATACCCTCCTTAAAGAACTATTCTGAATACAGATCTCTTATCTAAAGATAATAAAGCATGCTGCACTCAGTGAAAGAACACACCATTTTGTCATCATAATTCAACCTCATCTCATAAAATTATTATTCAACTGGTACTATTAAAAATGTCAAATCTTCTATATCACTTTAGTACACACATCAAATGGGTGTTATTTTACACAACGGAATGTGTTCATTCAAATAAGAGTCACCTGAGAAACCAGAATCATCAGAGACAAGTAAGTTTCAACAAAGATGAGTTTCCTCAAAATATGAGAAATGATTATTTTGCTGTGAAAATAAAATGCTATCCTAATTATAAAATACCTGGTTACTACAGTTAGGAAAAATGAACACCAGTAACATTAAAAAATATGTATGTAAAAAAAGCAAAGATGAATTCATAATCAACTACCCAGAGAGAGCTACTAGTAACAATTTGCTATCTTTCCATTTTGACTTTCCACTCTGCATAACTGGGATCATATTATATTCAAAATATTAAAATCTGGAATTTTTCTGCTTCACTTCAACCATTATAACGTCAGCATTTTCAGTGTTCCTGCCGACTCTTTATAAACGTTTTCACTGGCTACAGGCTACTTCATGCATTAATTTTGTCATAATATTCTTAACCATTTCGCATTGCTGAACTCCCCCCAATGGCTTTTAAGCTGTCAAGCCCAGACAAGATTTCTAGACACACAGCCCAATGGGGCTTGTCTATGGCTATGAGCTGGGCCATTTTGAGAACTGGACACACACCTTCTCATCCTAAGTGAGAAACACCGTGGTCCTTCTCTTCATATGTCAACAGACCAGGAATCAGTGAGCCAACCATTCTGGGCAACAAATACAGCAGCTCCTTTAAGATAAATAAAAGAAGGTTCTGCACGGTCCTGGCCACCCTCAGTGAGCTCAGGGAAGAGTCCAATCATCTCCCGTCTTTGTACCCTGTGCTGCAAGGGACACACAGGGCATAGATGTATCTTTTTTTCCTCCTCTTCCCCTACACAGCTTATTTCCAAAAAAAAAAAAAACACCGCTCCATCATCACTAGCACCATTCACTGCCAATCACCTTGCAAATCTTTTATTTAAAGTAATGGACCATGATTACTATATTTTCTTTTAGAAAAAATAAAACAAAACAGAGAGGCAGAAGGGAGTTACGTACAATCTAGATTTTGCTGATATCACACAGCGCACTACTGAAATCAGAAAGCACGATTATCGATGCTCACTCATGTTCATGTGTGGCCATCATCATAAAATCCCAAATTTGGTGTCACACCTTTCCATTTAGGAAGGGTGGTGTGGTCTCAAGAAATGACTTGCGGGTCGCCTTTGCATTTCCTACAGTTAAAATAAACAAGCATGGCATTTTGTTTTAAGCAGTTACTGATGAAGCAAAGACAGCCACTTATGAATTGCTGGGCACAGTCGCTGGAATTCTGAAGATCTTCATGGGTCCTGGTAAAAACAAGATTGAGAAAGAGGAAAGAAGTAGCTTCAAGTCCAAAGTCAGGATGGCCTCAGGGAAAGGAATGGCTTTGTCACAAATTCTGATTCAAATCTCATGAAAGAGGGGTGAATAACTACTTCCAAGGGTTCTTTGAGTATTAAATAGTATAGTTACAAGTCCAAGCGCGGGTCTAACACAGAGCAGGTGTGGCTGACCTTGTCAGGATTTCAGTCTAAATGACAAGAAAAAGCTGTATAGCAGGACGGTGGAAATTGTCCGGGTGGTCAGATGGCACACACAATTTATGAGCGTGAAGAATCATAAACGTGTGAGGTCAAGGACCTGTGAAGATTAAAAAGGACTACAGCTTATAAAAAAAAAAAAAAAAAAAAAAAAAAGAACTTTATGAAGCAAAGAAGTCGAGAAAGAAAAAGCACACCCTTCCTAGACTCCTTGAATTAATTTGGGGCGGCTACTGCACAGAGTCCTCCAAGCCTTTTGTGACTTTCCAACAGGTGTAGAGTGCGGCTTCCTGTACCGAGTCAGTCTCCTCCCCGGACTCAGGGCAACTTCATGCCCACCACTCAGCTCACTCCCAGCCAGGAATCTCTACTGCCCTGACCACCCTTGGCTGCAGATGGCACTCAGAAAACCCTACTCTGCCTCCCGCAGCTCAGGGACAGTCCATTCCGTATCTCCCTGTTTCGCCTTGCATTTCAATTCTAGTAGATGGGCTACTGCCTCTTTCCTCTTTTAAATCCTTTCTAACCTTCCACAATTCCAGCACCGCTATCAATGTGCCCCTGCCCTGCTCCTTTAAGGCCAGATTACTATTTAAAGTGTCAGCCTCCTAACTAGATAAATGCTCATGAGAGGTCTGGCACCTGGGTAGAAGGTCCTCCCACAAGCTGCCTATGCTTAGGCCAGACGCCACATGCTGGCTTCCCGGACAAGAGTTCACTAACACACAGCATTACCTAGCCACTCCTTTCTGGACGGCAGCTCACACCAGCCCCAAATGCAGAGCTTCCAGGATGCCACAGCAACGCTGGCTGGACTGTTCAACCAGCTCCACCATTTCCTAGGTGCCTTTGTGTAAAAGAGCAGAATTATCATGCCCTATTTAACTCATCCTGGTGGACAAACTGTTCTCACTTAACTGTAAATTGCTGCTTTAAGGCTGGACTTTTCTTCTTCCCCACAGAAACGACCTCAGTCAGGCCCTCCAAACTGGTCGTTCTGCATCACTCACATCACCTGGGAGTCCAGTCACTCCAGACATCACCTCAATATTGTCATTCTCTTGTTGTGGTGATGTCAAAAACACACAGATTCAGAGATTTTTTGGCACCAGGAAGCAGTTTGGGGCACCTACTCTACATCTTACAGATACCGAAAGGAATCTCAAATACTGAGAGACCTGTCCAATGACAAAGTGCCAGTCAGTGGCAGCTGTGAAACCGGCAGTTCTCAGACCTAGAGTCTCTCAAGTCACTGCCATATCTTAGGTGAATGGCATCTATAAACTAGTAAAGTAAAATTCTTGACACACTTGCTTAGAATCTCGAATTTTTCATTCCAGTCAGTAAAAAGCTCAGTCTCCACATCTTTATTTAAGACTCCTATATTGAGTGTTCTCTGAGGAAATTTCTTTCTTCCAAAGGATCTCAACTCTATCTCAAGGTGGAGGAAATTTTGCCCTTCTTAAATTTTTATACTCAGATTGTGTGTTTAAACTGAATGGATTAATCATCTGGAATGTTCCCTCTGGAATTACAAGACCTGTAAGAGTAGCGTTTCCATCAGTAATTTTTTTCTGCATTGTCATTAATGCTGTGGCCTTTGAATTGAAAGTTTAGGAACTAATACAAAGAAATCTGAGTAACTTTTGCCTAAAATCTTTAGAATCCTCAAAACAAAAATCCTTAGGAACCATCTGCTCCACCCAGTCAGTGTCAATTCCATTTTACAGACGAAGGAACTGAAGTATACTCCATTTACTTCTCAATCTAATATGTTTTCCTCCGTGGGTCCTCCAGACTCCTTACAAGGAATTCCCCCATATTTGTGTTTCTATCTGAGTGGAAAAGTCGTCCTAGGTCATGCTTTCTACAGAGCCTCAATCAATGGAGCTATTCCAAAAATATGTTTGTGGATCTGGATTCTATTTACTTCTTGCTTCTTCATAACCTCAGTTCCACATGGTTTTATGATGAGCACTGTTTTGAATAAGAAAACAGTCTAAATCCAAACCTTTAAACCATGGGTCAGTGGCTGCCTCTGTGACAGACAAGCATTACCCATAGATTCAGGCAAACTTATGTTTCACTGACCAGGTATGAAACCCAGGTCATTCTAAAAGAATGAAAAAGAATAGCAAAATAAGAACAGCATCACCTACTTTTGAGGGTTATGATGAGAATTAAATAAAATCATGTATTAAGGCAATTAGCACTGAGCTTGGGACACAGTAAGCACTCATTGAATGGCAGCCATTATTTTATCATTATTATAATTATTACTACCTCTGTGAATTTTGCCTTGTCCTGTCTGGCTTACTTCTCTTTAACTTGTTTCCTTGGTATAATTCAGGCTGAATGTATCTGCAAGATCTAAGATGTCCCCAAAAAAGGGAGGGAAGTGATCCCATAAAATTAGGCAATGTTTGACTAAGGTAAGAAAATAAGATGAAGAAAAGGCCATTAGATGTAGAAATAATCAAAATTATAAGGTTTAGTTTTATACTCCAGCTCTGAAAAATTTTGTGTCCAAGATGATGCAAATCATCAGTGGGCATTACTTTGAATCATTTCCCATTTCCCCAGAATGAATTTATGAGATTATCATTTAAATTTGCTCAGCATTCCCAGATTTAGACAGTTTGTTTGCCTGGAATAGAGCATGGATTTAATAAACATTTGAATCAGTGAATGAATAAATGAATGACTGTGCCAAATAGATAAAGAGATATCGAAACTCTGAGATAATTATATTCACAATTCTAGTTACAAAGTAGACAATTTCTATCTTAAGTAAAGGTACTAATCCAAACTTCCTGTTGGAGACTATCTAGTTTGGTATATGACAAAAATGAAAGAATTCAAACATTTTTTGAAATTTATGCATGTTTTCATTTATTCATGACTTCCAATAACTCCAAAGCAGCCATTCTATTGAGAGATTATTAGCATTCACAATAGTATAATACACAGTTATAATTCACATTCATTAGGAAATGTTCTTCCCTAGTTATGCTGAGACATACCACACATCCATAGTCAGATAATAGTTATTGTGAGACACAACACTAAGTCAGATCATCTAGTATGATTGTTGATTTCCTTTAAAAAAAAAAATGGAAAGAAGAAAGTAATGGTGACTTGCTAAGCAACCAATCAGAAAACATCTTTAATCAACCATCTTGCTCACCAAGAGTAAGTATGATTATTTCAGTATCTAAGCTGAGAAATCACATTTTCCATTTATACAAAATCATTTGGATCAATTCTCTAGTAGTCAAGTTGATACCTTTTGTGGACACAAAGAGAGCTGTTATAGAAATAATAATAATACCAACAATATGTGAACTCTTCATAGCAACAGCTCCATGAGAGGTACCACAGAAGACATTTAGCCTGATGAGTAAAACATCCTGTGTCCAGAACGAGAAAGTCCGTGCTAAGAAATGCCTAATGGATTTGATTCCTTAGGCATGTTGAACTGGAACTTAAGGGCTTTGCCAGGAAGGTACAAATGAGCATGAACGAAGATAATTTCTGTAGCTGGAAAACAAAGAGAACTCTTTCCTTATGTGTCCATGAACTGACTCCAAATATAATCTCTAAAATACAGTTTCTTAACTGTCCTCAGCAATCTAAGTATTGCAGGAATAGGTCTTAACAACACCAAAAAAGGTAAGATACACACAAATATGTATATGTAAGTATTTTATTATTATTTTATGTATTCTGGTGAATTTATTTTAAAAGGAATGAAAAATCTAGGTGAGCAGTTTATTGTCACACTTTAAGTCCCATAGTCTTTCTCAGGCTAAACTTTTAGGATCCTCCTGCTGTGTCTTTCCTCCAAAACTAGAGTTAAGATATTCCCATGAAGAGTTGCCTTGCTTATAGGTACTTGATGCTCTGCTTTCTCCCTCCTTTCTTTCTCTTTCTTTTATTTCCTTCTTTCTTCTTTCTCTCCTTGTTTCCTTTTTTGCTTTTTTTCCCTAGCCTGGGAACATACCAAACTTTGAGGAGAAAAAATGGAAAGCTAAAAAATGCTTTACAGTCAAAACCAATTCTTTTCAAAGAGTCAGCAAACCTGGTCCTCTTCATTTGGACAATTACAATCCAAAGAAGGATCCAGTTTCAAAGTGCAGCTGCTCATTTGAAGTGGGATAAGCATGGTTAATTTTTTCAATGAGAAAATGGTGATGAATGGAAGAGAAAATAAAGATATCTTTAAAGCTAGAGTACAAAAAATTTTTTTAACTCAAGAAGGTCATCAATTTGGAAATATTATCCAGAGAATTTTTCAACTCATAGAAAGAAACTTTCAGAAAGTCTTAAGTGACTACAAATGAAAAGTATGCCTTGGAGACCAGTTTAAAGAAAAGTCACAGTAGTCACACATGCAACTCTAAACCCTGCACATGCAGCTGCAGATAAATCTACCAGATCCCAACATACACAATTATCTTCATTGTAAACCACATAGCAAGAGTCACAAAGGTCTCTCTACACTTTTTATCAATAAAAGTTCATTGCAGGTTGCAAAACATTTAAGTGCCCATGAGTAGTTTAGAATATTATTTTGCAGAATAAAGCAAACAATTGATCTTTAAGACTCCGTCTTATAATAACTAGTTATACAAGTATACTCCCTTTGTGAAAATTCACACTGTTAAATACAAGTTAATTTGTACACTTCTCTGTTACACTTCACTTAAAAGTTTCAATGAAAAAGAAGCTATCATCAGTCCTCTCCTTCCTTCCATATAAAATGCTTTTCCTTGATAAGTTTATAAAGGTAATATAGGAACACAAAACTGCTTGTCTCCTTCAAAGTCTTAATGAAAAAAAAAAGCTAGTTATTTTACAATGTTATTTTTTCTTTTTGGCTTAACATCCTTGTATCTTCTTTTTTAATAGTAAATAATCTGCAGTCTCATATTTTAATTTCCCATTCATCACATTTCATTCTTCCCACTTCTCTCTACTATTTATGCCATGCAAGGTATGTTCAATTTAACAACCGTGCCAAATAAGCAAAAGTCACCATTCGTTATCAAGCACCCACACTGCTGTTAGTGTATCACTAACTGACATGCCTTTTCTTTCTGAAAACAGTCTTTACAGTTGACAAAGGACCTGATCAACACTATTGCTGCCTGCTGCCATGTGGGGTTTTATCAATAATGTAGTTAATAAACAGAGGATTTGTGGATAACCACATTGTGTTATAGGTTATCTCAGAACTCATACCTTTCTTTGGACTTCCATCTTAAAAATTCATGAATTAAGAAAACTTCAGTGGAGGAGGAGTGTGAGAGTATTCATGAAAGAAAAGAAGCTCATTTGTCACTGAAATAACTGACTTTTGAAGTCAGCGATGATTATTTTTGTGTTCAATTATTTATTTTCAAAGAAATAGCTAGGGAATCTCAAAAGGACTTTTGAATCATCTGCCTTAAGGATACCTTTTACAAAGCCAATTAAGTACATGTGTTTCACATGGGTCACTAAAAAAATGGTGACAAACTCCAGCTTGGGGCTTTGGTTTTCAATGTCAACCGTTTTCTGGAGCCAACTACCTGAAAACCTTTGGATAGCTTTATACTTCCAACCAAGAGTGACTGGCATTTACTCTTAGTAAGCAGAAGTTGTCACAAATGAGAAAAAGTGATTAGCAATCACTGGCGGCACAACATGAGATCACCTTAACATTCCCATTTACGCCCCACAGAACCAGTATCTTAGCTCACTCACAAGAACATGGACGCGTATTTCTTTAACAAGGAACCTAAATGAAAACATGAGCCGGCTCGTCTCTCTGCAGAAGGCAACAAATCTGGTCACAAAGGAAAATGATGGCAAGTACCCTAACACTAACTCCAGACACTTTAGTTGTCGGAAAACAGCCTGCATCCCGTAACATTTTATGATACCAAATGAGATGCAGGCGATGTAATTTCACTTATGTGATTCACTTACAAGCAATGCAAATGCAATCTTGCTGATTACATTTAAAACAAAAGACCGAATCTGCTTATTTATAGAGCAGACCCATAGTCATGCAAAAATCATGCCACCCTCCCACCCCCTGCCCGATGTGGAACAAAAAGAAACAATCTGGCTGAAGACCTTTTCATCTCTGCAGAAAGAAAAATGATGTTAACGTGACCCTCCGGTTGACCCAATATGCTTCATAAAGGGGCTTCTCGGCGCTCTCAATAGAAAACAAGGTCAACTGTGTGAGTGATCGTTAGCTGAGGAGTTCAACCCACATGCAAACAATGTCCAATGTTGTATTTGGTTTGTAGAGAGTCATACAAAGTGTTTTCAGTAAGCACTTTCATCTATGCTTAATTTTAAACCATTTATCTGAGGGCGTGTGTACATGGATGTATTTGTAGATAGAAAAGAGAGATGTATAATTTCTAAACCGAAATGCAGATCGCTTGCAACCAACATTTTCACTAGTTGGTCTCCTCAGAGTAAACTTCCACGCCTAGCAAGTTAGGATGTTGAGACTTTCAGAAAGACACATTTTAATGGTCACCAAAACCTCAAGCTTTTAGTAAGTTTCTTATTAGGAAGTTCAATAGTTAAAACTGAATGTGAAAGTGGTTGCTAAATGCCAACTCTGGATTTCCCAGATAAGCAGCAAAGCTGAAAGAATTCTTCTCCTTCCTGGAATGCTCACTTTTAATGCTTTAACATGTTACCAGGTACATCTGGATCACGACCAACAACTGAAATTAAGTGCGGCGAGCTACTAGACATTGCACCAACATCCAAGGCATGTGGCTAGAGTTTGCCTGGTAGTAGTTCTGCAGCACCCTAGGCAAGGAGGATCATTGCCAAAACCAACTTGGGCCCAGCTGCAGTTTTAATATAAAGAAGTCGAGCGCCACAGAACACCTGTCACCTAGTATTTTCCAAGAGAAATTGCATGTGGCTGGAAAAGCTCCTCTATGGAATGATTTTGTGGCCACGTGGCTTCTCAATCTCAATGAAGAAGACACACTTCAGGGCTCAACCAAGTGAGGCCAACACCAATTATGGATTAGAGGCAACTGTTGTACATTATCAAGACATTTTTTTTTTGGTCAGAGGCATTTTTTCCAAAAAGTAACCTCTGAAAACTTCTCAAAAATGGAGATGCCTTGGAAATTACCCTTGATCTTTGATCCACAAAATTATACTCAAAGTGAACTTTGTAGAATATACTGTGTGGAGGCATCCAATCTTTCATTTTCAGGTCTCCATGTGAAGAAATGGAAAAGGCCTAGAAACTCATTTCCACACAGCACAAGCAGCAGGCCAGAAACCATTTAACTCTATTGGAATGTGAGCCATTATCCAATCTCATGGCATTGGTTGCACACTTCTCAACTCCCACATTCCAGCAAAAAAGCAACTGCTGTCGAAGTGTGCGTTCTCTGAGTAGGAAATGGCAGTGGTTTCTGGAGTCCTGGGATCCAGAAGATGCCACCAGACTTGAGAAAAACCAAGGGACACACAAGTGGTAAGAACAGGAGAAGATAATACAACATGAAAGCAAAGCGTGACCCTCCAGAGCAGAAACTGCTGTTTCTGGTTAATTTTAACATTTTTTTCAAGCAAGGAACCTCTTACAAGGAGCCTACCTTCTTTCGTGTTTGGGAGAAGAATCAGACCTGAAAACCCTTAGACTACCCTGGTAATAAAATGGAAAAATATTTTAATTGAATTAAGCCAGATATCCACCAAAAAGCTTATTTCGGACAAGTTCTTCAAGAAATTCTCCCTCGATTCTCTTAGTCAGTTAAGATTTATTGTCTGCCTCAAACTTTAATTTCCTCAAGCACCTTTTGCTAATTGTCATAGAGATGCAAAATGAACTGGAAACCAGCAGTCCTATGTGACCTTGATCACACCACTCAATGTCTCTGGGCCAATTAGCTATATGTAAAATTCTCAACAGGTATTTACTTCACAGTGAAAACTGCTCACGGGTACATAATAATACATCGTAGTATTCTACTAACAATAATGCACACATGATTATTTTATTTAATATTATTTAATTCAAAAACATTTGGTCGTCCTTCCTAAATAGGCAACAGCAATAGAAAAAGAAAACCCTAGTAGACATGAACTGGATGGTTTACAGTTTTATATTATTCTGACTGCTAGATTCGAGAAGACATTCATTTATTCATTTACCCATCAATAGCTATTTATTGTGTCAGGCAACATGCTATGCCCTGGGGACAAAATGACAGGCAAAACAGCCATGATCCCTGTGCCCCACCTCCCCCAGGCTATTCTAGTAAATACTTATTGATTCATTGATTGAAACATTTTCAAGGACACCCAGCTGGCCCCAGCCTTCCACTCGTCTTGTTCATATTTCTTCCATGTTTCATAGGTGGCTTCCTAGACTCCCCTCAAACCAAATAACTCTTTCCTTACTCCAATATTTTAAAGGTTCTCATACCCAAGAAGAGGTGCCAGAGGACTACAGAATCACAAAGGAGACCTCAGTCATTCAATGGCAAAATATGAATCAGCCAACAGACGGTCCTTCAGGTAGAGATGAGTAAGTGACAGGAAGTAGCAGGGCTTTTTCAGCAAACTTCAAGGAGGAAGACTGAAGTGAGAAAGGCTGTCAAAAGCCAGTGTTTGGATGAGCATCCTAATCGCAAGGATGACACTGAAGAAGATGGGAAGATTTTAAGTCCAGAGATAATTTACCATGAGGACAAAATGACAGAAGAAAAACATATTTGAGACTGCCGATTAATGTGTCAAAGACACGTTTTATCACTGAGTCCATGGGTAGCACAGAGATTCAAGGTCAGCCAGCAGCAGCCCCACCCTGACAGCGCTTCCAGTCGAGAAAGGGGGATATCGATATCTGCGGCTATCCTCTGACATTTGCAAAATGTGAATTTCAGAAGGGAGGTCACTGGTGCTGGACTGTTTGTGGTTTTAAGCCAGTGAGACTGTGTAAGGCTGCTCTTTTACTTTCTCCCTTATGCTTCTTGTACTGGGACTAGGCTCTGAGACACCACTGGGAACCATGCTACACTTTTCTTCTGGTGAGAGAAAAGTTGCCTGTCTTCTTGCTATTTCTTACTCTTTGCCCCAGATTTCATGGTTATTTCCCTGAGGTAAGTGGACCAGAAAGATACACATCTGGTATTTTATATTTTCAGTGCCTTCTCCCAATTGACCCCTGACTTGATCCCCCCTCGGCCCTCTTGTGTGCATCCACTCAAGCACAGACCAGCTTATGAAAGCAGAGTCTCCAGCTGTGCCATATACCTCATTGCCATATCTCCTAAGTCCCCACAGCACTAGAAGATCTTCTAAGTCTGACAATAACACTAGTGCGAATACGAGCAAACACCTTGATAGGACTGACTTACTATGTCCCCCCCAAACGTTCTGAGTACTATCATACATCAACTGATTTCATCCTCCTAGGCCCTCTGAGGTAGGTGCTAATTTGTCTCCTCATTTACTGATGAGACAATAGAGCAGTCAAGCAACTTGCCCAAAGTCACACACATAATACAAGGCAGACCGGGACTCGGACTTCAGCAATCTGGTTCTAGAATACATGTTCTTAATTACTACACTTTATTGCTTTTCTTCCTCACCACAATGAAACGCAGGAATATATTCCAGATCCGAAGGCATATATTCCGAAACTATTTATTAAAGACTTGTATGCCAGATTGTGACGACATTTTCTTAACTCACTGAGCAGTCACACTTATTTTTAAATCTAACCAAGAGACCAAAAAGAGGGAGAGAATGGTAGAAACGCCTAATTCTAGAAACGTGCATTGAACAAATTCACGGTCCCCTAATCTGACATCATACATGTACAAACAAGATACATAAATCTGAGTAGATTGATTGTTCATATAAACAATTCAGAACCTTATCATGCCTTTCGGAATGGACTTCAATTCATCAAAAATGTAGGAGCAGGTTATATATGGCACCATCCATTAACCGAAACACACCAATAAATTTCCAAAATGTAGGACTCAGCATCAAAATAAATAAATAAATGTGTGTGTGTGTGCGCGCGTGCACGCGTGAAGAAATCCTCACATATATTTCAAACTTCGTGCAGCTTCTGTCTCCTCCGTGCAGTCTGGAATCATGCATAATGCAACACTGCAACTGCTAACAGCAGGCGCACACCAGATAATTTACACTTGTTTTTATGGACACGAGGAACTGATCTTTGAAGCTGTCCCTAATGAGATTCCGCTTGGCCCTAACAGCATCCTGAGAGAGTGTTCCGGTTTTCTACTTGGCATCCGGTGCATATTTATAATGCAGAATACAAACTAATTTAAATTGCACATGTGGATTTTGGTGTCTTCCCTATTTTCCAGAAAGATTTCAAACACTGAGGAGCACCTACTCCTCAATTACCAAACCATACTTGACCTAAACAAATGCCACTGCCAGTCGCTGCAGGTATTTATCAAAAGGCAGGTCCATCAAAAGGTTTCTACCTGCAGGGCAGAAGGCTCCCCCAATTCCAGTCCAGCACTCAAGTCCAGAAATTAAATTAGGTCCTCAGCCAAAAGGCGTCTCCAGGAGACTAATTAGACAACACCTTCCTTAGTAGACACAGTCATGGGGACAGTTCAGAGGGAAGACGGGAAAGTCAGTCGCCCTGCATTAAAATTTTCCTGCCCCTAAGTGCTTGCCATGCGTACTTCCCTCCTTTTTCATTTCCCTTCTTTTAAGTGCTGCCTCATGTAACACTCTTTATTTGGCTTGCATTTTACAGTAGAATTTTTGTTGATCATTCCGTTTCCAAAATGTTTAGCGTTTAGTCACTCATAATGAGAACCCTATTATAGGTTGACATTGGTTTTACCTTTAAATCAAATTTTTAAAAAGGTTTCAATTGCTATGTAACACCAATGTAATCATGATGGTATTATCTTCATTAAACCCAAATTACAGATTTCTTTCAAAATAAGTATTCTATAATAAGATGAGGTGTACATTATTTTTTTAAAGTTGAAGTTGGTTTAAAAAGAAAACCCCATTAGAATACAGAATAAATGATTTACCTTATGCAAAATGCATTCCCATGATATTAGATGACCTGTTTTTAGTGTCTTCATTTCAGGTCAACTCCACTTATTGGGGGAAGCTGTCAGTCAAGACTCTTGGTAATCGGGTTGAAATACATCCTAATTAATGTCCTGCTTCTAGTCAATAATTGCTGATGCCAAATAGAATCAATAAATGAGCAATTTGCAAGGAATTAAAGCAATATATTTGCTAATGCCTTGATTTTTTTAACTTAGAAAACAATATAGGGAAACCAACTGCTTAGGGTCAGGTTGAAAGTGCAACTTTGGTATTTGTCCTGTGTTAGAAATGAGTTTACTACTGTCAAGAAAGAGTCAACAAAAGGCAGGACAGATTATAGCATTAGTGTAGGAGTATCAGAAATACTCACTCTGAGCTTCATCCAGCTCCATCCTGAAAAAAACACGGGAGACTTAAATAAGTTACCCTTTTTAAGCCAAATGCACCATCAAGCCTACATACATGCTCTCACAACGAATGAATGATTGCAAAGGAGCACAAACTTCTGGAAGAACTAATGAATCCTTGCCAACTCAGCTATCATTTATTCAATCACTCAACGGGTATTTGGAGGCTGCCTAGAATGCACCCAGCACTGTGCCAGACTCAGGGCAGAAAAAGAAGTCATCGCTGCCTTCAGAGAGATTACCGTCTAGAGGAAGAGAGACATTTCACACACAATTAGAAAATGCATGTATGGAAAGTTTAACCAAACACCCTAGATGAGCAACTAAAAGAAATAAATGAAGTACACCCTCCTTCTCTCTCTTCCTGCCTGCCTGCCTGCTTACCTTATTCCTATTGCAACTTTTCTGAACTAAAGAAAAGTTTAACCAAGGGAAAACATTACTTGAATACCTACAGGTACCTAAAGCGTTCACCAAACCCAGAAAGTGGGGCTTCCCTAAAGAAGTGACCAAGGAGAGAAGAAAGCAAGAGTATTTCGGGGAAAGGGCTGCCAACATCATTTGGAACCTCAAAGTTTAGGGCCAAAGACCATCCTGATGCTTTCCCGGAATCTCAGTACCTCTTCACTTGGAAGAAAATTAAAAATAAAGCATTCAAAGTGGCGTGCCTAGAAAGCTGAACTTACAATATACCTTCCCTTCAATGTCAGCACCAAATTCCGACAGGATTGAAGACCTTGGGAAAAATCGGTGGACAGATCACCAAAGTTGACACTAACCGTTGCCAAATGTCTAGCTGGCACCAATGTACAGGCTAAATTGGCTGTAAAAACCTCACTGTAGTCTTGCTCCTCTCAAAGGAAATCATTTTACAATCCACAATGAGGCTTACCCAGAGGGCAGCGTTAGGGGAAGGCCTTGAATTTTTAGCTCAACTCAATTGCACGGTTTAGGGCAAGAGTCTCATGTTTCAGATGTACAGTCAGGTAATCTGATCTCATCAGAGTTTTAATGGCTTCTAAAAAATCCAAAGTGTTAAATCCTTTTCCCAGCCTCCCCCAGAGCAGTCTGAGGGAGCATTTTTCCAAACTCCATTCTCCTCTTGCCAGTCTTTTATTCGCATACTCAAACTACTCTACTAAGTTTGAGACACTTAATACTCATTTCTTAAGACTAAAGTCTAATTGTAATCCGTCTTCTACAAGAAGGCACACACACCTAATCCATTCCCTTTAAAAAATACTGACAAAGAGGTCATAAAAGGCATAAAGGGAGTGGAATATGTAGAAACAGTGCTTTCTACAGGAAAACAGGAAAAATACTATTAGCATTCTTCCTAATAAACCGGGGAAGAATACTTTCTGGTTTGGTGGAAACTGCAGGCAACAGACCCAAGAAAATTCCAGGACTCCAAGAAAAGGCCCATTTCTGAAAGTAACTCTACCCCAGGCAGTATGCCGAGAGCTGAGAGAAAGTGATTATTAAGTCTTGGTCCCTAGCTATCAGTAGATTAACACAGACTCAATCTCTCCCTCCTTGTCTGGGAATCCCTTGGGAGATAGCACTGCCCTAAAAAATTTTAAAGCAGGAGGAAAAAATAAATAAAATAAAAGTGAAATTCTCCACAAGAGTCAACCAGACATACCCAACATCACAACATCATGGAAACCAAAAAAGTTAGGGTGATGGTGGGTCAAGTGAGTGCCACCATTAAAATTTTGCTGAAGCCCAAACGCCAATGTTGTGGATGCAATAATGATAGGCAATAATATTAATAATAATAGCTACCATGCACTGAACATTTAGATAGTGTGCTAAGTGCTTTACGAGGCACTAAGGATCATCTAAAGTACCCTTCATCATAACCTAGTGAAGCATAGATTATGATTACCATAGTAAATAGGAGAGAATTTCAGTGAACAGGGGATGGGGGTTGAGGATAGGGAGACAAACTGGATTCTGGCTATACTTTCATGTTTTTTCCCTTTGGAACTTTTCAGATGATTTATTTTTTTATATTTTTTAAATGGGCTGGGATTTCTGCTTAGCAACCACCATTCTACTCCCAAAATCTCCCCTGCAAAATACATGGGTTTCTTCGGCCTTGCTCATGTCCTTCTGTTTACTGCTTAATTAAGATATTAAGTCCACCAGGGACTCCTGTAGGGGCTACAGCACCTTGCAAAGCAGCACTGTTTGTTTATAAGGTGACACAACCTTTCCCGCAGAGTGCCAGGCCATGACTAAAATCCACTAATGACCAGAAAGCTCATTTTAATTCTACACTTGACAAAATAAACACCTCATAAAGGCAGGTAAGCAGAAGCTACTTTTCACTCTGGGCTGCTTTGTCTAAATAACCTTTGAAAGGGAAGAATGGACTAGGAGAAACGGACTTTGGCAAAACATCATTACGGTACAGGGAGAGAGTGATAAAAGCAAAACCCCTTATGTGAAGTGAAATGATTTTCTTTGCCTCGAAAGGGGGTATCTCTCACAAATGCAGACCATTTGGCAAAGGTGCTTTCACTTCAAATCCTGGCTGCATCCAGAAGATCTAACCGAGCCTGTCTGGAAAGCCAGGACATTGGATTTCCCTGAAACCAGGTCCCCAAAAGGGCTTGTTCCCTGCCTCCTCTTCTGCCCAAAAAAAAAAAAGAAAAGAAAAGAAAAGAAACTTCACTTACATGTTGAAGGAAATATTTCAAAACATTCTCCCTTTTTATTTTTTTTCTCAGAGTATGGAATTTATGGTAACAGATAATTAACAACAAATGACAAACAATATGAGCAGTAAAGGTCCCCCTTTGGTTGCCGAGATGAGGATATCAAATTCCAAGATAAACAGAGGAGCGTGCCGGCTGCCATTGACATGGTTGAGGGGTTGAGATGGAGAGATGCAAAACATAGAAGTCATCCACTGAGGACCAGACTGCAGAGCAAACAACCTCTTGGAGCGTTGTTATTTCTCTTCTGAATTGTCAGGAGTGTTAGTGGGTGAAGGGCTAGGACGCAGCTCACTCCACTGGGCTGAAAAGTTCACCCAAGCCTTTTCTTTTCACCAGGGGACAACATTCCATTCTTTTTTGAACCGCATAATGGAAGAAGGAGGAATGAATATCCTTCATGAGTTAGCGCTTCCTTTCTAGTCTGTCTTTTCCCAAAGATTCATCCCTCCCTCTTCTTTTCTCTAAGTTTGTTGCCTCGAATAGTTTTCATTGCTAAAACTCTATTCAAAATGTGAGGGTGAAAGACCAACTGCAAACAGGTTAACCTGTGAAAGTTAGAATCTGAGCACAACGTATGGTAAATCCAGATACTAACAGATGGCAAACCTTGGGAAATCCCAATTTCAGATATTCTTACATGTCTCAGAAGCCAGTTCATAGTTCACCATGGGTTAAATGGATTCTTTTTCTAATATGGAAACACAAACCTAAAGTTTTGAATTACCTAAAATTGTTCTTTCTCAGAGATCAAAGCAGGTCAATGTGTCAAAAATTGTTGTTCTGAATTTTTCACATGCTGGGTTCATGGGTATGTAGATTCCCAAAGCACAAAGCTAATGTGCAATTTGTCTTGTGTCTATAGTGAATGCTGCGGACACTCTCTTGGTGTTAAAGTCAAGTCCAAGCCAGGGAAACCAGGACTGCAAAAAAAGAATTATGATGAACTAAGAATATATCTGCTAGGCTGGTCCCCTTCTTCACATACACCCCCCATTTTTCACTATAGTATTTATCACTATATTCTTTGCTTATCCAAGCAGGCTCAGTATGTAAAAGTTGGTCATTTTTTTTTTAATGGAATAAATTAAATATAAGCTAAGACCAGAGGACTGGCAATAATATTTATGATTTCTTAAAAAAAAAAAAAAAAAAAGACTGATAGTCTGTTAAACTTCTGTGGTTGTCTTTGAAGTTTGAAAGCAAAGTAAAATGAAATGAAAGGGAAAAATATTCTAACACCGAGGAATGAAACAGAGTTGGTAAAATGTCTAAGTCATAGCAAAGGCTAAATTTTTCAGGAAATTAGGGAAACATGCTGAGGCTGCTTAGCTGGTAGGAGATGTAATTTTTTTTCTTGATTTCAGTTTAAAGCGTTTGTGCAAAACATATTTTAAACTACGTGTACAATATGTACATGGTTTGAAACTTGGTCTGTGGCCCAAATAAGTACCACCAAATACCATAAGTCACTTTCTTAGTCATCAGTATAAATTCCAAAATAGTCCACCACAAGGTGGGAAAAGATATTTTCCAATCCAAGAATTAGCAGCTTTTCGAACTGGAAGTTTTTGAAGATGATCTGCACAAAGAAATAACGAGTCTTGAGTAGAGCTCATGTCACGATGTAGGGTTCTGTCATCTCTTAAGAAACCAACTATCAACAAAGGAACTTCAAGAAGGGTTCAATTTGTACTTGGAAATTTTTAAACTCATCAACATCAAGTCTTGCAAATGAGCCTGGTTTGCTTTATTAAATGGTAGTGCTACTCTTCTTTTTTTAAGCTCATGTTAACAATTTATTATTTAATATACAACTGCATAAAATTCAAGGCAACTAGATAAGCTTACATTTTCAATTTGTGATCAAAAAGAAAAATGAGAAGTCTGCAAAAAAAAAGTGCATTTTCTTATTTCCATATATTTTACCCTTCTACAGGGACAGACATCGAAAGGAAAAAGTCTTCAAAGCAAAGTAGAATAAAAATATGCAGACCCAAATACTGCAAAGGCCAATAAATCCAACAGAGTTTCCTCTCTGCAGAGTTAGTGTTTCTAAATAGACAAAGCCTCCAAGTGTACTTTTTTTCCACATTTGGGGTGAGGAGGGGGAGGCAGGTTAACATGGTGGTCAGCAAAGTATGACAGTTTTGTCTTTACTGGTATTGAAATCAAGGTATAACTGTGCCAGAACCATCACTAAAACATGCTATGAAAAGCATGCTATGAAAAGCCTAAAAGGTAAAAACACATGCTAAGGAGAGGGCTGAGGAAATTCTGAAAAGGAAGACAAGCTGATGAATGGATGGAGACTCAGTGTGCTTTTTCCTCCTTTTTTGGAAACAGTTCAGTGCTCCTTGGAGCTGGTTATTCCAGATGTGGTAGATTCAGCAGTACTAGCTTTGGTTTGCTATCTAAAATCTACATCTTCATCAGTGGCACAATCTCAGAATTAAAATTTCTATGCAGACTTTCTATTACCTTTATTTCCTATTTCACTACCTTACCATCTTGTCTATTTTTTATCAAAAGAGTTCTGAATAAGATAAAAGAAAAAAAGCGAAGAATCAGTATGCTGACCAAAAGATAGATTCAATCCATAAGACGAGGCAATCTGAGGGTTTTCCAGTTTCAGGGTATGTCTATCCATGGACTTTTTTTATATAAACATAAATATGAAATCTGAAATTCAGGTATACCAAAACAGAGATGTTCTGCTTTATTTATCAAAATTCTTTACCTTCCCAAAGAATCAAGTAACAAAAGCCATGAACAAACAGAAAACACTACCCAGTTACATAACACACAGTGAGGGTTCTCAGAACAAATCCATATGGACCCCTCCCCTCCAACAAGAAAGTCTAATTTTAGGCAGTCTTACTAATGCTCCAGTGCAAACAAAGAAAGTCACAGAATAGGAAAAAAAAGTCAGCTCTAAAATGAAGTCAAACTGTCATGGACCAAAAGACCAGTCCCCTCGGGGAGTGCATAGGAAAAAAAATAACTTATTTTAAAAAGCAATGAGAGAGGAAAAGAAAAATACCCTGTGTTTATACATGAGTGCCAACTAAAAGGGGCATTCTGCATCTCCACAACAAATTTCAGATTGAAAGCATTAACAAAAATTATGGCCACGCTAATGTGCAGGCCAGTGATAAATTTGTAATGAGAATGAGAAAGTGGCTCACCCAGAGAAAAATGTTTAGGTTATTTTTCTCAAACAGCTAATGTCGCCCTGCTCTAAAGCAAAGGATGAATTTCTACCTTGTTAGTAAAGTACAGTTTTACGGATTCCTGGACACTCATTCATTCTTTGGTATTACTACTCCTCAGAGTGAAAATTACAGGTCATTTCCCTTTGCCACATCCCAAGATGTCTCACAAGTATATTCTTTTCCTACAGAATATCACTAATGCTGTGGGATGCTGTTCTTAACTTTTTTTAAATATAAGAAATCGGGGAAATCCTAAACTGTCAGAATGAAAAGGATGATACTTCAGGTGCCATCAAGACCAATCACTCATGAGGAACCTGAAATTCAAGAGGTCAACCTGCTAAAGATCACAGAGCTAATTAGTGACCGAGACACGGCTGGAATATCATTTCCTTGAAACGCTGTCAAGTAGTCTACTATGGCAAGCTGTCTTTTTTTTTTTTTTTTTTTTTTTAATTTAAGTGACACTGTATACTCTATTGGCTCCCAAAAATAAATGTGAAGATAATACATTAAAAATGTTCCTTCAGGTATAAGAATAAAAAGCAGGTAGTAAGCTTGGTACTACTCCGATCTTCGCACACATGAGCAAGTTGAATTCTATGGAATAATGAATAGTCTTTGGTCTGTTCCTTGATTATAACATAAAATAGAAGAAGACATCATCCAAAGAAGTTAGGCCCAAAGAAAGCAGAAGATTTGGATTAGTGAGACTTTAGTGCAAATTGTACAAAGCAGAAGGACTTCTAAGCAAGTAATAGTTTTATCATTCTGAGAAAAAAATGTTCTTTATTATGAAAGCAGTGTAGAGTAGTTTCAAAAATAATTTGAGTTAGATGAAGTATACAAAATAAAAGGTGAAAGGTTTTTACCAAACACCTTCTCTCCCAAATTCATTCCCTAATTTATCCCCAAGTTATCACCAGTTATGTTGGTATTTAAATATGCCATTTTTTAGTCAAATGGCAACTTTCTATACTTCTCTGTAGCTTTATTCTTGCACATTAGGATGTCTAATGCAGACTTGAGACAAACATTAGCTTCCTACCAAATGAACTGGCTGAAAATGAAACCTCAGGTCAGACATGCCAACAATTTCCTATAATAATTTGTCATGCAAAGATTCCCTAAATACCCTAAGTGCTTCAAATCATGCTTGAGTACAATGCTCAAGCAACAATGACAGATGCTCTGCAACAGAACAAAGTATGAAGAACACAAGTTGAACTTGTTAAGTTTCATACAGCAAAGCAGTTTTTAAAGATGTTACCACTTATACTCACCAGCTAGTAGACGAAATCACATATACTATCACAGTGTCTATTAATCAAGTGCTAACTTTCACTACATGTTAGAAGCAGACTGCATCTTAAAGAATCTTAAAGAATCCTGTGCCCATTTTACAGATGAGAAAACAGGTTGAGTAACTGTCCATCAGTACATGACAGGATCAGCATTCATAAGAGACCTCTGACTGTAGACCACAGTCTCAGCTTCCACGTGAATACTGTCCTCATCTCAGGCCAAGCTGTGCCCTCTGTACTCAATCCTAGTTAACTAATATAATTAACTCATGATACTCCTGTTTTAACCACAGCACAGGTGGGAATCATAAGGCAGGGAATGGAGTACAAGGATTCAATTCAAATCCAAGTGGAGGAAGGACCCTGTGATTCTGCAGAGACTAATCAAGGAACACCCAGCCCATGAGATTCCTTCCCTTCTTGGGATTGTCACTCCTATGGAGTAAACTGGATTTAGAGGATACAATCCAGGCTGTTTGCAATCCCTAACAGACACAAGAAGTCAGGACACTTGCCAACCCTGATAGCCAAAAATAGCACCCAGAAAACTTATCAGTGATTTTCTTATATATTCATTTATTTATACCCCCCAGAGATTTTCAAAATGAGTTGAGACAGCTTAGCATTAAAAAAAAAAAAAAACCCCACTAAACCAATAAATCATTCATGATAACAACCAACCTTTCTTGAGTGTAGAGTGTGTACAAAGCCCTCCTCTAAGAATTTTACAAGAAACAGTTTGCAACCTCATAAGCACATTTTAGGATAGGCACTCATGTGATCATTTCCTTTTAAAGATGGGAAAAAAATGCAGACAAGTTAACACATTTCTCCATGGTTGGTTACTCAACTTACAAAGGGTGCAACCAGGTTTTTAATGCAACCATTTGATTTGACTGGAGACCCCAATCACACTGCCTCACAAACCAGTTCAAAGCACAAGAGTTAAGGAAAATTCCAGGACAACCAAAGATATTAACAAAGAGAGCAACTAAAACTGAAAATAAAGTTTGATTTGAACTTCATAGCAATTGATCCTTAAAGAAAAAGGATAGGAATAAACCTCAGGAGGCTGACCTGGTGCATCCTGATGGCTCAGATACAAAGCTGGAGACTGGAGCATCAATCATGTAAGGCCCAAGGACCAGATATGAGACCCAGAGCCGAAGGGAAACAACGAAACAGCAAAGTAAAAAATAAATGTCTCTTTTTCTTCTCTCTTCCTTCCTTCCTGCCTGCCTGCTTGCATTCATTCTTGCCTGCTTTCTCTTAAAAAAAAAAAAAAAGCACACTCTTCCTCCTCTCCCTTCCTCTTTTACACAAAAGGAAAAAATAAATAAAGGAAAAAGAAAAAGTAACTAGCCATCCTGATTAGCGTAGAATTGAGGGGGTCTCCCAGGAACATGGAACTTTCAGTGCAAAAACTGAGATGGTTGGACACCCTCCTACAAAGATTCTATGCTATCGTATTAGGCCTCAGATAATTAAAAGCATACAAAAACTTTAGGGTGTTTTGGTTCCTTCCGTACCTCCTCCCACGGTTATTAAAAATACAAACTAATTTTCTCAACATTCTGCTTGGGAGAGATGAAGAGGGTGTAGAAAAATGAAGGCCGGTTAATTGTTGGTTTTCACTCATCACATCTATTATTGTGTTACAGAGCCTGGGTAAAAGAGACATGCAAATTCTGTGCTGAATTCTCTCCCGCAAACTCTAGTTGTGTTTTAATTTTCTTTCCCAAGGTCATCTAGGATTGCTTTCTTTAAAATAACAAGCAAACAAGAACAATAGAAAAACGCTTCCCGACATCACAGGCAGAGATGCGGGCCAATGGTTCTCAGACAGACTCAGCAGAACTCAAAGGGGAAACCAAACCAAGACCAAGCACTAAACCTCTTAACACCAGCTGAAAGGACATTTGTGAAATCAGTGAGAGCATCAGGGGACCAGATTTTATCTATCTGTGTCACCTCCCATAGCCACACCTTGCAAATAAATGTCTTAATTGTAGTCTTAATCTTAGTATGTCAGAGCTAATATGGTCCTTATGATACGAATGTTTATTTACCAAGAGCAAACTGAGGACTGGAGAAGGAAGTATAGTGCCAAGGTGGGTGAGATATGAAGCTAGCTGAATTACAGTGGAAAGCGAATTATTCTTTAATTAGGTAAAAAAAACTCCAACCAGCACCATCAGGTTGTATGAAAGAAAACAATGGATCTAGATAGGAGTCCTCAAAACACTGAAAACAGAAATACCATAAGATCCAACTATTCCACTTCTGGGCCTTTATCTGAAGAATATGAAATCTTTGACTTAAAAAGATTTCTGTACCCCCATGTTTACTGCAACACGATTTATAATAGTCAAGATATGAAAACAACCTAAGAGTCCATTGACAGATAATTGGATAACAAAAGACGTAGTATAATATATATGCTCAGCCATAAAAAAGATGAAATTTTGCCACTTAGAGCAAAATGGAAAGAACTCAAGGGAACATATTTAAGCAAAATAGATCAGAAGGAGGATAAATATGGGATGATTCCACCTATATGTGGAATACAGGGAAACAAAATGACTGAATGGATAAAACAGAATTTAAACAAACCAGTGGAACTAGACAACAGAACCATGGGTGTGATGGGGGTTGGGGGCTGAGTGGGAGCAGGGCTGAAGGAGGCTAAGGGGATAACAGTGAGCTTTGTTTGTTTAATGATGTTTTAAAAAATTTAACACATGCTTCATTTAATGGAACAGGATTATGACTCCAATATAGGCAGTGATCCTTCATGAGTCTTCTAGATCTTAGGTTTCAGTGAAAAAGGAAAACAAGTATCTTAAGAATCTCATGTAAAACAAATGAGCGATTATTCAAATGGAAAAGATGGTTTTTGCTTTTGTGATTTTATGTTTTAAGGAAGAAACGTATTTATTTATTTACTCATTTCCCATTTTCACCCAGGCTCAAGGTTCCAAATCCAAGTCCTTGGGCTTGACGGTCTACATGCCAGTGTCTCAGCCACGTGAGGCACAAAGACACCCCAAGACAAAATATCTTTAGGCAGAAGAAGAGATTTTTGCTAGGACTTGCTGAAAATGTCAGAGAAACTGAAGAAATTTTAGACTAAATCATGTTTAGCTTTTTTTCCAGCCAATTTAAGTTTCTATTTAGACTAAGGATAATATTTTTTAATATAACAGAAACATAATGTGATCTTATTCAACCAACATAAATGAACACCTAGCATGAACCAGTCACTGTGGAAAGGAGCCAAGTATGGAGAAGTTAAGTTTAGCAAAAAGGTGAGCCAGTATCTTGACAATATGCTCCTGCTACCACTCAAAATATCAAGACAGGACAGGAATGAAAATCTCCAATGTCAATAGCAAGGTCTGTCATCTTAGTGAACAATCAAGTCAACAGATGAATGGGTTCATCAATTTCAGCATTTCTGAATATCTGTTACTCATGCAAAAGCGTCACTCCCACTTTTAGAAATGTCTGATGTAGTGGAGAGGAAAAGGCAGATAATAAAGATATTGACTATCTAGCTTCTATATATAAAATTAGAGACAAAAATAATAATATGGGTTACAGATGGTTGAAGCAAATGACAAATGATCAGGGACATCACATGGGGGGTTGGATTCAGAGCACAGTTTGACTGGAAGAGCCAGAAGTTTCAGACACGGTGGGGTCTGAACTCTGAAGCATTTGATGAATAGGGCATAAGTGTGTCTCAACTTTGAAAAATACTGAAGGCTATGACACCGGATGGCCCTAGGTGTGCTCAGATGACAGTGAGCACACTTGTGTGGCTAAAGCAAAGGCTTTATGTAGGAAGCTTTCAGTGGAGAATGCAGATGAAAAGGCAAGTTAGACCTGAGTGAAGAAGAATCCTCCACTCCAAGGGAAGAAATCTGGTAAAAAGGCTACACGGCTGTTCAGGCTGCCACTGCAAATCGTGGTGTCTGAATCTTTTTTCCCTAAAGGGTATACTGTGACCCTCAGAATTTTGCCTGACTAGATCCAAGGAGATCAATTCTAAGGTTATGTAACTTTAAAAAGATCTCTGTGCATTCACAGTTCCCCAGTGGAATCTTACGGCCACAAACAAGGGAAGACTAAGCTGTGATTCCTCAGCAGCCATTTTCCAAGGAATCCATTTCCAAGGGCAAAACATACTTTCTTTTGCCTAAATGGAAGAAGATCACGCAAAGTTCTTTGCTATTGTTTAATACAAAATGTCACACCAGTAAATCAGAGCTAAAGGTATTCTGAAGTCTGCCTGTGGAAATTCTGTAACACATTTGAAGAAAAAGAAATTAATAGAAGCAGAAGAATAAAAAGAACATTTGAATAAACACATACTGTCCAGAAAAATCATATCAACAAAGAAGAGCTGCATTCACCTTAAAAATGTTTCCTTAAGAATCAAGATAGCAATCCTTCACAACCACGAATATATTCTGATTTAAAGGAAGCATAAAATTCTTAGAAATTTGCATAAATTTCTTTCTTTTTTTCCTATTTCTCTCTCTCCATACTGCTGTTATTATTGCCATTTTGCAAAAATCCCATCATAGGCAATTGAATGACTCTTCAGAATAAACTTACCAAGTAACATCCCACAATTTATATCAAATCCAGCAGTCAAGGAAAAGATATTCTTGCTTGGTTAGTGTTTTAGATTTGAGGGTGTGTGACTGTGTGTGTGTGTGTGTCTGTGTCTGTGTTAGGGATGGGTAGTCCTATTATTTATTTTTTAATGCCCAAAATAGAACAATCACTGAAAAAAGAGCTTGTGATTTGGACATGCCCCGAGTTCAATTGTGCCAGGAATGGCAAAAACAGTCAACAGAGCCCTAACCTCCGTTTTCTCTAGACTATTCAACAGTATTCAAAGAGATTTAGTCGTACTATGAAAGACTCATGTTAGACACTGGAAGGGTCTAATAGAGAATGAGCACCAGGCCTTGAATAAACAAGGGAGATGCTGACCTTTTGCTCCCTTCTGCTGAAAGCCCTGCACATCCTATAGCAAAGGCACAGAAAGAAGCTGGTGTGCATCCAGGTGCTGCAAAATCCTCGCTTCTGGGTTCCTCCCATACTTTGTTCCTTAGTTTAAACCGCGACAGGACTTAAACAGTCTTAGGGAGTGAAGAAAAGTTCAGTTCCTGGAACCGACAGTCCCACTGTCCCCTAATCTTTAGTTCCTCATAATGTTTGAGTATGAAGGCAAGCAGCACCGGTTCCTCCAGCAACAGGCAAGACAATGGATTTAGCAGGGATGGACAATTAGTCCCAATTAAGCCTATTTTCCAGCTGAATGTAAAGGGGTAGTAGGGTGAGGTGTGTGTGTTGAGGGGGAAACTACAGACATTTTAAAGAAATATTTTATCATGGAGACAAGCAAAACCATGTAAAGTACACTGATCTAGGGGTCTGGAGACTCAGTCAAAATTCACTGGGTGACATTAGGCAAATACCTTTAATCTCTCTGTTTTTATCCACAAGATACGGGCAACTTATGACCATCTCTCAGAGGTTCTGGAAATCTAAAGTCAAACTGGTGTAAAGCACTCTGAAAATTTAGAAAATTCAGAGGTGGGGGTTCCTCCGTGCTCAACTTGGAACCACTGATACCCATATTTTGCAAATCATGTACCTTTTGTTCTCCCTGAGAGAAGTCATTAGTGGCTTTCTTATTCCATTCTATTTCCTTGACTGTCAGTTCTTTGATGTTCCTGAGTAATACTTACATATGTACGTGTGGCGGCTGGAATCTGCTCTGGTTGATGTTGTAGTGTGTGAATGCCTGGGTGGGGTTGGAGCTGTATTCATCCACCGTTATGGTCACTTTGCCTTGAGAAGGAATCCCATGTGCCATCCTTCCTCCCTATAGGCATGAGCACTTCACAACTTTTCAGAGCAAAGGATGGAAGCAGGCATGGTGTGTTTCAGCCAATCTCTGAACCCAAGGATTTATTCATCAATAACCCTGCACGTTTCTGGAAAAAAAAAAAAAAAAAAAAAATTAGATGAGAACAAAGGAAGAGGACAGTGTTCGAAGAGATGTCAAACGTGACACCTGGTCATGGAACTGATTCAGAGAAAAATCTTTCCATGTGTTACTTGCACTCTCATGGGTACAATCTTTCTCGACTCTGGCTTGCACGCACTTCAGAGTGGACATCACGCTCCATATGATGCTTCCGGCTGCCAGCAAATCATCTCAAAGGCGTTCAAACTAAGATTTCCTCTTTAATTATAATGATGGCACTCTGTGTGAATTACAGAAGGGGCCCAGCCACAGTTGCCATGGTGTCTCACTATAAATGGTTGATGCTCAAACTGGAGAATCTCTCCAACCTTCTCTGATAATTAGAATGGTTTGGGTATGCACAAAGTTGGTGTCATATAATTTGAAATCTCCAATGCTTAACACAGTCATATAACACAGTGACAAATCTAAACTTAAAACGCCATGCTCAAAATGCATACCTTCATAAGTCTAGAATACACACACATTACACATACTTCTTTCTTTCTCACGCAGCTCCCCAAATCCACAGCTACTCACTGTCTGGTGTACATGCATACACCTTCCATTCTAGCCAAGAACTTTGTGGTCGGTTCTTCACACTTTTCTTGCTAACTGCAGTATAATCTCTTTAAATACTCCTGTCACTCTGGGGAAAGTCCAAACATATCCAAACTTGAAGCACCATTTTGGATGCAGTCATTACCTCCCCTCTTGGAGCCCAAAAAGGAAGCAAGAAGGAAGGCAGACATGACATCTGCCACCTCATTCTTGCTTGGGACTGCATAATTCTCAGCAGTTGAGTACCTTTTTTTTTTTTTAACAATGATTCTTTGTATAAATGTCAATATGGATTCATAAATGATGACGCTGATTATTCTAGCAGGTGTGCAAAGACTGAGGAAAGTTTCAAATCTCCGAATCAAAGCTGCTGAAATTGATCGATGCCCTAGAGAAGCAGTGGTAACACGCTGGGTGGGTCAGCCTTGGGTAACCTGCGCTCTTACATAAGTGCTCCATATCAGCATACATTGACCATGTGATCCATTAAGCACCAGGAATCTTACTCGCTATCTCAAATAAAAATATTTAGAATAATAAGATTAAATTTAAATCTGGCATGAAACACCTAAATATCAAGCAAAAGGCAGATGGCCTGCCATAGGCCATTTATTTTATTATTTTACAACCCAGGGCTTGTGTAGTCTTCCATACGCTAGCTGGGCTAAGAAATTCCACAGCACAGTGTTCTACTCAAATCATCGCCTTCTTTATGTTAGCAAAGGAAGCTAAGTGACACCCACCTTGCCTGTGTTCCTAATATCCGAACTTACTGCCAAGAGATGAATCCCTGGTGACCTGACATTTTAAACAAAGTGCCACTTTGGATTCTCTTTTGTCTTCCTAACTTCCTGGGAGGTATGAGTCCTTTGAGCAAGAGCTGACAGACAACCAGGCCAGTAGGATTAACTAAATCGAAATCTTTCCCTGCTCCTCTGATGTCAGATATCCATAAGAACTGCTTACAAATCATAATGTAGTAGTTTTCATACCAAGTTTGCAGCTGTTTCCTTAATTTCCTCCACAATTATATTTTACTGTTAATTTGCATAACAGTAAAACACAACACCTGCTTCAAATTGCAGTCCTGTTCTAAGTACTGTAATTCTCTTTTGAGACACAAAGTACCGAGACACTACTGAAGCGCAAAACTGCATAATTGCGCTGTGCTGAAAAGTAAATACAAATGAAAACATCTTCCTGTTATAGAAATGACTGTCATTAAAAAGAATGTTAGCCATCAAGGCACAGAGGGAAAAAAAAATACACATTTTCAGACCATAAGAACTTAGTGTTTGCATAAATTAGAGAGGGGGGTAAAAATTACATAGCCATTCTTATGTTCTTGCCATCAATGTCTATTGTGTGAAACACAGACCATTAAGAAACAAACAAAATTCATGTCTAGACCATCATGACTTGTCAGGAACAATCTCTGTAACCTATGCCAGAAACAGTTTAAATGTTTCTGAAGTAAATTCGCTAAGTTAACTCAGCAAAATGGACTTGAAATAGAATATGCACACCTAATATGCAAATTTCCATGCAATGACTTAGAGTAGTTAGTTTTAGACTCTCCTATCTGAAGCTGTGAAGAGACAGAAAACTTGAAAGGTGAGCAATTCAAACTCTAATCGGTCCACTGTATCCCAAAGTCATTGTACCGCTGTTTTTCCATCAAGTGAACATCTGGGCCTCTCCACACCTCTGGCTCAGCAAGACAAACAGAACATCTTTTCATCAGCAGGCACAGCCCCCTGTAATGCTGAAGGGATAAATGGGTGACTGGCACCTCATTTGAAGTCACCCTTACCATGTTCTCTTTCAAATGTTTTATGGAAACAGTGCACCTGCAGTGTCTATCTTCTTTAATCTGGAATCCTTTGAAGGAAATGTCAGAGGTAGAGAGCTTCAAAACTTTCACAGGAACATTTACAGACAAATCAAGAAAAGGCTTATTCTTTTTTAATGCTGTGTTCATCCCCACTCACATCTCAGAAAGAACATATCCTAAGACTAATCAACACAAACACCTGGGAAAGATTATTTTTTGGTAAACTCTTAGAGACAAGGGACAATGTTTCCCTCTTCTAACTTGAATTTCTGAGAAATTTGGAAAAATCTTGAAACAAGATGGGATGATACATTGCCTAAAACTATCAAACTGTGCCACCTTGCTTCATATATTTAAGAAGTAACACTTTCCAAGTTATTAGATGGGAGAACATGTCTTACTTATTACACCTACATCACTTTTTACATATATTTAAATATTATATGCATATATCTACTCTTTCATTTTAGATTTCAATGCATCTGTCCCACAAAACAAAGGAACCCAGTACTAAATCCCAGGAATCCTGAAGAAAAATCTAAGAGGAACTGACACTGCTAAACATGAATATGCATGAATATGCTGGTAGTTTTACTTGCTCTTAAAAAAAAAAAAAAAAAAAAAAAAAAAAAAAAAAAAAAAAAACAAGCAAACAAGCATGTGAGCAAATTTAGCATTTCCTAGACAGCAATCCTTTCTCCTGTCCCTTAAGCCCTGTAACTCACAATGTTCTTTTCCAGGAAATCTAGCTGGAAAACCTTTCAGAGTCTGCTGCAATTTAAGGATTAAAAGCTGAGGAATTAAATAACTGTCTCCACCTCCTAGACACCAGAAGTCCAATTTACCAAGAGTTTCACAACAACTCATGACCTCTCCATCGTGCACAGAACAGCACAGCCTATAAGGAAGATGCTCGCTGTCCCTTCTCTAAACAAGGATGCTCATTTTCATCTCTCGTCCTAAAATCACCCCGCAGCCTGCCCGGAGTTTGGACTTCACGCTGCTCCAACTCCGCCAAATTTCGGCTTTCCTCCCTGAGCCGCACAAATGGAGAGCTCTCACAACTTACGCCCCTTACTCTTTTATATCCACCTCTACTTTCATCCCTGTATCCCGGAGCGATGTCCACACGCCTCCGCGGAGGCTACTCTGCCAGGGTTTTCAGAAGGACGCACAAAGTCCCACGTGCCTCCATCCAGAGAGCGCCCTCACTCCCGCCGCACTTACACCTGAACTTGTCTCCAGCACTGCGGACACCCGGCTGGCACATTCTTTCAAAGAGGAAGGGCAGGACTTTCTCCCGCGCCTTTGGCAACCAGCAGAGTCTATATAACGTGGGGCGGGGGTTGCGGAATTCTCTACTTTGGATTGGTTTGTTTGTTTTAAATCTAGGGTGGGCAGTTGGGGGGTGCGGTGGCAGGGTGAACTTGAGTAACTAACACACACACACACACACACACACACACACACACACACACACACTCACACGCCTTGCCCTCGAGGCTCTGGGTCGGCTCGGCCAAGCCAAGGAAGCTCCCCCTTCCTTCCTGGAGCACCAGCTCGCCTTACTCTCTCGGTCCCCTGTAGCCACCGCCGCCGTCGCCGTTGCTGGCACGGCCGCTGCTGGCACCGCCGGCGCTGGCGCTTGAGGCTCCCGGCTCCTCTGGGCGCCTGTCTTTCTTTCTCTTTCTCTCTCTTTCGCTCTCCCCCAGCCCTAGATTGATTGATGACCACCGGCGGCCAATGGCTCTGACACCACGCCATCCTCGCTGGAGCATCACAGCCCCACGCCCCCGACGTCAGCCTCCCGGGCGCGTTGGCATCCCCGAACCCTCAGAGCGGAGCCCGCGCCCGGAGCCGCGGCCGCCGCCTTCTAGCTCTCCGCCCGAGAGCTGCCCGCTGCCTCCCAGGAGCGGCGGAGAGAGGAAGGGAGGAAGCCAGAGAGCGCTGGAAGGGGGTGTGGAGGCCACGGATTTCCTCCCCAATCTGGATAGCTTCTCTTTCACTTAAAGTTTTGTTTGTTTGTTTTTTCCAGCCTGACCTGTTTGTGTGTGTGTGTGTGTGTGTGTGTGTGTGTGTGCAGCATCTCAAATCAATTACACATTTTTCCTGACCCGCATTTGCACTTAATTTGGAGTGTGTTAAAAGGATGCATGTAGTCTGCAAAACTACCCCGCCGGGGCATCCTTCATTTCTTTTCTGGCTGGTGGAGTCCAACCCCTTTCCCAAATCTCCAGGAAAAAATAAATGCCCCTTTTATCTCTTAGGCCGCAAAACCCTAGAATTCAAAGGCTTTACCACGATAACCCGTACTGTGTAAATAGCAAACAAACTCCGGACTCTGTCGAGAAGAAATCGGGCGGCAAAGGTTACTTTTCCTCGCGGCCAGCCCCTGTCGCCCAGCCCCTGTCGCCCAGTCCGGGTCACCGGCTCGCTCCGCAGGCTGCGATCGCGGAGACCCAAGGCGGCGGGGCAGTGCGAGGTTGGGGCGCGCAGACTGGGTGAGAAAAAGCCCCACGCGACAGCGGCGCGCGCGGAGGAGGCCCCGGGGGCACGGAGAGCGCAGTCGGAGCACAAAGCTGCGCGGCGCCTTCCCTGTCGCCGCACCTCGCTCCAGCCGCGGCCGTCGCTTGGGGCTCGGGCCAACACAATGCACCCCGGCCTAGGCCGGGGCGGCTCGAACACCTAACCTCAGGACTTTCTCGTAAACAGATCGCAGTGCCCTGGTCCCCACCCCCATCGCCGCCGCTACCTCTCGCTGCTACCCCCTCCGCTTCTCCCCTGAAATCCCGGCGGAGGAGGGGGTGGGGAGGTGGGGACTCGCAGAGGTCGGGGGCCGTGGACGGTCGGGGGGAGGGGAGAGGAGCAGAGGGGCAAGATGGGGAGTAGGAGGAAGACAGCTCCTAAAAAGAATTCGCTTTCGCCCGGGGATTGAAAATCAGCCCTCCTCGGGTTCCGAATTGCCCGGGAAGCGCCCGCTGTGCGAACGTGAGGGCACCGGGGCAGCCGCGGTCCGCAGCCTCCGAGCCCCCTGCACGCGCCTCTGACAAGGCACCTCTCACCCGGGCTCCGCTTTGTGTGTGCATTTTTTTCCCGTGCTCTCGCGCTCTGCACCGGGCGCCCAGCCGCCTCCTCCCCCTCCCCCGCCCTCCGCCTCCCTTCCAGGGGCGGATTACCTTTCCCGAGCTGCGCTCCGGGTCCCGGGGATGCCTTCAGCGCCCGTAGAGCAGGCGATCCATCGCGAAGCGGCCCAAGCCGGCTGGAGGCGCGCCGGGGGCGGCGAGGGGCGCCGGCGGGCCAGAACCTTCGACCCCGGAGGTCCCGCCGCGGGCTGGGGCAGGGGGCTGCGGGGGGCGCGGCGCGAGGAGGAGGCGTGGGGAGAAAGGACCCGAGAAGCCTCGATCTGGGGAGCCCGAGAGGGGGCGAGGAGAGGGAGCGAGGGCGCGGCGAGCCGGAGGGAGCGCGAGCGGTGCAGTGACAGGGACTGCCACTGGGGTCAAAGGAGCACAGCTCCAGGAAGCAGGGCGGCTGAGGCGCCGCTCCGTGCGCGCTCCCAGGCGGGACCCCGCGCCCCCGCTCGCCCCTCCTGCAGCCTCAGCCGGAACGAACCCCCACCGGCGCCCCGAGGCCCCTGGGTTGCAAGAGGAGGCGGGAGCTGAGGGCGAGGCCAGCAGCCTGCTGGGGCTCCCGGGTCAAACAGGCGGCAGGAAGCTGAGCTGCAAGTTCATCATCATGAGTGTGATCAGCGTAAAAACGATAGGGGACCCGGGAAGGGGGGGGCTATGGAACCCCAGGAAAATAGAGTTTTCCCTCCAAATGGGCGTCTTCTGCAAAGAGAACACCCAGGCTACCCACCCACCGACCTGCCAGGCTGTGTCTGGTGTCCAGGCACCACTCCAGGGCGTAGAGCTGGCCGCGGGGCCAAAGGGAGCGATAGGGCACTGCGCTTAGACTAAAGGAGACGACCCTAGGACCCCCCCCACACACACCCATTTGCTGAGTTGAGTCTTTCTTAGGGGACAACTGCGTTCCTCAAGCCTTTCAATGCTACACACACACACACAC